>CM021100.1:835401403-835877291 GCA_007115665.2 Sequoiadendron giganteum | reverse complement strand
TTTGAGGTTTAAATGGAGGAGTGGATGAAGATTTTGGGACATAAGGATCCAAAATGGATGAAGGTGATGAAGGATTATTAGATGGGATGGGAGACATAGAATTGGATGAAGCTTTTGGATTAGCAAGTTTGGATGCCAATTTTGATTTTTCTTTGGGATGCATTGATTCTATGAGTATTTTGGGAATCTACATGGTTTTGAATTTGATGTTTTCTTCATGGGCCTTTCTGGCCTTTGGGGTTCTTGATTAATTTGGTTTCTATTTTTCTTTGTTTTTGCATGTCTTTTTGAGCGGACATGTTGATCCTTTGATTTTTATGGATTTTTAGCTTTATGCATTTGAGGTTTGGCATCCAAATTGCTTCCAAGAGCAATGGTATTGGTAGATGGATACAAATGATGTGGATGTATTATGGATGAGTTGGTGTAAGTAGTATGTTGGAATGATTTCAAAGGTGTGTGCCTTGGTTGATCTTGATTTTGGATATGAGGCAATGGATAAAGAGGACAATGAGGTTTTGGCATAGGAACGTTAGGTGGTGGAATGTAAGGACCCAAGATGGATGGAGATGAAAGACTTTGTTTTGGGACATAGGGACCCAAAATGGATGGAAGGGATGAGGGATTGGGATTTGGAGTTCATAAGGGCCCAAGATAGATTTGGAGTATGAGGAACATGGATATTTGGATTTAGATGGATGGATTTTAGATTTAGGATGGGTGGAAGGAGTACCAATGTCTAGAGCCTTATAGCTAAGGCCATGATAATTAGGATTTTATTTGATATTAAGGGGTTCTAAAATTCCTTGCACATGAAGGTATAACCCTTTTCCTTGATAATGCATGGCTTGACAAATCTTTTTTCCAATGGGATGCTTATTATTTTGGAAGCAAGGTGTGAGTCCATTTTGGGGGAGATATGACATGGAAGGAATGATAGTCTCTTGGAGTAGACAAGGGTGGATGAAAGTGGAGGAACCCAATTGATAAGTAGGGGGTCCATGGGTAGATTGGATAGGGGTGATGGGCTCTTATGGGGGATTAGGATCATGAGATGGAGATGAAGGGATGCTTTGATCTTGACTTGGGATAGGATCATGGGATGGGGTAGATGGTATAGTGTGCTCTTGGTTATGAGATGGACAGTGATCATGACATGAAGTGGTAGGGGTGTTTTAATCATGAGAAGGGAGATGATCATTAGATGAAGTGGAAGGTGTAATTTGATCTTGATTTAGAATGGGATCATGTAATGGAGTGGAAGGGGTATTTTGATCTTTATATGGAGGGGGGGGGTCTATGTTAGCATGCTTTGGATTAAGAGATGGGCACAGTTCATTTGATGTGGATGGTGTTATGGGGGAGGAAGGTTGGAAATATGCTTCAACTTGAATGGATGGATTAGTAGAGGATTCATGAGACTTAGGGGATTGAGATTTATCTTGATATGGAGGTGATGAAGGTGGATGCATGGTATAGGAAGATTGCACAACTTTGTTTTTGCATGGGGAATTATGCACCTTTGCAAATAGTCCTTGGAGGAAGTTATTAGGAGGGACATGGGGTGAATTTGATTGGTAAGATTAGGGTGATGTGGATTGTAAGGATGTGGGAGATGATTAAAGTAGTGGATGAGGAGATGATTAGTGATGGGATCCCATGAGGATGATATAAGTGATGAGGGTGTGGGTGGGATTTGAGAGGAACTTTAGATGGGTGATTGGTGAAGGCTTGGATGATTTTGTCTAATGATCATAAATTCAAGGTGATCCATAATACTCTCAATATCATCATAGGGATTAGTATATGGGTGCATGATATTGGGTTGGGTTGGAATGGATGAAGGTGGATTAGAATAGATTAGGTTGGATGGGGATATATTAGGGATGGATTGGATATATGTTAAGGGATGATTAGGACAAGATGGGTGATTAGAAGAATAAAAGATGAATATGGAGGATGGGATTAGACTTGGGATCAAATGCCAAGACCTTAGGATGATTTGATTTGGTTAAAGTTGATTCTCTATACCTAGGATAGGCTAATGTCCTAAGCAAGAGTTGATTGGATTTTACTTCTACTTAAGATAGGTAAAGTTCTTAAGTAGAAATTGATTGGATTTGATAACTATACTTAAGGTAGGCTATTTTCCTGAAGCAAGTTTGGATTAAAGATGAAATCAAATTAAGGTCTTGATTTTTGATTGGGAAATTGGATTTGAAATGGATGATAGTGGATTAAGGATAGGATCCTTATGAACGATTTGGATGATGATGAAAGAATAATGATGTATGAAGGAGATTAAGTCCTTAACCACTTTTGATGCCCAAGTGATTGCTTTTGATTAAGGATGGGGGATTGGATGTATGGTTGAGGTAGGTAGATAGATGATTGGATTTTTGATGAGGGGTGGATGGATTAGATTAGGATTTGATTAAAATGGTATTAGGTTGGAAAGAGGGATTGAATTAAGATGATGATGAAGGATGAAGATTGAGGATGATAATGAAGGATGGGTTAAGGATGATGGTGGATAGAGGATATTAGGACCATGATTAATGATGAAATTGGATAGGGATTATGGAGGATGATTAGGACCTTAAATGAAGTGGAAAAATTAGGCTTAGGGTCCTAAATGGAGGACTAGGGGTGAATTAGGGGATGATTAAGACAAAATAGATATTTAAAATGATTATAGAGTATTATGATGGGATGATTAAGGGTAAGGTGATTAAGAAGAAGGGGGAATAGGATGAAAATGGATGTTTAGGATAATAAGGGATGGTTATGATGAGATGGGGAGTGATTAGGATTAGAAGGGGTGATTAAGATGAGATGATTAGGATATAAAGAATTGGATGAGGTGAAGGTTTTCCTTGCTTGACTAGGCCCACAACAATACTCCTTGATACTTGGGTGGAGCACCCTTTCTTGGTAAAAAATAAAAGATCTAAAAACCATGGCTTCATCAATAAAAAATATTTCTTTATTTTCTCCCCCCATATGTCTTTCTATATCTGATTTTAAGATTGATACACCAACAATCCATTTGTATTAAGTAGCATAACATCCTACTCCTTCGCCCTTTGGATAAAAGATGCCTTAGAATAATTTATATCCTTATTACTTAATTCATCCCTTTCCATCCCCAACTTGATAGAATGTAAGACCAAGGTAAGGCGGGTTAAGTGTTGGGTTGCATTGCAGAGATACCCTTGAGTAACCAAAAAAATAAAAGATCTAGAAACCATGACTTCACAATCAAAATTATTTCTTTATTTTTTCTCTTCATATGCCTTTCTATCTTTTATTTGTTGATTGATACATCGACAAAAATCCATTTGTATTAACATAACATCATTCTATGCCTTTTGGATCAAAGATGCCTTAGAAAAAAAAATATTGTTGCGACTCAACTCACCCCTTTTTGACCCCAACTTGGCAAAATGTAAGACCAAGGTAAGGCAAGTTAAGCATTGAGTTGCGTCGCAGGGATACCCCTGAGTCAACCAAAACAAAAAAAGATCTAGAAACCATGGCTTCACCAATCAAAATTATTTCATTATTTTCTCTCCTCATATGTTTTTCTATCTTTTATTTGTTGATTGATACACCAAAAATCCATTTGTATTAAGTAACATAACATCCTTCCTCTCCACCCTTTGGATCAAAGATTCCTTAGAATAATTATCCTTAAGACCCAGTTCACCCCTTTTCGACCCCAACTTGGAAGAATGTAAGACCAAGGTAAGGTAGGCTAAGCGTTGGGTTGCGTCGCGAGGATACCCATGAGTCAACCAAAAAACAATATTTAAAAACCATGGCTTCACCAAACAAAATTATTTCTTTATTTTCTCTTTTCATATGTCTTTCTATATAGATTTTATTTGTTGATTGATACACTTAACAATTCATTCATATTAAGTAACATAATATCTTTCTCCTCTACCCTTTGGACCAAATATGTCTTGAAAGAATTTATATTTCTGTGACCTAGCTCACCCTTTTTCGACCCCAACTTGACAGAATGTAAAAGCAAGGCAAGGTAGGTTAAGCATTGGGTTGCATCATGAGGATATCCCTAAGTCAATAAAAAAGAAAAGATCTAGAAACCATGTTTTTATCAATCAAAATTATTTCTTTATTTTCTCTCCCCATATATCTTTGTATCTTTTATTTGTTG
Source organism: Sequoiadendron giganteum (assembly GCA_007115665.2). Lineage (NCBI taxonomy): Eukaryota > Viridiplantae > Streptophyta > Pinopsida > Cupressales > Cupressaceae > Sequoiadendron > Sequoiadendron giganteum. The sequence continues at coordinate 835,873,108 of CM021100.1, read as the reverse complement.
ATTGATGCACCAACAATCCATTCTTATTAAGTAACATAACATCATTCTCCTATGCTCTTTATATCAAAGGTGTCTTTAATAATTTATATCCTTGTGACCTAACTCACCCCTTTTCGACCCCAACTTGGCAAAATGTAAGACCAAGGTAAGGCGGGTTAAGTGTTGGGTTGTGTCACGAGGATACCTCTGAGTCAACCAAAAAAAATATATATATCTAGAAACCATGGCTCCACCAATCAAAATTATCTTTATTTTATCTACATATGTTTTCTATCTTTTATTTGTTGATTGATACACCAAAAATCATTCGTATTAAGTAACATAACAACCTTCTCTTTTGCCATTTTGATCAAAGATTCTTTAGAAAAATTTACATTCTTGAGACCCAGCTCACCCCTTTTTGACCCTAACTTGACAGAATGTAAGACCAAGGTAAGGTGGGTAAAACATCAGGTTGCATCGTAGGGATACCCCTAAGTTAACAAAAAAAAACCCATGGCTTCACCAATCAAAATTATTTATTTATTCTCTCTCCATATGTTTTTCTATATTTTATTTGTTGTTTGATACACCAAAAATCCATTCGTATTAAATAACATATCGTCCTTCTCCTTTGCCTTTTGGATCAAAAGTGCTTTAGAAGAATTTATAGCCCTGTGACCTAGCTTACCCCTTTTTGACCCCAACTTGGCAGAATGTAAGACCAAGGTAAGGCGGGTTAAGCGTTGGGTTGCATCACAGGGATACCCCTAAGCCAACCAAAAATAAATCTAGAAACTATGGCTTCACCAATCAAAATTATTTCTTTATTTTCTCTTCCCATATGTCTTTCTATCTTTTATTTGTTATCTATTTTCCTCATCCTCTCAATTATCTCTCTTTGTCTATCTATTTTTTTTGTCCGTTTTTTATATTTTCACATTTTTATATTTTTTCATAGTTTTTTCTTTTTTCTCTCTCCTCTCTCTCATTTGCTTGCTTGCTCACTCTCTATTTGTTTTTTTTCTTCATCTAATTTTTTTGTCTTTCTCTTGTTTCATTTTTTTTGTCATTTTTTTTAATCTTTGTATGCAGATTTGTCATACTTTCTCTTTATTTGTCATATTTTTTTCTTTTTGTCAAATTTTTTTTTATAACCTTTTTCTTGTTGGGTATGGTCAATTGAGCATATTTTGTAGGTCACATAATTTTTAATTACTTTTGGTATTGTATTTATTTATTTCATTCTGTTACTTTGTTTTTCTTTGTCTTAATTTTTAATATTACCTTTTTTTCCTCTATGTTATTTTTGTATTCATATATTTTATATTTCATTTGTTTCTCTTTTAATTATTGTCACATCCCCATCAACTACCTCCAAAATTAATGAGGAATGGCGCAGGGAAGGGATGGTACACATTTATTAAGGAATGGCATTCCTTCCCTCGACCATTCATTATGGTAGGTAATGTGAAAAAAGGCACTTTTGGGAGCCTTTAAACCCATGACAACAAAAACAACAAATACAAACTTTATTTTTGGAGGAGACAAAAACGTGAAAGAGAGATGTTTTTCATTAGAACGTGAGTAATAGAGGTCGACTGTAGAAATTGGAGAGGCAAGTTTGGTTTAGAAGGCAGAGAGAGTGAGAAATGCATGGAGGAAGGGGTGCAAATAATGGCATGAAAGACAGAGCATGAAGAAATTGAGGAGCAAGCCAAATAGTCCACAATTGCATTGTTCTCCTTGTCTAAGTTAGAATGAGAGCTTTGGAACATGGTTATAGACGCCCATGAAATAACAACGGATAAAGATGTTTCCTCTTCAGGGTGTGCACAACAAAGGTCAATAAGAGAGAAAAGAGCAGGAGGGTGTCTGAGTGGGGAATTTTGAACAAAGACATGCACAAAATGGTTTTGTTGGAAAGGCTTTAGGTACTTTTATTGGCAGGTGAAAAGCTAAATTCCATAGTCATCGCTAATATCCTCCTTGCTTGCACTGAAAGAGGAGTCTTTGAATAGATTATGGGCTCCCATATAATACAAGTGATAAAGGAATTTTGTGGAAAAGAGAAGAAAGAGAAACCAACAGGCATTCATTCACCCTCTGTTTCAGAAGGAAGATGTGTGAAGTAAAGGGGGTTGCATGGCAGGAGGAAACAACATGAAATTAGAGCAGTAGACATGGACATGGAGTCACAAGAAAATAATGTAAAAATAGAGCATAGGAAAAAGATATGGACATCCGTCAAAGCATAAGAAAGGAGACAAGTTGCAAAGGCTACTAATGCATGGGGAACAATGAGGAGCAGGCATGAAGAGAGGAATATGTGTGCATCCTTTCCACTCAAATCATCCTTTCCCTAATTGCTTTTATTGCTAGTTATTTTATTAAAGGGGATTGTTCAAAAAATTGGCATTTACTTACAAATCAGGTAGGGAAATTGAACCATTATCATTGTATTTGTTGTTGGGAAATAACTGGTAGTAGATCTTTCTAATTATAATGTCAAACCACTCTAGAGAGGTAGATTCCAATGAATGCAAATAGACTGAAACACTGGTGGATTGTGATGAAAATCTTAAAGACCTTTCTTGATTTTGTAGGAAACAAAGAACAATTGTCTAAAGAGCCCATGACACAATGTGACCTTATCGATACAAATCATCTACCACTATGACTAGGAAATAATAAGGTGAAAAATTTAACCAAAATGTGCAAAGGAATACTATTAGGTGATCGCTTAATAATAAAATAATTTTATCTCTCCACACCTATATGATAAGAATGTATGCATTATTAGAAGCATAGGCAAAACACATGAAGCATTGATAAAATATGGTTAAACACATGATTAGTAATAGTAAATATATTGTGGAGTGCAACATTAAATTGAGCAAATTTTGGAAGTTGATATTTTGGGTACTCAAGTTATGAAGGATTAGGGATTTATACACCTTCATGTTGATGATAAGCGTATTAAACATAAGAACCTTAATATTAAAAATATTTGATGAATGAAGTGACTTTTGCTAGATTATTGCATGGTAAAGATATTATGATTGGTATCTGGTGATTTGAGACAACTAGGTGCATTTAATTTTTAAGATGTTGATAGACATAATGATTCACCCCTTTGAGGGAAAATCAAATAAAGAGTTGTGTACTCCTATGTTGGAAAAGTATTAGACGTAATATGCACAACATCTAAGCATGGCAGCTTGGACTAATTTGTCTTTAAGACCATTATAACCTTGAAACCTATTGTAGCATTTCCCCTAGGAGAAAGGTGTAGAGGTATTATAAGGAACTTATTGATCTTTTAATTATACTATCTTGAACATGTAAGTAGTAATTTTTGCATGAGTGTATCTTACCTTGGATACATCTTGGGTTTAACTTAATTATCTTGGGTTAAATATTAGCACTGTATTGATTTAAACTATGCATGTATAGTTGTCAAATTGTGTGTAAAAGGAAAATTATGATGCACAAAAAATTAAGCATGAAGTTAAATGTTATCAAACCCTATTTAGTAGGATTTGGGAGATGACTATAACTTAAAACAAGAATTTAAATAGTCCTAGACTTGTAAAGATGCCTAGTTCTAGTATAAGAACCTCAATAATGAACCTATTATATGAGTTCTAATCAATCTTCTTCCCTAATGGCTTGTGAGAACTAAGGTAATTTTATGTTGAATATTATGTCTAGCTCTATGTTGTTAAGATAAACCTAAGAATGCTAAAGTTGGTTTATGAATAATAATGGGTCGAGTATGATTGAAGACCTTGATATCCTTAAAGGGAAGTGTTATAGTATGGGTTGTTAAGATTTAATAATAAAAGATAGATATTAAAAGAAACCTTGGATGTGGGAATTCATGCATAGGTATCCTTGAGAGACTTTGTAAGGAGAACTACGTGTGACTTTGATCCATTTGGAAGTGGAAACGTAGACGGTCCTTGGACGAAGGCTACCTTTGTGACCTCAAGTCCGTAGGGGGAGGGTCTAGGGGGGATAACTCCCAGATGTTGGGATTTTTCCTACATGGTTTGACCTTTCCTCCTCTGTAAAGGAAATCTAATGGGTTAAAACAGGTATCAAATGGGTATGATGAGTTACAGAAATCTAATGAATTGTACTCAATGTATGCTGTGTTCTGACTAGTAAATGAATAAAGTAAGCAATTTAACTACTTATAATTGGCAATTGAATATAAGTTTGGAAAATTCCATCTCATGTTGGTTCCATGTGACTTTATGTGTTGTGAAAATTGACCCCATATTTAGAGGTCTCTATGTATAGGCCCATACATATGTTGACTGTGATTGTGTTTCATGTTATGTATGACTCGCCTAAGTGTGAACCTCCAAGATATTTGAGCAGTGATAGGCAGTCATTGGATCATGTCAATGATCAATGTCTAGGCTACTGTGAGGGATTAATCAACATTCACATGGTTCACGAAGGTGAAGGTGGTAGGATACCTTGGTTATGATTAAGATATGCTAATGGTTGTACGAGTAGGAACCCATCCATGCGGGTAATGGTAATCCAAGGCTAACTGTTGTATTGAAGGGGTTCACCAGCTATCATTGAGGGCACAAAAGTGATTGAGGTTAGTGTTACCCAGGATTATGAAAAAGATAGCTGACAATACCACTAAGGTCACAAGGTGGTATATGTTGGGAGCTACTTCTTCTTAGGTGGATAGACTTTTTATTGATGGCCCATAGGCAATTCAAGTTAGAATCAACTAGGTTTGGTAGGTTCACTACTTGGGGAAACCCTTGGGATGGTGGACAGACCCACGGTATAGTATGGGGTGCACGGAATCCCCTTCCTTGTTGTCAAAATGTATACCTAGCCTTGTGGGGTTGAGGACGGACCCGCGGTGTAGTATGGGATGCATCGAATCCTCTTCCCATTTGTCCAATGGTGTAGAAGATCAATGCAAATGATGGACATGTGGTATAGTGTGCAATGCACCTACATTCTTTCTATTTGGGATGCATTATGGATATGTGTTAGCTAGTGTGATGGTTAGTCAGCCATTGTTATTGTGTTTATATGATGTATGGTGGAGCTCATCATCGTGTTTATGTGATGTATGGTGGAGCTCATCATTGTGTTTATGTGATGTATGATGAAGCTTGTCATTATGTATTGTGATATATGTTGAAACTAGTCACTAATGTAATTGTGATATGCAAATGAGATCATAATTGTTGTGCCTATGATGTACATATGAGCTAGCTCACCCCTTTCATATTAACATAGCATCTTTCTCCTCTACCCTTTGGATGAAAGGCACCTTAGAAGATTTTTTATTCCTATGAGCTAGCTCACCCCTTTCCTACCCCAACTTGGTAGAATGTAAGACCAAGGTAAGACAGGTTGGGCATTACATTGGGTCACAGGGATACTCTTGAGTCAACAAAAAAAATTCTATACCTTTTTATTGTCTTTAAAGGGGGTTTGGATTGGAATATTTTTATTAATTGGAGGCTGATTTTAATGTATCTATTGATTTATACACCAACAATCTGTTTGTATTAAGTAACATAACATCCTTCTCCTCTGCCCTTTGGATCAAAGGTGCCTTAGATTTAGAAACCATGGCTTCACCAATCAAAATTATTTTTTTATTTTCTCTCCCCATATGTCTTTCTATCTTTTATTTGTCTATTTATCTTCCTTGTCCATTTCTATATTCACTTTTTTATATGTTTTTCTCAATTTTTTTTCTCTTTATTCTCTTTCTCTTTCTTACTCACTCACTCTCTATTTGTTTTATTCTCTCCATTTATCTTTTATCTTTCTCTTGTTTCCTTTTTTTCCTTCTTATATTTGTATGTAGATTTGTCATTCTCTCCCTTCCTCTATATATTGTATTTTTTCTCTTTTTGTTAGTCTTTTTTTCTATAAACTTTTGATTGTTTGCTAAGTTAATTGAGCATCTCTTGTAGGTCGCATAATTTTCAATTATTTTTGGTATTGTATTTATTTATCTCATTCTATTACTTTATTTGTCTTTGTCTTGATTTTTAATATTACCTCTCTTTTTCCCTATGTTACTTTTTTATTCATATATTTTATCTCATTTGTTTCTCTTAATTATTTGCTCTATTTTCTATTTGTTCTTCTTTTGTGCGTGTGTTTCTCTTAACTTGCTCATGCACATCTCACTTTATTTCTTATTATTTTTATTTATGTTTTCTTTCAATCTATATTTTTCTCGATTTACCTTTTTTTTGTCTTTATTTTTACCACCTTTTTATTTCTCTTCAACTCTATTTTTAATTACTTTCACCATGTAATTCTTTGTCTTTACATGATTCCCCCCCCTCCTCTCTCTCTTTCTTTTTTGACATTCGATGTTTCTCCTTCACCATGTAAATCTTCATCTTTACATGATTGTTTTATTTTTCTCTCTCTTTCTCTTTATAATTGTCTTTCTTTTTATCACTTTTTAAATTTATGTTCAATGCCTTTTTTAATTACTTTCACCATGTAATTCTTTGTCTTTACACGATTGTTTCTCTCTTTTTCTTATTCGCCATGTAATTTTTTTGTCTTTACATGATTCTCTCTCTCTCTCTCTCTCTCTCTCTCTCTTATTTGAGATTCAATGCTTCTCCTTCACCATGTAATTCTTCGTCTTTCATGATTCTATGTCTCTTTCTTATTTGACATTCAATGTTTCTTTTATTCCCTCTCTCTATTTTTTTCTCTTTATGATTGTTGATATTTCTACCTTGTTTTTATTTTCTATTTATTTCTATCTTCAATTCCTTTTTTATTTACCTTCATTATTTATTTTTACGTCTTTTTCTCATTTTTTTTGTTTTTGAAAAAATGATTTGTTTATTTGTATTTCACTTTCTCACTCTCTTTTTTATTCATCTTTTCTTTTCTATGATTTATTGTTTCTTTCACTAACTATTTAATACTTTCATTCATCTTATTTCTTTTCCCTTTCACTAACTATTCTTTATCTATTGTTTTTTTATTTGTTCTCTCTCAATTTCATTTACTCATTTTTTCCTTTTTTCTTCTTTCTGTCTCATGTTTGTTTTATTATTTCTCTCTTTTATTTCTTTTTATGTCTTTATTTTTTATTGTTAAATTTTCTATGAATTTAGCTCATTTCCTATATACTCTTTTTTTTTTTGCCTACACTTTTAATATTAGCTTTTTTATCATCTTTGAAAGAGGCTTGGATTGGAATATTTTGATTAATTGGAGGTCAATTTATAAAAAAATCATAATGTGATTAGAGTGTATCTATTGATTGATACACCAAAAACCCATTCGCATTAAGTAACATAACATCCCTCTCCTTTGTCCCTTGGATCAAAGGTGACTTGGAATAATTTATATCCCTATGACCCAACTCACCCCTTTTTGACTCCAACTTGGAAAAATGTAAGACCAAGGTAAGGTGGGTTGGATCATGGGTATACCCCTGAGTCAACCAAAAACAAGAAGAAAAATAATTCCATACCTTTTGTCTTTGAAAAAAGTTTGGATTAGAATATTTTGATTTATTGGAAGTCGATTTACAAAAAAATCATAATGTGATTTTAGTGTACCTATTGATTGATACACCAACAATCCATTTGTATTAAGTAACATAGAATCCTTCCCTTTTTCCCTTTGGATAAAAGGTGTCTTAGAAGAATTTACATCCTTCTTTACGATATTTTCATGCCACTATTACAAAGGGGAAGATAGGTGTATTATTAAATCAACCCAAAACTAAAGAGGGATGAAAAAAGATGAACTAGAAGAGGTAAAAATGAAGGAATTCTTTGTCATAGGATTGAAATCTAGAAACTATGGCTTCACCAATATTTTTTTTTTCTTCCCATATGTATTTCTATTTATTATTTGTTATCTATTTTTCTCATCCTCTCAATTATCTTTTTTTTTTCTATCAATCTTCCTTTCCCATTTTATATTTCTTTCAGCTTCTTTCTCTTTATTCTCACTCGCTTGCTTATTCACTCACTCACTCACTCTCTATTTGTTTTATTCTCTCTGTCTATCTTTTATCTTTTTCTTTATTCATTTCTTTGTTATTTTTTTCCTTTTTTTTTTTACAATAATACTTTTATACCCTCCCTTAATGGTCATCCTACTAACTACACCAAGCTTATCTCAAAATTTTACAAATTTATCCAAATTGAGAGACTTGGTGAGAATGTCTATAGTCTGATCCCTAGTTGGAACATACTACAACATCACAGATCCATCTTCAACAAGCTGGTGGATGAAATGACACTGAAGTTCAACATGCTTGGTTCGTTCGTGGAAGATTGGATTCTTGGTAAGCTTTAGCACCCCTTGATTATCACAGAACAAGGGTGAAGGCCCTGCTTGAGACATTTGTATGTTAGTAAGCATCCTTTGAATCTATATTGCCTCCTATGTGGCCTTAATTATTCCTCAATACTCTACTTTTGTCGAGGAAAGAGTGACTACATGTTGCTTTTTGCTTGTCCATGTGATTGCACCCATACCAAGATGAAAATCATACCTAGAAGTGGACTTCCTATCATCAGCTAAATCTACCCAATCTGAATCTGTAAAACCAACCAGCTTAGGATCTTTGCATCTGTTGTACAAAATGCTAAAGTCAGGTGTCCCTTTCACATATCTCAACACTTGCTTCGCTACAACCCAGTGCTTTGCCTTAGGGCCAGTCATGAACTAAAAAAAAAACTAAGATTAGGCCTAGTAGCAGTAAGATAGATGAGGTTTCCCACTAGTTGCATGAATGTAGACTCATTCACCACTGGTGAGTCTGATTTGGCTAAAAGTTTTAGCCCCTTCTCCATAGGAGTGGATGAGATTTTGCAATCTTCCATGCTCAATTTCTCCAAAAAACTCATTGCATACTTTGATTGAGAAATGAAGATACTACCACCTATCTACCAAACTTCTACACCCAGACAATAGTGTAGGAGACCCAAGTTCATCATCTCAAATGCTTGACACAAATTTAATTTGATCTGTTCAATCAAATGTAACCTACTACTAGTAATGATGATATCATCCACATAGATGACAAGAAGGATGATATCATTGCTATTGTTGTTGACGTACAAATTTGTATCTAAAGGACTCTTATGAAACCCTTGTGCAACCAAATACTTGTCAAACTTTAGGTACCATGCCCTGGGTGCCTATTTTAGACCATAAAGAGTCTTCAACAAACTACATACCTTATGCTCTTTTCCTGCAACCTTAAAATCAAGAGGTTGCATCATGCATACCTCTTCCTCCAAATCTCCATTAAGGAAGGCACTCTTCATGTCCATCCGGTGGACCTTCCAACCAAAATGTGTTGCCATGGGCAGGACAAGTTGATGCTCATCTTTGTTGTAGGAGCAAAGGTTTCCTCATAGTTAATACCTTCTTTGTGAGAACCCCTTAACCACCAACCAAGCCTTGTATTTATCTAGTGCTCCATTAGCCTTGTATTTTACCTTGTATACCCATTTGCAACCAATAGGTTTCTTCCCTGGTGGAAGATCTAACATAACCCACATGTTGTTCTTCAAAAGACTATGATGCTCAAAATCCATAGCCTTTTTTCATTTAGGTTTACCCTTGGCCTCTGAATACTATTGAGGCTCATAAACACTTTGAATGTTGGCCATAAGCGAAAATTTTACTATGTTCTTTTTTATCTTCCCTCTAGACGATCTTCCCTCAACAAGCTCATCATCATGAACATCACCAATGAGCTTCTCCCACCACTTAATGTGAGGAGTAGATGCATCTTCTTCCATATCAAGATGAGCATCATCATGACTTGGGATGCATGGAATAATACCATCTGGATGTTGATCTAGGTTATCTTGAGGAAAATTTGTTGGTACAAAATATTTCCGAGGAGATTCCATAATATCATAATCATCAAAGTCCCTCCCTGCTGGTGGAGGATCGTGCATAGGAGATTCCACAATGTCAAAATCATCAGAATCCCTCTCTATAGGCGGAGCTACTGAAAGCTTAGCTCCCAAATCCTTCATCTTCAGAGGCTGATTGTTAGGACTATTGATAGGAGAAGAGAGCAAAAAGGGCCCAACTTCCTCATCAAGCAAAACATCCCTACTGAATTTCAAATGATCAGTGGCCACATCAATCAGCCAATAGGCCTTATGCTTGTCATTGTATCCTGTTAGCATCAACTTTTGTCTCTTGGATTCCAACTTGGTCCTCTTGGCATCTAGAATCCAAACATACGCAGTTACACCAAACACTCTAAGATGAGTGATTCTTGGTTTCCTCCCAGACCATGCTTCCTCTGGGGTCATCTTCTTGACAGCCTGTGTGGGAGATCGGTTAAGAAGGTATACTGTAGTATACACTGCCTCAACCCAAAACTTCTTGGGAACATTCATGTTCTCCAACATACAACGTGTCATTTCCATGATGGTACGATTTCTCCACTTGAAAACACCATTCTATTGAGGGTTATAGGGTGTGGTAAGCTGACGCTTAATACCATGTTCAATACAAAAGTCGGTGAACTGATTAGAACATAACTCACCCCGATAATATGACCTAAGAGTTATGGTTTTACATTCACTCTTTTTCAACTAATTCCTTAAACTTCTAAAATTCATTAAACACTTGTGACTTTGCCTTGAGAAAATACACCCACATTTTCCTACTAAAATCATCAACAAACAAGAGGAAATGCCTGGCACCAGTGACTAATGTAGTATTCATTGGTCCACAAAAATCTGCATGAACCGGTTATAGAACCTTGGATGCTCTCCAAGAATTTCCATCTAAAAATAGATTATGATGTTGCTTCCCTGCTTAGCAAGCTCCGCAAACATCATAAAATGGAGTACGATGTTGCTTCCCTACTTGGAAAGCTCCATAAACAACATGTGTATGCTGCTGAATCTTAGGTAAGCCTTTTACCAAATTCTCGTGAGCCAACTAAGAGAGGTAGGCAATGTTGAGATTCCCATACCACTTATGCCAAAGAGTGTTGATAGATGAACTCCTCGCAACTAGAGCATGCTCCAGAGGATCTCCAATATCAAGTAGTTGATACAAACCACGATCCTCGAGCCCAACTGCCACAATTTTTTTGGACTCCTTATCAACAATTCGACACTTGTGTGAACTAAAAATGATGGTTCTTCAGACTATGTCACATAATGTAATTCACCGAGAGCAGATTAAGCTCCATACCTAAAACATAATATACATTCAAAAATATTAAATTTCTCCCACTAGATGTGATTTGGACATTGCCTTTTTTCACAACTATATACTCTTCGCCACCACCAAAGATGATGAAATCAGACCAAGCCATATACTCCATGAACCAATCTCTCCTATTTGTAAAATATCGAGAGGCTCCAAAATCGATGTACCATGCAAATGATTTGACATAATTTGCTAGTTGGTTGGCCATCAATGCATAAGAGGTAGATGCCTAGTCAGACTGCATAGATGCCATCCCTCTCATTTTCCAAAAGCATGAAAAATGAGGTAAAGTCTGTGATTAGTTGGCACAAAACCCTAGACAATCAACTGACACAACTCCCGTGATTTTTAAAAAATCATCTAAAATGAGGCTTAAAATGCAAAACAAATCAGAAAAAAAACCTTTTAAAAGTTTGAAAAAATAAGATTGTTCAGGAAAAATCTTCAAAAAACTCTAAAAAGATAAGATTTTTTGAAAAATCTTAGTTATTTTTTTCAAAAATAATCTTTAAAAAACCTCTAAAAAAGCAAGATTTTTTAAGAAAAAAAATTGAATTTTTTTTCGAAAAATCTTCAAAAAAATTCTGAAAAAGCAAGATTTTTCTTAGAAAAAATCTTCAAAAGACTCTTCAAGATTGCCAAGATCAGATCACGAACTCAACCCAAAAAAAATCACATAAAACCACTTCGAAAATTAGCGATCTCTTGCAAAAGAAACCCTCAAATCTGCTTGAAAACCTTCACAAAATCTTTTGCAACAAACCATTCAAAATTGTGCTTTAAAATCCGTTTTATTTCCAAAACTTGGTTCACAAAAACTCTTCACAAAAATCCTTGATTTTTATCTTTAAGAAAAGTCATTTTTTTTTTTGAAAATTTCCAAAAAAACTTCAAGTAATCAATTACGAATTTTTATTGTTGAAAAAGTTTGTAAAAAAAATGAGTGTATGCTCTGATATCATGAAATAATAATTGATATTTGATATACGTTATTTACAAAGGAGAGAAAAAACTCCTTATATAAAGAATTAAAAGATGATGTTTCTAAAAAGAAACAATCATTAACTAAAACAAACTAAAGCAAATAATGAAAAGATACTAAAAGCTAACTAAAACAAACTAAGTTAACTAAAAGTAAACTACCGACTAACTAAAAGCTAAGATGGCCATTAAATATTACAATAATACTTTAATAGAGGCTTCCCTTGCAAGCTTGAATAAGTTAAATTCTACATACGTAAATCCAATTAAAGCTAGAGGGAAGCACACAATGCACAATCTAGGGAGTTCATGAGTTGGGTACCATGACTTATTAACACATAGGACAGAAAAGGGACAAATTTGCATGAAGTGAAAATGATTAGAATGAGCTCAGAAAAAGGGAGGTTAAGCTAATTTCTAAGGGAAATTAATGATAGGTTGCACAAACTTCTTTATACCCTAAATACTAGAAATTAGACATTGTTCCCAAGACATGTAACCCTCTAGATGTTGAAACCTTCACAAAGAAACCTTTAGTATTTACTTTTAAGTCTTAGACCAAACCAAATATTTACAATCTAAAGGATTGTTTTTTTGTAGGTTCTATTAGTAGTTTAATTTGTCTATTTTATGACAACTCAAATCAAATTGTATGTATGGTGGAATTGTTATTGAAATTATATGTGGAAGCTCCCTAAGATCTAAAACTCATAACTATAAACATAAATTACATGTATACATAATGTATAATATTGTATGTATTATGGAATTATTATTAAAATTATACCAAGAAGTTCTTTAAGACCGAAAATGCAAAACTATAAACATAATTTACATGTGTGCATAATGTATAAGATTTGAATGGAGTTTTCCATTCTATATAAATATCTAATTGAATATGTGTTTTCCTTGGTTGTTAGTATTAGACTGTCAATATTCAAGACTTGCAAAGAGATTTTCAATTTAAAGAAGGGTAATTTAGCATAGACTAATGATAATCTTCACTTCCTACAAACTAAAGTAGAGATGTATATTTGACTTTAAACAAAGATTTAAATGAAAATTAGACATAGCTTAGTAATGGTCAAAGTAGGGACTTTGACTTATGGATTATGGACTCTATGTAATGCCCTACCATGCAAACCCCAAAGGACAACTAATGACAACAATTTATAGCACAATTTATTTTCTTTTTTTGAAGGTTAACAACTAGCAATAACCATAGTTAAATAAACATACATTATTAAGATAATTACATAACAACACCTAACTAGTCCCATGGGGTTGCATGGTTGCATTACTCGTAAACGTTCCCAACTGATTAACATTGCTTAATTAAATGTCAAGTAAATAAAAAATGAAAGCATACATACACAAGATAACATAATGATAACATACAACCATCCATCACCAAAAGAGATGACAAAGATACATGCATCATTTTATTACATATCAAATTCATAGTTTTACATTACAATTGTGGAGCATATTTCCACAGATACAACACATCATAAATACAATAATACATTACATAATTCTTCCTCTGTATTACAAGAAGAGTACATCAAGTACAAGAATAGTACATCAATGAAGAAGAAGGAACAAAGCATAGAACAGTCCTCAATCAAGTGAAGCCCTAAAATCTTTGCATTTGCTTCCACTTCTTGCTTCACAAACACAACTTGGGAACCCAATGGGGTGTGTAGCACGTTCCACCTGACCATGTGAACCCGAAGGCCCATCCCCATGCTAGGAGATGACAAGAAAGAATCTACATCTAAACAAGGTCAAACAAACAAGGCTAACACAACTCCATCACAAAACATCGAACAAATGTAAACAACACTCCCAGAGGCAACCAAAGCAAGGGAAGAAAAATGGGTATTGTAGGAGAGTGTCATCGCATGGCCTTACATGGATTATCCAAACAATCCTATCACAAGGTGCCACCTCCATCTATGGTTATCCTGACTTCCTATCTCAAGGCGTCGCCCCATAGGGTGATTCGTGCAGAACCACTTACCTTTCATGAGGACAAGGTAGTGATCTTACCAACCAGGTCTTCTCATCCCATCCTTAGCCTAAGGGAGCACTAAATGGGTGAGGCACATAATTAATCTTGTTTAGTGTTTAACTATCAAATCTTGTTAGTTCATTAATTAAGTTATCACTTGTTTCTAAATCTCTTCCATGGGTTATCCTGACAACCCCTTTGTGCGTCGACCCCCATGAAGAACCACTCTCCCTATGGACACCCAAACCAAAAACAAGCAAGGGGTGTACCTCCACTCACATAAAATCAAAGTGTGCATATCACCAAACATGTGAGGCATGAACCATCTCGCAACTCACATACCATATCACCAAACCAAGAACAAAGGAGGTACCAACCACCAAAGCAAACAACATAAGTCAACGAATGCACTAAAACAACAAAGTGCCCAAATGACAAAAGTTTTCCCTAGTCTCTGGAAGTTATCAAAATATCCACCCAAGAACGAGAATAATAAATGGGTTCACGTGACTCAAAGTCAACACAAAAATGAACCAATCCAAAAATAAAACATCATTTAACTCTTCTTTTGAATAAATAGAATATCAACAAAAAATCCCATTCATGAAGTCACCTCTTTCCACAAAACAATAACCCAAAAGAATTCAACTCAATACCAATAAGCACAATAATCATCAATAGGAATCAACAACCAATACATCCACAAAAAACATTATCTTCACAACTTGTGTTACTTAACCACTAATCCAAGCACATAACTCAGAATGACCAAACAATCAATTAACCCTGACTATAATGACATTGTAACTCATGCAGTGATGCATATCAATTTAACAAATAAGAATTCCAACTAAAATTACTAGATACGTCATTAATAATAAAAACAAATCTAAATCTAACAAGCTAGAACATATATTTTAAACACATAAAGACGCTATCTTTACTTCCTTATCGCTCACTTTAACTTATCCACTTAAATCAAACAATAGAATTACCTTCCATCATAATAATATTTAAAATATAACTTTAATATTAATTAAACCACCAACTTCATTGTTTTAATTACTTCAAAACCTTAATATTAATTTGCAACTTCGACCTACAATACTATTAATATCATATTCCCATAGCAATACTATTAATTGTCTATAACTATATTAAATAATAACATTGACTTCCTTATTACAAATAAAAGATTATCTATCTAACAGAGATATAAATCAAATCCTTCAACTAAAGAAATATAGTTAAGTCACTTTTCTCTCATTTGAAATAACATTAAAATTAAATAAAATTAATATTTTCTTTGCTAACTTTTAATTACACAAACCATTGTTCTTAATTATAACCATGATATATTGATACAATCTAGAGTCATTGACTCTTATAAATATATACTGTGTTTTTAATTATTAATGTTATAACTAGCATATATGCATACATGTGTATATTCAATTTTTTACAATAATACCTACATATCTAATGATATAAATATCTATAAATGTACACATATGTAAATATATATATATATATATATATATATATATATATTATACACATAACCCTATTTCTCTTTAAAATCATATATGTTCAAGTCAACATAATACTATGGTTGCATATTAATATAGAGTTGTAGCACATATAAATAGATCTATCATTCACAAAACAGTGAACTACATGAAACGATTTGCTACAAAACTTGAAACCATAGAACTAATAAGTCAAGATGTCAAAAGTAATGCATCAAAAGCCTTTGTAACCTCAACCCACCAATAAGGAAGAAGATCAAAATTTCCTACTGAGACAAGGAGATCAATTCTAAGCTTGGCTAGAAGAAATCATAAAGGCCATTTTAAGATGAAAGAGCAAATTGTTGTGAATAATTCAACTCTACAAGATTATAAATAGCAAGGAGGAAGAATTAACAACATAGAAGCAACGATGAAATTATCATTACATAAGAAAAACAAAACAAAAGAGGAAGGAGAGGGCACGTGACAACACATACTTCACACATCAGTAACCCTTATTGCATTACATATATAGTTGATCGTTGAGTGTGCATGGTTGACCTTCATGCCCATGTTGGCTATCTTGGGGACATTGTAAACCTTATTACTAAGATTCCAGTTAAACCTGTGGCACTTATGGTTCATATATGAATAAAGGCTGGGTATTTCCAACAACATTGCTTTTTATAGTTGGATCCTAAAAATGCTGCAACTTATGTTCTTCTCTAAAATTTATTTGTAGAAGCGACAGGTGTGGTGAGGTTCAAATAGTAAGGAGATTGATGAAAGATAGAGGAATTACAAGATGTCCTGATGTAGTTGGATTGAAGGCCATAACATGGTACATGCACCAAAGCTTAATGGTAGGGGGAATTTTTGTCAAATATTATAGTTGGAAATGCTTTGGAAGACATTTATGCAAGCTGTGAAATCATAGACAAATCATCTGAATTGTTTGAAAAAAGCCTCGAAGAGATGTCTCTCACAAAGCAAAATGAAATGATTGTAGCAAATGCACAATATAGCTTTTACAAGGAAACTTCCAAATATGTGATTTAATAAAGCAAAAAACTGGAGTAGATACTTGTGATGCAAATTCTTCAAAACTAAACCAAAGGTTCTAATGAGATCTAATGGTAATTAGCAAAGAGCAGTCTAACATAAATTTAGAATTGAAGAGCTCTTAAATAGAATTATTCTTAAATGATTGATTGAATACTTAAGTAAATAAGATTATATTGAATACAATTTCTAGGAAAACTTCACCAGTTGAGGAAAGGATTACGAAGTTGACTAGACATGAAACTATGCAAGAGGAAAGAGTCCACACTTTCTACTAATTGGAATGAAGAAAACTAAACCCCTAGGTCGCTACAAGCAGTGAGCCCACAAGGGAAGGAAGGCATTCAACGACTGCTCAAAATGGCATGCAGGAGATTTGATATATACAACCCTCTTCTTGACCTTATGAATAGACCAAAGATGGTGGGACGTCAAAGCGAGAATGAGAAACTATTGAGTTTACAACTGCATCATGGTCATTTCTAAAGAAAAATCAAAATCCTTGACCACAAAAACCCATTGGAAATGTTTCCAACATTAAGAGTTTAACCTAATCTACGGAACAAAATATTACATCTAAAATCTTAAACTATTTACATGCTCAAAGAGGCTATCCTTTATAGGATTGACATATAAGATTAGGTAGACCATGAGCACGACTTACTCCTTTGCTGGATTTTGAGCAATGAACTAGAACACACAGGTCGAAGGAACTCTAATAATTTTTTATTATTAGTTTTATTTGCTACCAAAGCAACTATGATATTCAATTCCATAAAACTAAATCCAAGAGCATGAAACAAATAAATTCTGAGAAAACAAAGAGGGCTAAATAGCACATAGAAAATTTACTAGATCTTCAAAGACAGATAATACAATTTGATATACCGCTAATGGGAGTCCAAGATCTTAATTGTTTATTTCCTAACATAACGTTTGCTATTACAGTGGGAAAAAAAGATCGTACTCTTATTCAGAGGGATTCAACGAAGGATTTCATAGATAGCTTTCCAATGGACACCTAAAAACAACGCTACTTGAAACAAAACCCAGTGTCGAACAATCCTCCATAGCAGGAGCAACCCCTCCACAACAATTATCAACACACAAATCTTATCACAGAATAAAAACTATAGACCAAAGTTTCTTTCTAGAAAAACCCAAAAATCATCCACAACCCCCCCCCGAAAAGTCCCCTTCATTTTTTAATTTTCCAAAATAGATAACTTCCCAAAACAAATGAAGTAAGAATCTCCACATTTCGACAGGTTTCCAATTAAATTATTTATTTATTCTCAAAACGAAAACGAGAAAAAATCTAAAATCACTATTAAAACAACTTTCTCCATTGGAGCAAACATATGCGTTTGCATGTAAATAACTTCCTGATTTATTTCCAAGTTGTCATGATCACTAAAAATCTCCTTTTGAATAACTCCATATTAATTAATTAAATAAACATTAAAAATTAACAATATTACAATCGAAATATTATTCTATCATATAATTTAAAATATTTAATATTAAAAGCACAACATTCATTTAAATCTACAAAACATCTAAATTTAAAAATGAATTTAATATCTTTAATTAAATATTTGACATTTCACAAATCACTTTAATAATTAAATTTAATGCTTTAATTAAATTAATTACCACAATAATAAACATCGTTAAATCAAATTAACAAATTAAACAATAACAATGATTGCATCAGAACCAAGCAGTTAACATACTAAAACTAACACTTTGAACAGACATGAAACAAATGATACCATAACAAAACGGGGTACTAACGGACAACATCATCAAACAATGATGGGGTGATAGACACATCACAAATAAACACTTACACACTTGACCCAAAGTCCAAAGTAGAGAGGGCACTACACTCTAGATAAAGGAACATTTACCCTATACCTAAAATACTTGGATCCAACCATTGTGTTGGAATATTACATCTTAAGTGAGGGTTATTTTTATGATAAAAGTTGAATAGATAATTGTTAGGTTGTTAAAAAGGAAGAGGCATTTTAAAAAATAGTACAAGCAAATTTTAAATCCTCTTAGATTCATCATGTAATATAATATTGTATATTATTTTGTGTGTGTACCATGGTGTACTCTCAATTCTATGCTCTTACCATTTTTCAAGTTGTTATTAGAGCCATAACATTTGGAAGAGAAAGATGGATAGAAGAAATGTAGGTGGTTGTGTGGGTGAAGTTAGCATGAGAGAATAAAACCTTTGAGGAATCTTCATATTTTTTTGAAATGTTTAGTAGGGTTGTTTGTCTGTATTTGTTTTTGTTGCAAATATTAAAACCGTCTGAAAGGAATTTGAAGGATTTTATGAATTTCTCTTTCCAAATTGTATTCCAAAGAGTGTGACCCATTGATATCTGTTGTCTTTGATGGTAAAGGCTATTATTCTAGGAAATAATAATTGTCAAATGGACATGCCAAAATGGAGAATAAAATGTCCTAAAATGCTTTGCATTTTCTTATTTTTGAATGGGAATAAATTGGATTGCATCAAAGTGAAAATAATTTCATTGACCTTCATAGGGTAATTGGTAACAATATTTCATTTAGTCATCTCTATGGATCTAAGTTTCTTTTGCAATATCATTTTCCTATTTATGTTTTCACTCTGGTAAAGACTAATAAGAGTATCAAACATCTCCTTGATTGCTTTCTTTTTTGCTAAATGAGGAACTAAATAGTCTTTTACCACATCCATGATTATCCACATGACCTTTATCAAACATCTATTTTTATTGTTACTATTTCTTTCTAAATTTTCATTTTGTTTTTTCTTTCTTCCGTTAATTCTTTCTTTCTTTTTTTTAATCTCTTTTTCTCTTTCTAAAATGCTTTTTTATTTGATAATTCCTCTCTTTTTGTCCCTTTTTATCTTTTTCTTTTCTCTCGACTTTCTCTATGTTTGTCCCTTTTTACCTTTTTTTTCCTATCTTTTCACTCTTTTATATTACCTATGGTTTTTGTCAGTTACTTTTTTTTTCATTTATTTTGTATTAAATTACTTTTGATTTTGTTTCTTTTTTTTTTTCTTAAATCCTTTGTTTTTTTAATCTTTTTTTTTTAATTTTTAATTTATTAGTTTTTCTCTTTTTCTCACATTAACTCAATTTCTATATCTATCTCTTTATTTTCTATCCCACTTACCTTTGTTTCTCTCTTTGTTGTTTTTTGCATAAAAGTGGCGAAGCCATGAAATTTATATTATAAAATAAAGAAGTTACATCATTAGAGAAACTACATGGATCAGAAGTATCTAGAGAAGGGATTTCCATCGATTAAAAGATATGAGCAACATGCCATAAAAGAAACAAAAAAGTGCCCTGGGCACCAAGTAAAAGAGAAATATGATAGCATGCTCAAGAAAGAGTAGAAATAAGAGAGACCCAAAAAAAATATCGAAGAAGACTAGGGTGGTGCCAAAACCAAAATGAGAGCCATATCATCAAAAATCCTAAAGTTGCCAAGAACCTGCAAGGAAAAACTAAAGGCCTCCATCCATAAAACCCAAGTAAATGTCACCTAGAAAATTAGCTACAAACTAGTGAAATAAAGCCAAGAGATCAAGATAAAATGTCGAAAATCCACCAAAAAACCAGAGAAGAAAATGTGGGTTCTTCAAGATGAGCTTTCCTTTGAAGACATAATGTTCACAAGAGGTGGAAAATAAGGTTCCTTATGAGGCTCAATTTGAGCGTGTTTGATGAGAAGACGAGCAACGTTGTAGAGTTCTTGAATGGGATCACACAAAAAATTTCCATAGTGGTACCTGAGACTCAAGAGGCACACATTGAATTCAAAGAGGTAGTCATTGAGAACTAGAAGTCCATGTGCCATTGCACAGATAAGCCTGGAGAGGCTTCTATCCGATAGAACATGTTTTCTGCAAATTATTCCTCCGACCAGATTCAAACCCTGAAGGATGTCGCAACCTTCCAAAGCCGATTGAAGTGAGGAGAGAGGACAAACATGAGGTAATAAATAATATTAAATATATAAATATTAAATAAATATATATTTATTTCTACGTCTTTGTTATTTATTGTCTCCAAATTTATATTTAAAATATTTCTATGTTTCATCATCAATCTTTATCGATTTTTATTTGACTCTTTTTCTTTACCATTTCCCCCCTTTTCTTAATCTATATCTATGTATTCCTCCCCCCCCCTCTCTCTCCACTTTATTTATGTAAGTTTAACTCTATTTTTTAATCTTTATGTATTCTCTTTCTTAACTTAAGTTAATCTTTGTTATCGCTCTATCTTCCTTCTCTATCTCTCTCACTCTTTAAGTAATTTTTCTTTCTTGTTAGTTATGTATTTTGTCTATTCACTATTTATTTATTCGACTTTAGTTTTTCCATTCTCTTTTCTTTCTTTGTGTTTTATTTTTCCTTTTTCAATATTCTTATTTTACTTATTGCCTCTCTATCTTTTAACTTTCTCTTTGTCTTTCCTTTGTTGTCTCAACCTACCCCTACCTCTTTCTCTTTATTTATTTCTTTGATTTTCCATTTATTACTTCTTTTTTAACTTATAATTTCTACTTTCTATTTAGATCTCTCTCCCACATACTCATCTTTCTTTTTATCTAATTTATTGGCCCATTCTTTCCCTTCATGTCCTCTCTCTACATTTCTCTTTATCTGTGTTTTCTTTTTTTGGTTCTAATAATGGTTTTAATTCTTTATTTTTTATTTTATTTCTCTCCTTTTTCATCTATTTTTCATTCTCTCTATCCATTTTTTTTTCCGTATTTGTATTTGTATTTGTTTATGCATCTTTCTTTTGTTATACCTGTCTTTATTTTCTTACCTTAATTTATTTATGTTTTTCATCAATCTTGATCGCTCTCTCTCACCCACTTACTCTTAATTGGTTTCTTTTTCATTTTTCTTCCATCATATCCCCTAAGACTTGTTAATTTTCTTTCATGACCCATAGCCCTATGGTATGTAATGTCTCGCCACGTAACCCTAGAGGAAGTTGTAATTCACTATAAAAGCATACAATTTTTATTTATTAAAGTGAATTAAACATACATGTTCACCTACAATTGACAACAACCTCTAAGGCTACATAACCGAGATTACTTAAACCCACACATACATCAACATAAAACCATAACATTTAATGACAATATGAAATAAGTATTTAAACATAAAGATACAACATAACATATTGAGATAAACATCCATATTCCATATTCATTAACTTAGTCAAAGGTTACATCACTCATTCCCAGAATGAGGCAATAATCCAAATGTGTTACAATTTACAGAAATCCACCTCGAATACAAATGAGGGGTAAAATAACATGATATAAACTAAAATAAATACATTGCTAGAATTATAACATAAATCATGAGCTCTCCAATTGGATACCTCGCCACCAAGTATTGAATATCAAAGGGGACCCAACGGTTTATGGTGTATGTTCCACCCAACCAAATGGTACCTGAAGGCCCACCCCCCATGCTAGGGGATAGTAACCACATAACATGGACAAATTCTACAACCACTAAGCAAAGGCTAACTCATATTGATTCACACTGACACAACCAATCAAATAAACAATACAAGTCTAACTCTATCATGGTCACATTGCTTCCAGACATAAAATACATCAACTATGTTAAGAAAACCATACACATACAAACATGAACCAACTGTTGTCCTAGACAGAGTGTCATCGTACAACTCATCATGAGATCTCCTTTGGGAATCTTCATAGGCTCCGGTAATCCTGGTGACCTCAACCGAATCCCTCATACTCACTCATGTGGAATCAAATATCTCTCGTAAGGACAAGATAGATGACCTTTCCATTCCAGGCCTTCCCACTCATCCCAAGTCTAAACAAGCATGGTGTTGGAGCACCCCAAAGTTCATCTAGGAGAGGTAACTAGAAGGTCAAGAGTTAGCAATTTGTTTTAGATCAAATGTAGCAAATTCCTTCTAACTCTTGAATTTGTGCCTTAGAGGCATTTGAGAACTTGCATTATATTAGTGAAGGTCATGTTGACCATTTGTTAGTTTGGGATTTGGCTACAAGGATGACTTAGGACCTTGTAGACCTTCCTAGGTGATAGTTTTCTTTAAAATTTTGCAAATAAGGTCTATGGAAAGCCACAAGCGGCCATGGAACAGTTAGGCTCGAGCTTAACTGAATTGGAGAACCTATTTATGGTGTGCTTCGACCTAAGAGCATGGTTAGAAGCTTTTGTAATGTTTAAGACTTCATGAATACTAGTGTGGACAGTGAGAAGAAGATGTAATTTCTGTGTTTGCTTTTGAATTTGTGTGATCAGGAGTGACCATGGCTCTGTAATTTGTTGTAGTTTGTAGTGTAGCTATGTTCTAAGCTTTGTGTGGTAAAATTTTAGTTTGTGTTATCAATTTGCAGGCGTTGTTTGTTTAGTTAAATTGTTTCTTTTAGGTTGTTGACTTGACAGTTAGTATGTAAAGGATGGAGTTCTAGTTACAATCCCACTGTACCTTGTGTACTGGCCTTGGGAACTATGATTAGGCTCCATGACTGTATATAGATTAGGATTAGGAGTGGTTAGGAGTCAAGGAAGCATGGAAAAAGTCTTCTCCTAGGCAAGCTTGATAGTGCCCGGCTAGGAAAGATAGGAAACTACTTATTTCCTCAAATCCAAACACTGGTAAGGAAACTACTTATTTCCTACAAAGGTTATCATTCAAATCCTAATATCTTCTGGGTTTCTCCACCACAAGTACACAGAGGTTTCAAAGAAAATTCCTTTTTACTACAGAGGTTTAATTTTCTAAAAATCTAAATGTTGTTTTCTTCTAGGTTTAATTTACAGTTTAGATCTAATAAATTTCCCAAATAAGACAATTCATATTCAATGGTTTTTACTATAACTAATATTTTCTAAATTTCTTCACGGCAGTCACGAAAGCTTTTAAATTTCATTTTTTCTAAAACAAATAAACTTCCTTAATAAATCTAGCACAACAATTTTCTACAGCTATACAATTCCAAAACAAATTTTAAAGAAAACCAAATACACAAGAAAGGAACCTGAATCAAGAAGCTTCTGAAGAATAGAAGTTTTGATGTTGAGCCTCTTTCAAAGCTTTCACAGCTTCCTCCCAGCAACACAATATTTCCAGAACCAAGAATGTATCCAAATCCACAACAAATATAATAAAAACAATTCTTCTAAATGTCCTACAGCCAAGAAATCTCTAAAATCCTTTGTATTTTTTTAATTTCTCATTCCTCCCCAAAAATATCCTCACACTCACGTGAATAAACTTTTCTGTTCTTTAACCCAGATCCCAAATTTTCTCCTATGAATAAATTTCCAACAAACTCTTAATTAATTCATCTCACACATGTGGCAATTAACAAATATCTTGTAACAACCAAATTTAATTTCACAAAAATATAATTTAATAATTTATAATTCAAATTCACTCCGAATTGAATTTAACTACCTCTAATCCAAATTTAAATTCCAAAATGAATTAAATTTCCTTTTTTTTTAAAACTTTCTAAATAAACATATTTAATTAATCAATTTTAATTACTTAATAAATAAATTTAACCCAATGGATTAAATTAAATTTACTAAATAAATTAAATTTAATTAATTAATTTAAATAAATAGCTTCTACCAAAATGTCTAAAAATAATTAAATAAAAACAACATTATTTAAAGAAATAATTTTAAAAATTTATTTCTATAATCAATAACCCTTCAGAATTAAATAATAATAAAACAAGGCAATCAATGACACAAGAAATACGACTCATGACACACTATGGTTAGGGTGTAGACCTGACACATGTTACATAGCTACTATCTCCCGTTCAACTTAACTGTTGGATCGACACACTCAAACCTATGAAACCAGGTGGAGTCGATGTCATGTACCTGCAAACCTGTAATGAAATAACAAAGATCATACATATAAAAGCAACATAAAATACACACCGTGAAGAGGAAATCATGGAATCACAAGGCGCTCGCAAGCGAGTGTTGCGATCCCGTCCCCTTCACCAATACACTCATTATAAACTGACAATTCCATATTACTCAAATATCTCATGTAAAATAAACATGTTAAAGCAACAAGTGTTTTACTCCAATTAAAGCATGTCTAATAAAGCGTCTTAGAAATAAAGCATCACATAAATAGTCTGTCGTTCAATATATAGCGATCAAATAATACACATGATAAAGTATGCAAAGTATCATAGTAACAAAAACTAAAACAAAACATGAAACGATGTCTAAACAAGAAGCAAAACAGAGGGGTATTACATGGTAATTTGGACTAGTGGTGGATTTTACGACCTTATTGCACTTAAATGAACTTATGTATGGGTGTGATGGTTATGACGTGTAGATGCTAGTACTAATGAACGTCTTTATAACATTACCATGTTATTGGTGAAATCTAAATACATTGATTTTTTTTATACTAACTTAGACTAATGACTTGGTTGGTGGACTTGTGTGAGGTTTGTTGTTGGTTGTAAGTACTTGGAGTGCAATATGAGGTGGATTGTGTTGTGCAGTGATTAGAGATAGACAAACTTTAGGACCAAATTCTAATGACAAACTCTATAAGTAACTTCACCCTAACCAAATTTTTACCAAACCTAGTACCAAGTAAGAAAATTTTGCTAAATGATCTTTGTAATTGAATGCGCAAGGTTGTCTAAGGTGATAACTTTGCAACAATGAATTGAGAATTCAAGGATATTTAGTTTCTCTTGTTAAGCCTGAAACCTTAGGTGTTGATGTTATTACCATTGTCTATTTGGAATAAGACTGATTATCTTTTAGTATATTAGTCTGAGTTAATTTATATATAACTACTACTAAGGAATTTTGAGATTCTATTATATGTTCCATTTTTTATATTCTTTTTATAATATACTATTTTTCCACATGTGCAAAATAAACAGCTTGATTTTTGGTGAAAAGCCTATGTTTAATTAAACTAAATATAATACATAATAAAACCAAAATATATTAAAATTATACTTGATGGATAGCTTGTTTTGAGGACTATAATCCTCCAGTTGGGTCTATGAAGTTAATTCCATTTTGATCTTCAAACCAAGGTTCGAAAGCCGAAAAATTGCATAAAATTGCTAGAGGGGGAGAAGGGCAAAAAAGGGGGTTCTAGCGAAACCCCCTTTAAATAACATTAAAAAATAAAAAACCATTAAAGGGGGGTTCGCTAGAACCCCCTTTCTAGCGAACCCCCCCTCTTTCTAGTGAGTGAACCCTTTAAGGGGTTCTAGTGAACCCCCCTAAAGATTTTTTCCACTCAAAATGCAGTTTCCCTTCCTCAACTAATTGTAAACCACTATTATGGGATCACCCCTCTACAAACACATTTTGATGATAAACCAATGCCAAGTAATATGCTTTGAATATCTGAGTCCTCCATTAAGCCATGTGAAGGATGGTAGGGTAGCAAACCAACATTGAGTGGGTAGTGAGTTGTCCACCTTATTAACTTATGTTAGGAGTGAGTAGTTATCTCCTTTTTGGTTGAATAACAACCATAACAATTCAAGAATGAATGGATTTTGAACCCTCATGTAACATAACACCAAAATAGGTAGTTGATCCATAGAGGTGGTAGGCCTTAGAACCTACTTATTCTGATTTAGGAACCTCTCTTACAGTTATAGTGCTAAGGTGGGTGCAAGCACTAAATTTAACTCCAATGCATGGAGTAGGACCCTAAAAAGGCATAGGTAGAGATTGTAAACCTCTAATATGTAGGCTATTCATATCCATATGAGGTGGTCAGTGATGGAAAAAAATTCCTATGTTACTCTAGAGGCTATGACCTGATATTAATGAAAAAAATCCTATGGAATTCAGACTAGTAGCATGTAGCTAGCTGATGGACATCTAGTGTATGCTAGAGGGTCAGATGGTTTTTTGTCATGCCCAAAAATTCATACCAAAAGTAATGCCCGGACATTTACTCGTGGGACAAAAATGAAACTAACAAACTTTTTTAAAACAATACGTAGAAGCACCCTAGATTTAACAACCAAGTGTAACATGAATCCAACTATATGCATCAAGTGACATTGCACATGCAAAATCACTTCTGACATGTTGCCCAAAGGTGGGGAAATGGGGAAATGCATAATGAGGTGTGCAAGTTCTATTGCACATGCCCTTTAAACAAAAATTGGCAATCCTAGGAGGGTGTGAGTATCTAGCTAAGAATCAACATGATGGGACACCACATGCGGGTTGAATCCTAAAAGGTCCACTGAGTGTAAGCATAGTGATTGAACCATCAGGGTACTACCATGGTTCTGAATGACACTTATCTAAATGAATCCCATTTTATTTAATTAACTAAAAACTAAGCCAACCTAAATTTGAACATAAGTATAACTCTAAAGGTAGTTTAAAGATAAAACTCCTAAACTATACCTTAGTATACACATTTTCCTTTTTACAATACATGGGGGTACTTTTGATTTGGATATTACAAATTTAAACGTCATCCTTAGGTGGAAATAACAAAATGCCAAGAAAATTGTGCACAAGTTATTGATTCCAACATTGATCTTAAGACAATTTCTTTCATACATAATTAAAACATCTAGTTAACTAGCTCAATGAAAAAGAGAGTATTTACATGACTTAATAAAAAAAATTACATATAAACAAATAAATGGGTCTGAAAGACCTTCATTTTATGCAAGATATATGCATATATATATATATATATATTTACAATTTTATTTACCATCATTATTTATTTATATCTCTCACATATACATAACATACTTATCTATTTAATTATTTGCTAATTTATTTTTTTATATTTGTATTTAAATATATAATTAATGACTATATGTACTCATATATTTAATTTATTCAATAAAGAAAGAGCTATAAATGAATAAATAAAAAAGTTTCTTTTTTTCTTTTTTGAAATACTAATATTACCCAATGCTATATTGTTTTATTTTACTTCTTTTTATTTTATCTTTTTCTTATTATATTTTAACCTAATATATTCCCCCTTTCAAAAAGGAGTAGGAATCACTTTATATTTTTTTAATGATCAATAGGCATAAAATTAAGTGCCTTATCTACAAGAAAGGCTTTTTATTTATAAGAGGAATTATAGGGGAATTACGTGGAGCCTTTTATGGGATCTCCTAAAGTCTACCCCATATTAACAGGCTATAAAATAGCTTTCTATCCATGTTTTAGTAAAACGAGATATGTTTTAAGGTGTACACATACATTTCTTACATCCAAATATAAGCTAAGATCTGCCTAATACCTTATTTATAGTTGCTTACTAAATTAAGTGACACTAGAGGGAAGCAACAAGATGAATTGCATTTTTTTTTATAATTAGATTATTATTTTCTTAACTTACTTGTCTTATAAACTTCTATTACATCTTTTTTCTTATTATTGAAGAGTTCCATTGCTTGATAATTCGTTTACGTTCTGTGCTACTCATTAACCAGCTGGATAAGATATATAAGGATTGCGGGGGCGACATGCCTCTGTGGAAGAGCTCAAATTCAGAAGGGAAGAATAATGAACCCATTCCAGATGCAAGTTTTGGGCAACGAAATGAGGAATAATGCCCCAATTTGATTATTTATGTTACTTTCTGCAAAGAGGGGTTCTATAATACTTTAATCCATAGTTATTCTTAAGCAGAAAATAACTAAATAAATATAAAACAGATACAATACTGTAAGTAGGGAACATTTTATTTTCCCCTTCTCTTTTCTTTTCTTTTTTCACAACATTTTCTCCAATTAATATTTGAAAAGTGATTGCAGGAATACAAGGAAATACAACATTCACTCCATTTTAATGTTCGACATGATTGTAGGAGTACAAGGAAATACAACCAGATTCTCTATACATTTTAGAGGACCTCCAAGACTGAAAATTTATGGGTTGGACTATTCTGAAAGTTTAAATTACCTTTCTTAGATTTTATTGCTCATTCAAGAATAGACATACTCCTTATATCTCATCTGCTAACATACAATATTTAGTCCTTAATCCCCATGAATACAGATGAAAATTTTTCATAACAAAATATCCAGTATAAAAAACCCTTAACAGGCAATAAGAAATAGGATGAAACCCATCTATATTATAAGATGTTTGAATATACAAACAAGAGTTACAAAAAAAACCCTTAACTTGCAACAAGAAATAGGATGAAACCCATGTATATTATTAGATGTTTGAAGTCCAAATAGCCAAGAGTTACAAAAAACCCTCAACTTGTAACAAGAAATAGGATGAAACACATTTATATTATTAGATGTCTGGAGATGTTTGAAGTCCAAACATACAAGAGTTACAAAAAACCCTTAACCTACAACAAGCAATAGGACGAAACCCATCTATATTATTAGATTTATGAAGTCCAAACAGCTAAGAGAGGGACCACTCTTTCCTCCCAACCTTAATGGGTCATCGAGCCCTAAGGATCTCACCATACACCCGAGCCGAGATAACCCACAACGACCTTAGGGAATGCATTGCAAGCCCATAAAAAAAACACAATATCCATTTCTATACACACATGGGGAATGAAATTTTATGTTGGTTAACAAAAACATAATAGAGCAATAGAGGACTAGGATACCACTCAATAGATAGGGCTAATATCCATAGTTAATGGAGGATATTATTGTTCAAACAGACCCACATCATTGTCTCAGTAGAATCATGACACACAAACCCATTCCAACAAATTTGTACAACAACTAGCTATGTTAACACTCACAAGATCCTTGCAACCAAACATAGTTACACATCCCTATTGAGATGGATTTGATGGTCACGGGGGTGTGATTTTCACTCTATCTTCCCTTCTCTTCTTTCTACCAAAAACATACAGCTCCCTTAGTTTCCATAATTCCTCCCCCCACACAAAAGAGAAGCGTGCCCCCCACTTATTTCCAAAACTTCTCCCATATATTATCCTCCTCGTTCCCTAGCCCTCAATCCCTAGTTTCACTTTTTCTTCTCTTTTTTTTCTTAAAAAAATATCCCTAACAAAATCTCTACGATTTACCTTTACTTCCCCAACATGGCACAAGGAAAAAGGGCACTTGAACATTTTCATTTTCAAAACATGACATAGGAAAAAGGACAAGGAAAGCTTGAACACCCTCACAATGGAGTTAACTCCACATTTGAACATTAAACACTTAATTTATTTGGTTCACTTTATAATAGGTATTTGGATTAACATGATTAGACAAATTACCCTTACCACATGGATTGGGATGACTAAGGCCTGCTAGGTTATATTATTTTCCCCATTGACTTTTGGCTTTTGTGTTTATCTGCATATTCATCACACTTATCAATTTTCTATGATATAAATAATTAAAATAAAGTACTCACATGTACATTAATAATTGACAATAAATCAACTTACATACCTCAAAGCACGTTTAGCTTGCACCTCTTGATGATCACAGTTTGATCTTGGAAGTTAAAAATACACACATCTTGAAACCCAAGATGATTCGCTTATTTTTATTTTCTTAAACAACAACTAGATAATTTCAAGGAACAATTTCTATAATGATATACCAAATATAACACAAACTAACCTTCTTATGGTTAATGACAGAGTGACAACTGAACTACCCATGCTACAAATAATCAACAAGTGTTTAAATACTTTTATGAACTTATGAAGATATAATAATAAATGAAAATGATCACTAATACATTTGCATTAATCAATAACCTTGAAACAAGGGCATCAAGCTTATAACAAAACATGAAATCCTTTCATTATCATTATACATAAAAATGCTATGATCATAACTAATGAAGGTTAAATTCTTCACTATGTCATTAGAGATTCCTCCTTATCAATGTTCACTATAGGACAATGCACAGTAATTGATACTAAAAAGGTTGGGGCCTTACATTTTTCCCCAGTAGCATGCGGGCCTTAGGGCCAACAACATGTAGGTGATAAACTAGCTTGTTTTCTTAGCCATTTGATGGACTACAGGGAAGATAATTTTTAATAAAGTATAAGTAGGTAAATGACTAGACATACCTTGTAGAATTGTTATGATACAACTAGATATGGAGTTAGTTTCTTAGATACCAATGGTAGGAACACATGGGTATCCATTCATTAGGAAGTTGAGTTTCTTAGATATCAATGGTAGGAACAATTGGGTAGTTATTCATTAGGAACTTGACATTATGAACTACAAGTTGGTATAGATGTCTACTCTCTCACGATGGTCCACAAAATCTGCTTGAAGGGGTGGATAAGGATTATATCCACTTTGGAAGGATCATATTGCACCCCTAAGGTCAACCACGATAGGTTAAAGACATGGAGTCCGGATGACCTCACAAAACACTTAAGGTATGCTTCAGGTAATGTTAGTTGTGATTCCTTCATTGGCCTTTTTTCTTCTAAAATATTGACATTTCTAGAATGACTTGTCATAGGCATGAAAGGTAAATTATTTGTTGCTAGAAATTTACATGCATTTTTGTCTTCAGTTATGGATTACTCATTGTTATCATGATTGTAATGTTGCAAAAAAATGTAATAATTTCTGGATCTTGTTGGGGTTATTATCAAAACTTTTATTTTAATTTTTTTTTCTTTTGTTCTCTCTCTCTCTCTCTCTCTCTCTCTCTCTCTCTCTCTCTCTCTCTCTCTCTCTCTCTCTCTCTCTAAATATTGACATCTATTAAAGAGGTCCTAGCCAAAAAATTCACAAATTAAAAAAAAACTATAGATAGAAGAAAATATATATTCTTTTCATGTGAGCAAAGAGTTATACCAACAATAGTTTATATATTCTAACCTTCTTTTTATGATTTTATGTCCATGTGAAATCCACAACATTTTCCTTATTATCTAAGTGTGATAGAGATGTAGATAGGGATTGGTTAATCTATGCTAAAATTAAATCCACAAACCTATCTCCATATCCCCATTCTTCTTCCTATGAAAGAATAGAAGTCCATACTTGTTTTCATCTTCGAAAGGGCTCTAGATTAGAATCTTTTGATCAATAGGAGAAATATCCCAAGAAATTTGATAGAAAGGTTTTAGTATACCTATTGATTGATACCCCAAAAATTCAGCCCTTTTTATAACCTTAGCATCCTTCTTCTCTACACTTTGGATAAAAGGTGCTTTAGAAGCATTATTATCCTTCTTCACAATATTTGCATAATAGAATTGTGGAGGAAAAGAGGAGGCATCATGCTCTCCTTATTTAGTAGGATTCTAACATGCCTAACCCCAAACTCTCTTATGAAGCATCTAGAGGATGTTGTGTAACCATTAAATAGGATCAAAGATGTCTTAGAGGCATTGTTATCCTCCATGAAATTTGTGTAACACCTTTGCAAAGGTGAAGATGAGGTATCATTTTTTTGTTTAGTAGGATTCAAAGATTCCTCACCTCAAACACTCTTGTTTAAGAAATCATGCTTTATGGAATTGTCATCATCTTAGGAAGAATGTACTATAAGATTAAAAAGAAAAAAAATGAATCTCATGAAGTTTTGACCAAGTTAAGGTGGTCAGACATACGATTCTTTATATTTTTTAAAATTTGTCATAAAAAAATTATAATTAATTATTTACTTGGAAAAAAATTACAAAAAAATATGCATTACATCGGGACATGAGTCCTCTACTTATATCTAAAATCTTATAAAAAAATATTATCATTTTAATGTGGTTAGGGTTGGTCAGACAGACACCTACTTCTTTTTTTCCTCCCTAAAATTTAAGTACTACTGTATTGAAATTTCAAATTTTCACTAAATGAATTATATTTTTTTGTAAATAAACCTAGTAATTTAGAAACTACATTTAGTTTTATAAAAATTCTATTCTTACATATTTTTGAAATAATATAGATAGCTTATTCAAATTTAAATGTCAAGTTTCTTAACTCTGATTTTTTTGATTTTTGCCACTTAAGGGCCTGTTTTTTCCATGATGATCCTGCACATACCCATAAATAATTATTATTCATTTTCTATTTGAATTACGACTAAATTCTTGATTGGTAGGGTGATTGAAAAACATTTATAGCTTTCAAACGGCATCACATTTTTTGAATCCAAAATATGTGTCACATTCTATGCTTCACATACTATAGGATTAAAAAAAAAGAATTGAATTTCATGAAGTTTTGACCAAGTTAAGGTGATCATACATACAAGTTTTTATATTTTCTAAAAGTTTTAATAAAAAAATCATAATTAATTATTTACTTGGAAAAAAATTACAAAAAAATATGCATCACATCGAGACATGAGTCCTTTACTTATATCTAAAATATTATAAAAAATATTATCATTTTATTGTGGTTAGGGTGGTTAGATAGACAAAGGAGCTAATGTATTTTCTAAGATTGATCTAAAATTGGGTTACCATCAATTGCACATTTCTAAAGTGGATATTCATAAGATGATATTTTGAACTCATTATGGGCACTACGAGTTCACAGTGGTACTATTCAGGTTAACGAATGCACAATCTATTTTTATGAGTTTGATGAATGGTGTCTTTCGTAGATACCTTGATCGATTTGTTCTTGTGTTTCTCGATGATATTTCCATCTATTCGAGAGATATGAAGGAGCACGAGGAGCACATGAGACAAGTATTGTAGTGCTTGAGAGATAATCAACTCTTTGCAAATTTGTCGAAGTGTGAGTTCTTCCAGACTAATATGAAATACCTTGGTCATGTTATCTCTGGAGAGGATATTGCAATGGATCCTTCAAAGATCCAAGTCATCATTGATTGGTCTATGCCTACCAGTGTACCTGAGGTTCACAATTTTATGGGTCTTGTTGGGTATTACAGATGGTTTGTTCAAGGGTTTTCTAGGATTTCTCATCCTATTACTTCTCTTGAGAGGAAAGGGAAGAAATTCATTTGGTTAGATTAGTGTCAGTTAGCTTTTTAGACACTCAAGGAAAATTTGACGAGTGCACCTATCTTAACCGTTTCTAATCCTACTAAGGATTTCGTTGTTTGCACTGATGCATCCTTGGAGGGTTTAGGATCCGTTTTGATGTAGGAAGATCGTGTGATCACTTATGAGTCTCACAAACTCAAGGATCACGAACTGAACTATCCTACTCATGATTTGGAGTTAGCTGCAGTCATTCATACTTTGTTTTGGTGGAGGAATTTCTTGTTGCATTATCGCTTTGAGCTTCACCGTGATCACCGTAGTTTGCAGTACATTTTCACTTAGCCTAATGTGAATGCTAGGTAGAGACAATGGATGGAGTTCTTATGCAAGTATGATTTCGAGGTGAAATTTATTCAGAAGAAGGTGAACGTAGTGGCTGACGCTCTTAGTCGGCAAAGGCATGAGCTTCCTACCATGAATATTGGAGTTGATTTGAGGAGTCATATTTTGGAATCACTTCCTATTGACAGACTATATTAGGAGGTGAAGACAGAGTTGGGATTAGATAGACCCTTGGAGAGTAGATTTGTAGGATATACTCTCGAGTTACATAGTTTTCTGTGACATTTGGGTTGTATCTATGTGCCACTTGTAGATGGTCTTCATACCTTGATTATGTCAGAGGCTCATCGAGAACCTTACTCAACTCATCCTGGTGTCAAGAATATGCATGTGGATCTTCGAAAGTTATACTTTTGGCCTCGGATGAAGTGAGACATCGCTGATTTTATTTCGAGATGTCTTGAGTGTTAGAGAGTTAAGGTCAAGCACCAACATCCCACAAGATTGTTACAACCACATCTTGTTCCAGAAAGGAAGTGGGACATCATATCGGTAGATTTTATTGTTGGGTTGTCTATGTCATCTCGTCGACATGATGCCATCATGGTTATTGTTGATAGGTTGACTAAGGTAGCACATTTATTTCTGGTTCATTCATCCTATAATGCCTCATCCATGGAAAAGATCTTCATGGAGGATATTGTTCATTTGAACGGTATCCCATGTAGAATCATTTCTAATAGAGATCATGTGTTTACATCAAATTTATGGACATCCTTATATCATGCCTTAAGTACTCAGTTGAGCTTTAGTTCATCTTATCACCCCAAGACTGATGGACAGACCGAGAGGGTCAATTAGGTTCTTGAGGATATGCTCAAGATGTATGTTATGGATCAATAGTCAAGTTGGGAAGATTATCTCTATTTGGCGGAGTTTGTCTATAATAATGGGTATCATAGCTCCATAGGTATGCCTCCTTTTCAATAATTGTATGGACGTCCTTGTTGGACTTCGTTGAGTTGGGATTGTATTGAGGATAGAGTTCTTCTTGGACCTAAGATGCTAATGGATATTGAGCAACAGGTAGATCGTATCAAAGAGCACTTGGTGGTGGCCCAAGACAGGTAGAAGAAGTATGCTAATGCTCGTTGAGTGGATCATCAGTTTTAAGTTGGCGATAGGGTGTTTCTTCGGGTGCATCTGCGAAAGAGTCTGATCCATTATGGAAAAGGCTCTAAGCTCGTGCCTCGTTTTGTTGGACCGTTCAATATTATGGAGAGGATTGGTCCTATAGCTTATCAAATTTCTTTACTACCCAATCTATCATGAATTCACAATGTATTCCATGTATACCTTATCATCCTGATATTTCACATGTGCTTGATTGGAATGCATTGCAGGTAGAGGATGGGCAACTGGATTTTGAGCCCGTGGGCGTTCTTTAGCAAAGGAGGCCCACCCTTAGGAGTCAAGACATTGATCAAGTGAGGGTCCAGTGGGATCCTAGTGACAAGGCTTCAGCTAATTGGGAAGATGCGACATGTATGAGGGAGCTTTATCCTTATTTGTTTGCAGGCTTCTAGGAGTAAGCCTTATCCTCGGGGGGAGGATGTAGTGTCTCTCTAGTGATACTATTTTTTTTAGTTTTCTTTTGACTGGTTGTTAGTCATTTAGTTGCTTTAGATGCTACATTAAATTATTTCAGTATGTCATTGATGTTATGTTAGTTGCTATACTACGTAGATGATACATTTGATATTATGATCATCTAGTTATGTTCTTATGATGGCATTATGATGGACACGTATGTGTTATGGGTTATGATGTTATGAGCTATCAATGATGTTATCATGATGTAATTGATGTTTTATATAATGATGCATATAAGTTTTGGTGAAGAAGATATTGTAGCAATACTAACTCATGAGTACCCTGCTACACTGTGACTCTTCTTCACGGTGTGTTTTTCGATATATGTATTGATATATTTGATAGTGTCATTTGATGCAGTTTGTAGGTACAGATCGACTCCACCTGCTTTGTCAGATCTAAGCATGCCAAGACCCAATAGAAATATGTTGATGGGAGATAGTGTTTGGTCCTCTGTCGTGAGCTATCGATCTTGAAAGAACGAGTACTCGATCGTTACCCATCTTCGAATGACGTCCATCTCGTCATGTCATTCTATGTTTGTCATGTTTGAAGTTAACTTGTTTAAATTAGTTAAATGATTTAATTGGTAAGTATTGATTTTAATGTGAGTTCAATCATAATATTAGATTAAATGATTATGTTTGATTACATTTTAAATTAAAAGTTTGATTTAATGTTTAGAGGATTTAATTAGAATAATTATTAAAAATAGAATGTTAATTTAATATTATTTATTTTCATTGTGCAATGCAAATGATATTGACATTGATATTTTTAAATGAGTTGTTTTTAATAGATTTTGCAAAATATCTTGAAATTTGAACGTATTGTCCAGAAATAGTTAACTTGTTCATTCAATTAGTTTTAACTTCTTGATCAATTTTGATGGCATGCAAACTATCAGTTATGTTTTGTGAATTGCATTTGATAGTGAAATTAATGAAAAAGGATTATGCAATTTTTTCACGACAATTGGTTTTTGGGCAAAAAATTATTTTCACGGCAAATTTTTTTTGGAAGAAGCTTTTTTTGTATTTCTATGTTTTTGGTTGGGAAACTTCAAAGGTTGCAAAATCCGGAGGCTTTTCTCATGCTGAGAAAGTTATGTTGTCTGAATTCCTATTTTTGGCTTCATCATTTGTTCGAATCCGAAGTAGAATTCTAGGTTTTCTTTTGTATTTTTTGTTGTATTTGAATTCAATACTTTAAACTGATGTCTTTGGATTTGATTTATTTTATGCTGAATCTAGATGTTAGATAACCTCCACAAAATGAGGAAAACAAAAACCATAAAGATTAGTTTTGATCAATCGAGAAAAATAATAGAGAAAATTGAAAGTAATGTTGAAAACCTAACAGTAATGAATTAAATTTTCTTTTGTACAATTGTTGTTTATTCATTAGAGGTTTTTTCGATAACCTCTCTTATCGAACTATAAATTAGATTGATTTTTCTCATCCATCAAATTCAGATCTGTAAATTGTCTATATTTATCTTTATATGTCTCAGGCAAACGCTGTCAAAATAATTTAATGTTGTAATTTGGTTCTAATTGTCTTCAATCCTCATTCATAATCTCACTTGGGACAACGTTGACTTACTTGTATGCATGTTTGGTAATTGATTTTTTGAGGATTCTCTTTTAAATTGAATTTTTAGGCAGATGTGATTTGGGATTAAGATTGCAATTTTTTTATTTAGCATTAAGGTTTGCTCTATCAATAATTTCATGCACAAAGCCATGTTGTCTTTCTTTCGTTATTCCCCTTTTTGGAGCCTCTTGGTTAATTGCCCTATTTTCTTTTACATTTTATTGCTTTTCATGATTTGTATTCATGGTCAATTTGATCTGTACTTTATTTGTTAGTGACGAGCATAGGACTTTTGGTATTATCGTTGTTGTATAGTCTTGATCCACCCAATCGTTTATGTCATGCAATATTTACCTTGGGTTTTTTACTTCTTTTAATGCTTTTCATGTTAGCAAAGAGTCATCCAACGCTTTACTATATCTTTGATCTCCATGTTTTGTCTTTTGGCTAGTCCCATGAGGTGATACCTATGTTGCATATCCTGGTGTTTACCTTCCATATCTAGGCTGCACAGTTGACAAAAAAAACATTGCATCGTGTGATGATGCATGTCACTAACTATTCGCTTGTGCTCGACTTTGAATTTAATTATGGACAACTCTCATTGAGTCGGCCGGGGATGCCAATCTTTCCTTTTGCATGTGTTGAATTAAATTGTTGATATTATCCTAATTTCCTTTGTTGGGTGGCTATCTAGATAAGTTCTTAACTCAAATCAAACTCCTGCTCTTCTTTCTAATTTGCGTCCTTAACCGCTTTACTCATGATCATTGAATGATAAGCTGGAATTTGAGAGTACTATTATGAAATTTGATAATTATTGTTAGCTCTAGTTCGTTATGCATTTTCATGCATCACACCATGCACTAGAGCACTATGTCTATTTGGATTTTCTTTTAATCCATAATCTGCATTTAGAAATTGGTTTTGGATAAAAAACAAATTTAATATAAATATATGCAAAAGTTTATATATATATATCTTTTATTTTAATTTATCTTTTCATTTTTTGTAGATTATCATTAATTTAATAATAGAAAAGTACTACTAGAAATCACACCTTGGTGTGCAATGGGTATGTTGAAGAGGTGTGTAAGGTCTATTTTTTACATACATTTGAGTACTAGATGAGGTCAATTGATAGGACCTCTAAATAGGAAGATAATCATGCTCCATTTCTAACAAGCTCATGTTACATTTGCAATATGGAGAGATGGATATGGAGAGGAGAGATAAAGAGAGTGGGGAGAGATAAAGAGAGGAGAGAGGGATATATAGAGATAGAATAGATAAATATATAGAGAGGGGGATAAATAAATATGGAGATAGGAATTGATATATAGAGAGGTAGAGAGAGGGAGATATATAGGGGTAAAGAGAGATGGAGAGATAGAGATAAAGGGGGAGATAGAAGAAGAAATATGAATCTAGAGATAAATATTCAAAGAGATATATATAGAGGCATAGGAAGAGGGAGATGGAGAGAGGGAGAAATTGATGGATAAAGAGAGGGAGACATGTCTAGAGATAGAGGAAGATAGAGGTAGAGATGAATACAAGAGAGAGGAAGAGGGACATAAATAGATAGAGAGATAGAGAGGGGTAGAGGGAGAGATAAAGATAGAGAGAGATAATGAGATTGAGAGGGAGAGGTAGAGAGGAAGAGATAAAAGAAGTGGGATATGGGAAGAATATGAGGAGAGGGAGAGAGAGAAGAGGTGGGGAGAGAGGGAGAGAAATAGGTAGAGGGAGAGAGAGAAGAGGGGGAGAGAGGGAGAGAGGTAGGTAGAGAGAGAGAGAGGTAGGTAGAGAGGGAGAGAGAATTCAAGGAGGGAAGAAGGAGATATCTTCTCAATATATAGAGATGGAGAGGGAGAGGGAGAGAGAAATGGAGGGATGGGGTGATAAGGAGATAGAGGTAGAGAAATATATGTATAGAAAGAGATATAAAGAGGAGTGAGATTGAAATTGGTAGGCCATTTAGCAAATGAATGTTTGTGCAAAAAAGGTCTTAATGGAGAAGTGATAGCTTTAAAATCTAGGGAACCAAACATGACTAAAATAAAACCTTTGAATTAGAAAGATAATTGAATGCTCCACTATCAAAAGGATCATGTTGCTCAAAATATAGAGAGGGAAAGAGAGAGTGATATAGATAGAGGGATATATAGAGAGCGATTGATAGGGATAGAGATAAGGAGATAGAGGTAAATAGATATGGATAAAGATAAAGAGAAAGGAGCGAGAGGGAGAGAGAGAGCAGGAGAGATGGATTGAATAAGAGAGAGAAGTGGAGATAATGATATATATAAAGAGGGAGTGATAGGGAGAGAGGGAGAGATAGGGATAGAAAGAGGGAGGGAGGGTGAGGGAGATAAGTATCTAGAGATAGAGGAAGTGATAGGGAGAAAGAGAGAGGGGGAAATAGGGATAGAAAGGAGAGATAGAGATAAAGATAGAGAAGGAGAGGGAGAGATAGGGAGATATAGATAGAAGGTGAAATAGAGAGAAAGAAGGTGATAGAGATAAGTAATATAGATAGAGGTATGGATCTAGAGGGAGAGAGAAAGATAGAGAGGAGAAACAAGGAGTGTGTATATGGGAGAGATATATGGAAAGAGAGATAGATATAACTTGGGAAAGATAGAGGGAGTGAGAAAGATATAAATATATAGAGAGGGAGAGATGAAAGGAGAGAGGAAGAGGGAGACAATGAGAGATGGGAGATGGAGAGATATAAAGATAAAGATATAGGAAGTGATATATATAGAGAGGTATGGAGAGAGATATATAGAGATAGATGGAGAGATAGAGTGAATAAGAGAGATGAAGATAATGAGATATAGATAGAGAGGGAGAGGGAGAGATGGGAATATATATATAGAGGGGGAAAGAGTGAGAGATAAAGAAGGTGATAGAGACAAGTAATAGATAGAGAGGGACAAAGATAGAGAGAGGGGAGAGATAGAGGTAGGGAGGGATAAATAAGGAGTGTGTGCATGTGAGTGAGAGATATATACATATAGATATGGGGAGGGAGAAATAGAGTGTGTGTCTATGTGAGTGAGGGAGATATGGAGATAGAGATAGAGAGGGAGAGGGAGATATATAAATAGATAGAGAGGGACACAAACAAAGAGGATATAGGAGAATTAGAGAGATATATAAAGAGGGAGTGAAAGGGAGAGAGAGGAAGAGAGGGATATAAATAAGGAGAGATAGAGGGGGAAGAGAGAGAGAAATGTAAGGAGAGGTAAGTAGATAGAGGTAGGAGAGAGAGAGATAGAGGAAGATAAAGATGGAGATAGAGAGGGAGAGGGAGAGGGAGAGGGAGAGGGAGATAAAGATAATTTAATTTTATTATATAAATAAAAAATATATATAATTATTCTACTATAATTAAAGTTTTAACAAGACAAAGAATGATAAAATAAATTAATTGTACTAAATTTTAATTATTGTTTTTAATTTAATTAAAAGAACAAATAATTAAAATATATTTCAAAATTAAATCTAAATTAAAAATTTAAATAGAATAAAACTGAATGCAAAGTCAAAATATATTAAAATCTAAATATTAATAAAAATAATAAACTTAATAAGTTAATAAATAAATAAATAAAACTAATTTTATAATTCATTAGAATTGAAATATTAATAAAATATGTACCAAAAAAATATAATTAATATATCACAAATCACATTAACATTAAATAAATTTAATATTAACAAAAAAAAAAATTAGAAAGTTGAACCTAAATATAATTAAATTCTTAAATAAATTAAAAACTAAATAAAATATACAAAATAAAATTAAACTATATTAAAATTTTAAAAAGAAAAAGAAAATGTTTAATTTAACTTATATGTGAATAATAACAATTAATAATATTTCAAATCAAATAAAAAAAAATGCTAATTAGTAATATTATTAATAAAATACTTATTATTATTTACCTATACATATATAATATTGTTATTTTTTTTTTCATAATATAATGTTACTATATTTCTAAACATAATTATTATAATTTGTATACTAGTAATTATATTATTATATGATATACATGATATATAAATATAATCTTATTATAATAAATCATACTATTAATAGTTTATAATATATACATTTACTATATAAAAATAATTTAATATAATATATTATAAATAATATAATAGTAATATATATTATTAATATATTATCATATTATACTATTAAATCATTGTTTAATATTTTCGATAAAAACTCTATTCCCATCGTAAAAATTGAAACA
Source organism: Sequoiadendron giganteum (assembly GCA_007115665.2). Classification (NCBI taxonomy): domain Eukaryota; kingdom Viridiplantae; phylum Streptophyta; class Pinopsida; order Cupressales; family Cupressaceae; genus Sequoiadendron; species Sequoiadendron giganteum. Next base: position 835,831,455 of record CM021100.1, on the reverse strand, counting down.
CGATTTATTTTGTTTTGGCGGATATGAAAATAAAAATAATTTTCACATGCAGGACACCAAGGAAGCCTAAAAAGAAGGGACACAAGAATGTATCCAGCGTAAAAATTAAAAGCATATTACGATGGAAAAAAAGATTGAAACTCCTCAGAAAATATGTGGTGGAAAAAATGATCGAAACTCCTTAGAAAAAAATAGATGGTCAAGAGTGATTTAATCATCTCCCATCCATTTTAAGTGTGGTTGAACCGTCGATTGAGAATTTTAGCTCGCCTCACTTCAAATTGGATATGCCTTCGGCGTAAATTGCAATATTGCTTGTTAAATTTTGTATATAAATGTATATATTAAAATTATCTTAATGCTATTTTAAAATTGAATTTGTTTCATTCCTGTTTAGGAATGAATAATGTTTGAATTTAGTATTTCAAACAATGGTTAAACATGTTATAATGACATTGTTTTGTCTTTATGATTGATAAGATTATAGTGTATTAAAAGAAAATTATGTTAAAAGAAATAAATTAGACATTCTTACTTGCTAAGTATTGTCATTATGGAACTCTAATTCATGATTATTGAAAATCATGCTTATGATATTGTTGAAGTTAAAATTGTACTTTATGGTGTTGTGAGTTTTGTTGAAATATTCTAGAGGCTTAAGATAGTTTCTTTTGCATTAAATCTTGGGATACTTGATTATCGTCATCCTTTGCACAATTTGACCTTTGACTTAGCCATGCATGTTGGATAGTCTTAAATTGAGGTATTTGAAATGTTTATGGTAATTTTCTGATTATAATGAGTTTACGAGTGATGTTATTTTGCATGCATGTTGTCTATGTTGTCATTGTTAGTAAGTGAGTTGTACCTAGGAGGAGTGGCTTTCGTTAGGGGCCTGAACCCTAAAGAGGTTACCAGGGTAATCTGTCGAAAGTAGATAACCCAGTGAAAATTAAACTTAATGTTTTAGGGGTTGGGTAGTAATCATTAATAACTCAAATAATTGTTTTGCCTCACCTTTTACTTTAATACTTACTTAATTCTTAAGGTAGGTTGAGATGGCATGGAATGGCTAGTCGATCACTTTGTCTTTTGGAAATTTTTTTTGGTTCCACTTAAGTTTGTTTAGGGGCCGAGAATCGTTAGAGATTTCTAGGGTAACTCAGGACGAGGGTCGATAATCTAGGAAGGTTCTCTAGGGTAACCTAGTGTGACTATGTGATGACACTCCTATCCTTGTACATGTGTTGGGTCTCTTGTGTAGAGTAACCCGTGGTTATGTCGTTTCCTCTGGGAGTATGTCGGTTGTCATATGGATTTTGCTGTCTTATGTGGTCATGTGTACGTTAGCCATGTGAAGTATGTACTATCTTCTTTGATGTTAGTTTGTCTTGAGAACCTTATAATATCTCCTAGCATGGGGGGTGGGCTTTCGAGTACCACATGGTTGGGAGGAACATGTCTTTTCCTCCTTGGGGTTCCCTTGTAGGTGATGTTGTTTGAGACGAGTTTTTTCTTGATAGGTTTCCTGGATTCACACTGTTCATCAAGATGATCGTTGGGCATGCTCATGAACGTGATCGACAATTGAACTTGTTCTTCCTCTTTTGTGTATTCACTCATGAAGTTTTCATGAGACTTCATTGTATTATAATAATGGATATTTTGAGATGTTTCATAATCTCGTTTGGTGTATTTTGAACTTGTAACTTAAATCTCTGTGTGATAATGTAATTGGTTTATGACATATTCATATGTTTCTTATATATGACTCTTGATGTGTTATTCTCGTAGTTTTTATTTTAGTAGCATAGTTGTGGAACCCCAAGAATGTTCGTGTATATAATAGTGTTTAGTTGTTGTAATTAAATGTTTTAAGCAAAAAATTACTCAATTATTTAGTTGTGTAACGTGTTATTATCTAGGCTCCATGATGGGGCGTTACATCTTGGTATCAGAGCAAAGGTTGTACTCTGGTTCTTACGAGCCCATTAGGTTGTCCTAGATGTTAGACTCTATAGTGTGTGTGTTTTCTTATTATCCTTGTGTATTTAAACCGAGACTCGTCATTGGTCTTCTATAGGATCATGCATAGACAATGTAGTAGAGGTCGTGGATGAGGTTGTGGTGGTGGTTGTGCGGCTAATCACCAAGACACTCCGTTGTAGAGTTCACATTAAAGTGAGCATGGCGAGCAACCAAATCCTTAGGTAATCAAGCGCATAATGAATAGAATCTGAATCAGCCAGGTGCAAAGGGAGATCAATTGTGTCCTCTACTTGAGCAGGTCCTTACTCGTCTTGGGCCTAGGTGAGAGGCTGAGCAGGAAGTGGATAGACGGTGAGACAGATCACCACCTCAGAGGATTGTGCAGACCGCCACCTTAGAGGATTATTCAGAGTAGGATGTCGTAGCTACAAGGCACATGAGAGATTCTCTGAGGGCATGCCCTCCCACTTTTGACAAAACTAGTGGTGATTTGGAAGTGGAGACTTGGTTATTAGACATGGGATGGTGTTTTTCTAGGCACCCTTATTGTAGCAACACCAAAGTGAGATGCACCATTATGCATCTTAGAGGTTTGACCTATACATGGTGGTGATTGGAGGAGCAGAAGCTCCATTTGGATATTGGATCTATATCTTGGGATATGTTCTTGGAGCATTTCAGAGTGCCTTTCTTATCTGAGCACTGGAGATAGTGTCATGCAAATGAGTTCCATGATCTGTGTCAAATGGCTATGTCAGTCGAGCAGTTTAAGTGTAGGTTCTACGAGCTCAAACAATATGAAGGGATAGTGGACAATGAGGCTATTTGGTTCAAAATTTCATCAGGGGATTGAACACCCATATCAGTGGAGAAGTCAGAGTCTTCGAGCTGAAGATGATGGACGTAGTTGTGGAGAAGGCACAAATTGTGGAGGAGAATCTATCTATGGCTTTGGGTGGACATATAGGTGTTCAGATAGGTATTGCACCTACTACAAGTTTTGGTCTGCGTGGTGGTCCGACTCAGACAGGTGGTTCCTCTTAGAACCAACAAGCACCTGCTAAGGGTGGACAATAGTAGAAACAACAACGTTACCCACATAAGAAGAAGAGTTCTCAAATGCAATCGGGTAATAGTTCATAGTTTGGGAAGAACCGTAACTGGTGGCATAATAAGAGAAACTATTAGGATCAACCAGCACACAACACAATCTATAGTTAGTAGAGGCAATTTCAAGCAGTCGAATGCACCTTTAGGTGGCAGAGGTTTTGGTAGGGGTATTGAATGTTTCTCATGTGGTCAGCATGGTCATATTGCGAGACAGTGTCTGATAAGAGGTACTTCAGGGTTTGGTTAGCAACCCGTAGCTTTGGAGCCGATGGTTAGAGATGCAGGTTGTTCTCATATATTTTTTGCTACAATGGATAACCGTCAGGCAGATCATCAAAATACTATGGTTGAGGCTTTAGGTCAGTTACAGAGTGTTAGTGTTTCTATTCTTTTTTATTCTGGAGCATCTGATTCATTTATTTCTCCATCTATGGTTGAGCAATGTGGACTCGTGGTAGTAAAGAAAGGCGTTAGGTGGTAGTTAGAATTGGCTTCTAGGGTGAAGATAGTAGTAGAATTTCTCGTTCGTAGTTGTGAACTTAGGATTGGTTCATTATCTAGCTTACTAGATCTTCGGGTTACACCTCTTGGATCGTATGACATTGTTTTGGAAATGGACTGGATGGAATCCCATAGTGCAGTGATTGACTGTCGATGGAAGATAGTAAGTTTTTTAGATGATTTTGGTACAAAGGTTGTGGTAGCCAGTGTGTGGAGACCTATCTCCTTGTGGATTATATTTTCTATGCAATTAAGGAGATGTATGCGACAGGGTTGTTAGTTGTTTGTAGTGACAGTTAATGACTTGGAGGTAGGGGAGAGTCAACAGGTATCTTTTGATGATTACCCTATCCTTGGGGAATTCACAGATGTTTTTCCTAGTGATATTCTTGGTATGTCATTGAAACGTGACATAGATTTTAGAATTGATTTGGTTCTTGGAGTAGAGCCTATATCTCGGGCTCCATACAAAATGACTACATAGGAACTGGAGGAGCTTTTTGCTAAGGGTTCCTGGATTCACATCATTCATCGAGATGATCATTGAGCATGCTCATGAACATGATCGAAAATTGTACTTGTTCTTCCTCGTTTGTGTATTCACTCATGAATTTTTCATGAGACTTCATTGTATTATAATAATGGATATTTCGAGATTTGTCACAATCTTGTTTGGTGTACATTTTGAAATCGTAACTTAAATCTCTTTATGATAATGTAATTAGGATATGACATATTCATATGTTTCTTGTAAATGACTCTTGAGGTGTTATTCTTCTAGTTTTTATTTTAGTATCGTAGTTGTGGAATCTCGAAAACAATCGTGTATATAATGTTGTTCACTTGTTGTAATTAAATGTTTAAAAAAAAAATTACTCGGTTATTTAGTTATGTAACATGTTGTTCTTTGGGTTCCATGACGGGGCATTGCATTTTTGATGGATTAACCAATGTAAGGGGGGAAGGGAATCATACCAGGAGATTTCAACACCACATTGAGCAATGAGGAAAAATGGGGAGGTGTTGGCTGAATCACGAATATTCAGTGGGTTTTTCAGGATTTTGTAGATAATAATCAGTTGGTGGACCTGCAAGCTAAAATGGGGTTTTCATTTGGTCAAATATAATAAAAGGATTCACCAGTATAGTTGATAGGCTGAATAGATTCCTACTCTTTGGGGAATGGGGGGGACAAAATGACTTGTGGGAGGTGATGATACTCCCCTATACATGGTCAGATCATTACCCAGTACAACTATCCATCCAACCCAATGAACCTCCAAAATGAAATCCATTCACATTCGAGAATGTGTGGCTTAGAGATGATATGTTGCCTGATCTAGTTACCACTTGGTGGGATGAAATCAAGATTTGGAATCACTCTCACCTATTCAAAATCAGCAAAAAACTGAACTATGTCAAAAAAAATTTGAAGGAGTGAAACAAAGCACATTTAAAAAATATATTCCAGGAAAAAGAAAGGATAGAGTAAGAATTGACAACACTAAATGAGCATATCATTGAGAAAGGAATGGGGAGTGAAGATTTTGAAGTTGAGAAGGCACTAAAAGGGGAGCTTGCAGAGGTTTTGAAAAGGGAAGAATGTTTTTGGAGAAAAAATTCTAGAGATATAAAATTAATGATCGAGTGTTGGGTTAAGATCAATTTTTTTCTATAAAAAGGGATGGCTAGTTCAATTGAAATCATTCTTAAGTCCATAAAATGGTTTTGAGTGTAGTGTTCTAAATCTTAATAAGTGTTTTGTGAGGTTAATAAGGATGATGTCATGGTATGTTGGGGTTAATCTCAATTCTTCATCCTCGAGTTATGTAGTTTTAGAGGAAATGAGAGACCATTTCCCTTTAGAATGGGTAGAATTGGAAAGGAGTTTCTTTGGTTCACCTAGCCCTTATGCTTAGTTTTGAATTGAGATGAGGATATCTTAGGGAGATAAGTGTTTTCACTAGGTGTGCAAGAGTTGAATTATTTTAATCTTTTCTCTAGAGAAACCTTCCAACTTCTCATTATCCATTTTGAGAGAAGCTCTTGCCACATCCACCCTGATGGATTCATTATTCTCTTATCAACACCAATGGATATGGGTGGTGTGGTGACCCTTAATGAGGAATTGTGGACTTTCAACATCATTCTAATGTATATTGATGGCTTGGTCCTACCCGAAGATAGTGGTAGAAAATTTACTACCCCTTCAAATTTTCTTCTTATTACCTCCTATTGAGTAGAAAAAGTGATCCTAGATCTAATTAGATTAACTAGGATTATATCCTTTTCACTTGACTAAGTCTTAAATTTATCTCAAATACCAAACATCATCCATCAAATATGTTAGACAAAATGGTGCTCTCATAAGGATGTAAAATCACTCATGAAACACATGGCTCCACTAGAAATAAAGTTGTATTATGCTAGGTGGCCATGTAAAGAGTACTCAAGTTCATGAATTAGCAAGCTAAATTATGCTAAATCCACATACTGTCTTGCAAATCATGCTTCAGGGAGCACACAAAGGCTTAATGTCACGGGGGATGAATCAATGCTTGACATCATAGGGGGAAAATGGATAACTACACCTTAGGGGAAATTATAAACACAACCACCACCAAAGGGGTATATCAATAAGTCAGATCTCACAAGACATCAATGCAATGGCTAGGGTGATATGCCCCCCCTTAAAATGTCAGCATACTTGCTATGTTGGTATTTTAAGGAAAGGGAGGGGAAAATGGGATCTTTGAAAATAATACACATCTCCCAAAACTAGTTATCCTTGCCCCCCAAGTGCAAAGGCAGAGAACAACCATGTAAAAGACTACCGTTTTGTTGTCATACAAAGAAATATGGTTGCACTTAAGATTGTTCCAAAACTATATTAACAGCTTGATAATAATCAAGTTTACACACTTGAAATAGGATTTAGCATGGGCCACTTGCAAGTTGTTACCCCAACCTCAAAATCAAAATGCTTAACTACTCAAATCTTTCCAATTAGTTTACACACTTGAAATAGGATTTAGCATGGACAACTTGCAAGTTGTTACACCAACCTCGAAATCAAAATGCTTAACTACTCAAATCTTTCCAATTACACCATTACTTTATATAAACAATCTAGATAGTATTCGTTCTTTATGTAATAATAATATTGATATTTCTCATTAGTAGAATATAACCCCAAATTCTAGTTTGAAATAGATCTACCTACCCATAGGCAATTAAACAACATAAATAGTGAGTCCATTGCCGAGTAAATATAATCAACATGAGCTCATAAAAAGATTATACTCAAAGTAACAACTTGTCATAGTTTCATAATCATTTAGATGCAAATGCTAAGTCTAGGATTATCTAGGATTATCTCCTTTTCACTTGACTAAGTCTTAGATTTGTCTCAAATACCAAACATCATCCATCAAATATGCTAGAAAAAATGGTGCTCTCATAAGGATGTAAAATCACTCATGAAACACATGGCTCCACTAGAAATAAATTTGTGTTATGCTAGGTGTCCATGTAAAGAGTGCTCAAGTTTATGAATTAGCAAGCTAAATTATGCTAAATCCATGGATTGTCTTGCAAATCATGCTTCAGGGAGCACACAAAGGTTTAACATCATGAGGGATGAATCAATGCTTGACATCATAGGGGGAAAAAGGATAACTACACCTTAGGGGGAATTATAAACACAACCACCACTAAAGGGGTATATCAATAAGTTAGATCTCACAATACATCAATGCAATGGCTAGGGTCATATGCCCCCCTTAAAATGTCAACATACTTGCTACATTGGTATTTTAAGAAAAGGAATGGGAAAAGGGGATCCTTGAAAATAATACACATCTCCCAAAATTAGTTATCCTTGCCCCCCCAAGTGCAAAGGTGAAGAAAAACCATGTACAAGACTATCGTGTTGTTGTCATACAAAGAAATATGGTTGCACTTAAGATTGCACCAAAACTATATTAACAACTCGATAAAAATCAAGTTTACACACATGAAATTGGATTTAGCATGGGCCACTTGCAAGTTGTTACCCCAACCTCGAAATTAAAATGTTTAGCTACTCAAATCTTTCTAATTACACCATTATTTTATATAAACAATCTAGAAGTTATTTGTCCTTTATGTAATAATAATATTGATATTTCTCATTAGAAAAATATAACCCCAAATTCCAATTTGAAATAGATCTACCTACCCATAGTGAATTAAACAAAATAAATAGTGAATCCACTACCCAGTGAATATCATCAACATGAGCTCATAAAAAGATTATACTCACAGTAACAACTTGTCATAGTTTCATAATCATTTAGATGCAAATGCTAATAATAATTTTAAAATTTCAAAGTAACTCTACAGCAAAATAGAGTATCTCTTTAACAAGAAATTTATTATAAAAACATAACATAAAAGTTGAAACAAATATACAAGATGATAGTCCAAACATACCAGACTATGATAATATAGCGCACCACAATAAGGATGGCACTACAAACATATCACAATACCATAACATGATAAGTGAGCATAAGCCACCCATCAATATGCATCCCAAATACTGTAAAAATGTACCAGAGTCCAGACCACAATAAAAATCAGACTTAAAAAGTAGGACAATAATATAGCGTAGCATAATTATAGCGACGATAAGCCACCCATTAATATCCCTAACAATGGCACCCCAAGTCTTGCTTGATCTTACGGATCAAGCAATCTAACTGTGCTTCACGCTCTTCAACCTTGGTGAAAAGATACAGAATGAAGTACACGACTTCAGTAATTTTATCGTCGAGTGATAACAGTAGAGCCGCTTTTCTCCCTTCAGCGTCCAGTTTAACTCCCGAGTACATCTCTGGAACGAATGAACCATCTGCAGAAAGGTGAATTAAGAATTAATGCTCTTCAAATCTATTGTTAAATGAAGGATTAATAAGGATGGTGATCATTGGATAACAAGCAGTTGAGCATAGTTTACCTGTACCTATTTAGTCTAAAACTTAGCTGATAGTTTTTTACAAGTTAAAATAGCATACCTGGCGGTCTTGATACGTTGGTTTTAACAAGGAGCATCTCCCCAATGTCGGCCTTGTAGCCTCGCACAAGCTTATATCCATAGCTGGGGCCATCCACCCAACCATCCAAAAGGCGTAGGATATCCCACGAACCAAGGATTCCTTTTCTCTTAATCTCGTCGAAATTGTTTTCCACTTCTTGCACAGAAGCTAAACGCCACTGGCCCGATAATAACAAATTTGCATCCCTGGAGTACTTCTTGAAATCCATTATAGGGACTGTTTTGCAAATCTACTTCAATGAACTTATGAATAACCGAGGCGAGCATGCCTTTGCTATTGTTTGGACCGAATTTATAGAGATGAATTACAGAACGACCACGTGAATTACACGGGTTGCTTTAGGTGAGCTGCTCCATCATATCACATCAAGTGTTAAATACATATGGCAGAATTCCACAAAAAGTCTATAGGTTACCTAGAAATGTAAGCGCCTGAATCGGTTTTACATATATGTTCTGACAAAATATTAAGTCAGTTCTAGATAGACTGACAAAGTCATTTATGAACCAATTTGAAAAATGTTCATTTAGGAAAACCTATCACATCATGCAACATCAAGTTTTAAATACATATCTCAAAATTCCACAAAATGTCTAGGGGAGAGGGTCCTTTATGTGAGCATCCTAACTTCGTGCTTCTCGTGTTTCTCAAAATCTTACGTGGAATTTCAAATCTCTCTCAAGGCAAACATGTTAGCCTCTTTTCTAAAATCCTAAGTACATATCTTCAAAATCCACAAATAAATTCTAGATGTCACATACCATGTCTTACTTCCTTAGGGTAGATTATATTGTAGACACCTTGAAATCTACTTCTTATTATATAATTATTTATCTTTCGTATTTCATAATCTTCTAATTTCTCATAATTAATTATTGTCTATCTCATAAATTAATTAAATCATATTTAATTATTATATTTATTTTAAAATTTGATTAATCTAATCGACTCAACCTTAGCCCCCACTCATTAATACTCTTAAAATTTGATTAATTAATTAATCCATGATCAATTAAATCAAAACTCAACTAATCATTATTTATGTTTTTCCCAGTGATCCTCCCACATGTTTAGCCACCCTACACTTTTTTCTTCCATCCACATACATCACTTTAATTGATTTCTCCCTTTTTACATTTGCCAAAATTTATCCACATGTCAACCTTGTGTTTTTTTCACATATGTGACCACACCTAGCTCTCTTCATCATGCCACATGTCACTTTCTTGAGCTTCCACCTTATGTAGACATTCAATGCTTTAATTTTCCATTTCTTTAAATTTGTTTGCTAACTAGTTTTTTGTACTTCTAAAATCTTTTGTGTGCTTTTTACTTACTATTTTATTTGTTTCATTGTTAGCTTAGCTTTCTAACTTTCTATTCTAGAGGAAATTAACATTTTCTTGAAGGTTATTTAAATTTCGACGTGAATTTGACACTTCTACTCTATATATCAGTGCCTACACCATTTGATGTTATCACTCCACCAATTGGTGCTTCTATAATTTCCTCATTATTTCTAATTATGTTTTTCTTTTTTTCATTTTCTATTTCTATTTTTCTCTATTTTTTGCAAAGCCTAACCATCCTAACCACTTCGATTCTATTTTTTGTTTATTTTGCAAAATTTAATTTAACATTTTTCCTTGTCCATATGCATGTTGATGCCTACAATTTAATTTTGTGCTTTTGACCTCGATAACGATATTTTTACTATTAAGGAAAAAGTCCTTTCTATTCATTTTTAATTATCTATTTTTTTCTTTTATTTATTTGTGTATTTTACCAAGTATAGAGTCACACTTGCATTCTATATAGATCAAGACTTTCACTATTCTCAGATTTATGTTTTAAAAAATAAATTATTCTAACCCTTTTTTTTAATCTTGGAACTAACAAAATGGTGCAACCTATGTTTAATTAGTCAAATAACGAAAGGTAAAATTATTGGCATATTTATTATATGCTAACATGTCAAAGTCTTTATTTTTTCACTAAATTAGGCACAAAAGTTGGTTTTAAATGTTAATTATTTTTTCTCATCGTGTCTTAGGAGTGTGTGATTGATGTATACTCTCCCCTTGTGCTTAAAGCAATGTTGGAGATCAAAGTCACACATTCTTATTGAAGACTCAGAGGTGGAGCAGTCTAACAACAAGGGCTATAAGGAAGATGATTCTGAAGATGAGAGTGATGAGATGGGTGAGAGGCCTCTGCCTACTCTGATGGACAACAAGTTTTCTGGCCATGTTTCTGACTCGCACACTCCATTGGTGAATGATCCTAATTCGTTTCTGAAAACTAGGGATGCTGGGGAAGATGCTGAAGTGCTGGTGAAGAGACTGAACACCTTGGATAAAAGATTCAGGGGCTTGACCCGATTCATGATGAAATTGAGCCACTTTGTTACTAGTGCGCTATCTAATGTCATAAAAGAGGAATTAGTGGGGAATAATAGCCAGGAGAATAAGGAGTGGGTTGGTGATGAGGCGGTTGACCTCCTGTTCAAGAACTAGGATGAGGCCAGTTAGCTACTCCTGTTGCTGGTTTGTCGGCTATTTTTTGGCTATTGGTGTGCTATTGCTGGGTTGTCTCTGGCTTTTTTCTCTTTTTCTGTAATGTTCTCTGGTTATATTTAGTCCTTTTTTGGCCCTAGTGGCCCATTGTGAGGGGTACAATGCCCCGTAAATGCTGTTTAACTTTTCAAAAACATGTGAAAGTCTTTATTTTTTCATTAAATTAGACACTAAAGTTGGTTTTAAATGTTAATTATTTGTTCCTACCATGTCTTAGGAGTGTGTGAATGATGTATACTCTCCCCTTGTGCTTAAATGAATGTTGGAGATCAAAGTCACACATTTTTTTTTTTTCTTTTTTTCAATTACAACCTAAGGACTGTCAATTGTATGTATGCTCTCACCTTGTACTATGTGTAATCTTGGGTGACTAAAAACACTTGACATTTTCTTGTATTTATGATTGTGTATGAAAAGAATGAAGGGAGTGATTACATTTATATAATTTCAAGAGAACAATATAAATAATGTGCTCATGTGCTTGACATTTTTTCACGCATTAAACTAGTGAAAGCTATTTATCCTTTAGCCTTGAAATTTCAAGTGAACCATTGTGTATTTGTGTAACTTGATTTTTTTTTGCCAAATCAGTCAACACAATCAAACTTAATAGTTTAGTACTTTCACCCTATTCGTCAATGCCTACATTTTTTTGATGTCTACAATAAAATCCTTATCATTTCTAATCACAAAAGATCTAGATAACATTCCCATAATTTCTAATCAAATAAAAGATGAGAAAAATACGCACACAAATTTATCTCTTAGTAAAATGAGAATTCTAAAAACTACTAGAAGTTGGGTTTATGTTCCCTTTCAATTATACTTAGTGGGATTCTAATATTATTCCAATTGTGAAAGTAATTAGGATCATCCATATTCATATAGATTTCATATACCTTAACAAAATGTGTCTAACAAATTATTTTCGTTTACCTAACATTGATATTATAGTTGACCTCAATATTCAAAACGAAATATTATTGTTCTTAATGTAAAATATTTGGTTTCATTATGTCATGTAGATGAATTGAAGTGGATCTAGCAAAATTTATAGTCATACTAGAAATGCCTCCTAGAACTTTAAAGTAACTACACGATCTCTAATAAAAGTTTCAAGATATTCAACACTTTATTGCACAAATTATGAATAAATGGGCGAGTGCACAAAGTTGTGACATAATTAAGATGCCACTTCATTATTTTTTACCCAAATTGCATGTTTGGTGAGTGCCAAATTTGGCACTCACCAAATCTGAAAGTTGAAATAAAAAACCTGAGGTCCCCTTATCATTTATTTTGTTGTTAATTTGCAACTTGCTTGCAAATTTCCCCCTTCCCAACCCATTCTTGCTAAATAGAAAGCAATTTTTTCACTTGGATCTTGTGAATCTTTGTCAAGATGCTACCAAGATGTCATGAAGGTGAAAGAGGTACGTATTTCTAGTTTTTTAGTTTCAAAATTTACTTTAATTATAGATTGAATTAGGTTTCTAATTAATTTTTTTTTAATTTCTAAGAAATTAATTTCCACCTTCAAATATTGAAAATTATCAATCACCTCCTCATGAACTCTGCCATGAACAAGAACAAAATCAAACTCCTCCCTCAATTCATAGAAATCTTGTAGGAAAAAGAGAAAATATTCTAGGGCAAATAAAAAATAACAAAAAAGTACTTGAGGAATTGAATACAAAGTTAAAATATACTGCTCGCTACAATAAACCCTCATAGGAGAGGCCTTGCCAAATCCTTTAGTCATTATTGTATCTCATGTAGGATCATTGAGTGCACAATTTAATTTTTGGTCTAATAAGAAGGAGGAACAAAAATAATTTTATGCAAATAAACTTTCATATGAGTAAGTGAAGAAAGATAAAATTACCAAATTCGACTTGTGTGCCCTCTTCATGCATCCACAAATCAATCAACCTTTATCAATTTTATGCAAGAGGTTCCCTATCCATTGGTGCCACCACTAAGGAATACAAATTAATTTTTGGGATAGGTGGTGGGTAGTTTTTGACCAGCCTCCATGCAATAGCTACAACCTATTCCATAGTAATTTTTGAGGAAAATATATTGCGAGCTTGTCCTCAACAAGATTCCAAATTGTTTTGACTATCTAGATTTCTAAGGTAGAGGTGGGGGCTCCACACTTGATATAATGGGCACACAACATAATTTGTACTTGACATTAAGACCCTTGGCTAAACTTGTGCTAGAGCATGTGGTTGTTCCTTCCATTATGAATGATAGTGTTGAGGTGGACACCTTGGACTCGATTAGCTTGCTAACTTAGAGCCTTGTACAATATGTCAGGCTTCTAGTAGAGCATGATGTGAGTGAGTCTTCTACAATTGAAGTTCCAGTCCACTTTTTCCATTATTGTGATGTTGTTTTCACATATGATCATGAGAGTACTCAGGATGCAACTACGTAGGATACATCAACTGCATAGGAGATGGCTATGAAAAATGCCTTGTTGAATGAAACATTTGGCATTGATACTCGGGTAAATTTCAACAAGTTCATTTGACTTTTTATTAAATTTGATTTTGAAATGTAAGAATAACTAAATTAGTAGAATGATTATGATGAAAATTCAGGGTTAAAGTGTTGATGATACTTTCACTATTACCCCAAATCCCTATTTCTTTACATCGTCGAGTCCATAGGTATATAACTAGTAAAGAAATATAATTATTACATGTGAATAGTTGAACCTTATACAAATGGACTTTCCATCACTCACTTTGGATGTTGGGTAGTATGATGGTGGACCTTCAACATCGACACCTCACACTTTTCATCGTCATCAAAATTTCACTCAGGTAACCTATATTCATTATTGGTGTTGTAAAAAAATATTAGGGGGTTTTGGTAATTGAGCAACATTTGTTGTTTCATTTTTAAATGTTGACATCAGATAGTCCTATTGATGTTCATGCCTCAATGAATCATGGTTTTTTTGCAACAGTAGCAAGTTCTAATCCTTTAACACAGGTATGTAATAGATTAGTAAAATTCACATTATATTTTTTCTTTTATTGGTCTATTATTGAAAATTTTAATGATACTTTTATGTACTTTAATTTCTATCTTAATGCTTTATATAGAGGCTTGTCACTCCAGATCATGAACGTGCCCCTATTATGGATGAGCATGTTGATTATTTGTATGTGGTAAGTGATTATTTTGTTATATGTCATTCCATAATTTAATTTCTATATATTAACATCTATACTTTTTATTGTATGAGTTTTCCATCCAGAGTAGTTTAGAGAGGAGGATGAGTGGACATATTTGAAAGAGACCAGCATCACATGCATCTCCATTCAGTCAACAATCAAAGGCAACTCATAATATATTTCTTTCCCCTACTGAGAAATGACTATGTATTAGGGTCCTTTGATTGTATGCCTAAGTGGCATTTTTGAACATATCTTTTGTATTATGGATATGTGAAATTTTATGTCTATATGGATTTTTTGCAAGCTTGTATGAACTTATTCAATATATTGTATAATTTAATCAACATATAACATTGTATGGCCTTATGGATTTTCGGTTAATGCAAATATTTTCTTACCATTGTTATTAGGATTACGATCTAGATTAATATATGTGTGTATGTATGTGTGAAATTTTTATGATACAAAGCATTACAAAGTTTGAGATTGCTATAAAATTAAAAATAGTAAATGTGTTTTTATTCATTTTCTCAACCTTATATGGCATAATCTTGTGAAAGATGTATGCTATTATTTTATAATATCATCTATTTATATATTGTTCTTTATTTTATTTTATTTACTAATGTTACATGAATGTATAGATTTCATGCCATGAAGGTGTTGGAAATGAAGGTAATATTGAAGCTTAAAACTTGTAAAACTATGAGACTGTTGATCTAATTAAGTGTTCTTTGCCATAATTCTTTGTGTATGATTAATCTGTTTAGATCAATTTTACCAATTGTAGAAAGAGACAAAATATTGTAGAAGAATGAGACAAGAAGATAGAAGTGACACGACATATACGTGGAGAAACCCTTTCGGGAAAAAAATCCACCATAATCAATAGTGCTTGTATTATTTAACCTTAGAACAAGCTTACAATAATATTGTATCAATCCTTGATTGATATGCTTCCTTGCCTTCAACAATCCTTCTTCACAACCTGCAATAAAATCTCATGGGACTCTCATACACTTGCTGCAATTAATAGAAAATAATTAGCATGTAAACTCATAAGATTTATACAATATAAGGGCATAAAGATCTTCACAAAAAAATTATCCCTAGATTGAGCAAGTAGAGTTCCACAATTTGTTACAATTTGAAGTCAAACCAAAGTCTTCCTCAATTTAGGTGCCCCAAACAGAACACTTAATTGAAATTTGGTCAAGAAGAAATCATGCAAACATCACCTCAAATTTGGTGCCCAAGAATGGGCGCACTTGATCGAGCCTTGTAAATATCTTCTCATGTAAAAGGTGTTAACTGAAAGATGCCAGCTTGAGTGCCCAAGGTGGACCCAAGTCAATCGTAGTTAACTGAAACGTATCTCTCCACCAATTCATGCAAACATTATGCATGATTGATCATCCCCACTTAACTAAAAGTATCCACCTATTATTTGTCATGCAATTGAAGTCATTAGTCATGCAACTCAAGTCAACTCAAGTCAACTAGCATCCAACTCAAAATAACTACATGCAATTGAAGAGAACTAAACCATAACTGAACTGAACTGAACTGAACTGAACTGAATTGAACTAAATTGAACTAAACTGAACTGATACTGAGTTTATACTAAACTAATAGTGCCACTCCACTCATGTAAAGATCAATCCCTAATTTGTAGGATCAAAACATGCATTACTGAAGTGTTATCAATCCTCCAAATAGTTAATTGAAGCAATGTGGGTTCCACCTTCCATGTGGGTGTCCTATGTGCTCCTATCTTGTAGGAGCTCTTCTTGGACATCCCCGCATGTTCCTATTATTTAGGAATAATCACAAATGTCAATTTACATGTTAATCTCATTTGAATTTAATCTCTTTCTAATTTGTGTTGGGGAACACTTTCCAAGGACTTAGGAGATACATGAAATATGTTTAGGATTGCAATTAAATGGCATCCTATTCCCAAGATTCTCCCACTTGACATTATACATTGCAATTATTCTAAACAAGGAATCATTATTATAAATCAAGTATAGGACTCAAGGCTGATGGCCTTCCTACACCAAGAGAACTTATTTGTAGGAACTGGTTTCGTAAGATAATTTGAAACATTGATCAAAGTGTCAACTTTTTCAATCAATACCTTCCCACTCTCAACCATTTCTCGCACAAAGTGATACTGAACATCAACATGATTAGTACGAGCATGATACATAGGATTTTTGGATAAACAAATAGCACTCTGACTATCACATTCAAGTCTAATTTGCTTGCAATTAAAACCAATACCTTTCCCAAGTCTTTGTAACCAAACTACCTCTTTAGAGGCATGTTTAGTAGCCATGTACTCTACTTCTATGGTGGAAAAATCAACTGTGGGCTGACTCTTACTCATCCAACTAACTGCAGCTCCAAACAAATAAAATACATAGCCATTTGTCGACCTCCGACTGTCCAAGTCTCCTGCCCAATTTGAATCAACAAAACCCTGTATGTCTAATGATTTGTGCATAATATCAATATCATTAGCACCATGATAAACCAAACAGTAATCAGAAGTGCCTCATAAATATCTAAGCACCCTCTTAGCATAAGTTTAATATTGTT
Source organism: Sequoiadendron giganteum (assembly GCA_007115665.2). Classification (NCBI taxonomy): domain Eukaryota; kingdom Viridiplantae; phylum Streptophyta; class Pinopsida; order Cupressales; family Cupressaceae; genus Sequoiadendron; species Sequoiadendron giganteum. The sequence goes on along the minus strand of CM021100.1, from coordinate 835,814,382 downwards.
TACCAGGGTTAGACATAAACCTACTTACAACTCCCACTTCTTGGGCTATATCTAGTCTTGTACAAACCATTGCATACATCAAACTATCAACTCCACTAGCATATGGAATTTTAGACATTTCCTCATGATCAAAATTAGATTTAGGACCCATGTCTAAACTTAACTTCATGAAAACTAGTAAAGGAATATTAATTGGTTTACTATGATGTATGTTAAACCATTTCAAAATAATATCAACATAGTTTCTTTGACTTAAGAAAAGATTTTTGTTACCTCTATCTCTTTTGATCTCCATACCAAGGATATATTTTTCAGCCCCTAGATCTTTCATCTCAAATATGCTAGAGAGTTGTGTTTTCAATTCTTTGATCATTACCTTGTTGTTACTAATAAAAAACATGTCATCAACATACAAGATAATAATTAAAATTTGATCATCAATAAATTTTATGTAAACACAATGATCTTCCTCACTCCTAACATAACCAATTTTTAATGCAAAAGCATCAAACTTTTGGTACCACATTCTAGGTGTCTGTTTCAATCCATATAAAGATCTCTTTAACCTGCCATCCAATAATTCTTTTCCTTTTACAAAAAAACCATCAGGTTGCCTCATATAAATCTCCTCATCAAGATCCCCATGTAAGAAAGTAGTTTTCACATCCATTTGCTCTATCTCAAAAGCATAAGTAGCAAAAATAGATAAAAAGAACCTAATAAAAGTTAATTTAGCAACAAGAGAGAATATTTCATTAAAGTCAACACCCTCTCTTTGGGAGTAGTCCTTGGCTACTAATCTAGCCTTGTACCTTTTGAGATTTCCATCTACTCCAATTTTCTTTTTAAAGATCCATTTACAACCAATGGCCTTTCTTCCTTTGGGAAAACTCTCAAGATCCCATGTGTCACAAGTATCCAAGGAAACCATTTACTTATGCATAGCTTGTAACCAAAGCTTGTTCTCATTTGAAGACAAATCCTCCCTATAAGATCTAGGTTCATCATTAGTACTAATCATAGAAAATATACAACAAAAATTAGGTGGGCTATACCTATCAACAAGATTTCATTGTCTTGTGGATCTTCTCAAAGAAGATTCTTCTCGTTCCTCAATACACTGATCATGAGAATCTATCTCAGAACTCTGTGAACTCTCCTCATCTAATCCATCCAATTTTTCTTCAACATGTGCATCTTCATTCTTCTCAATATTTATCTCAAAATGCACTATTCGAGAAATATCCTTCTCATTTGGTTGTTCTTCTCCTATATAAGATCTAAATTCCCTTAAAATCACATCTCTAGATAAAGAAATTTTTTGAGTTAGAGGATTCCAAAGCTTGTAACCTTTTAATTTTTCACCATAACCTATGAATATGCATTCATGTGCTTTTGGATCCAACTTAGACCACTTTTCTTTAGGAACATTAAAACAATCCTCACAGCCAAAGATCCTTAAATGTGCAACACTAGGTTTCCTACCTAACCACATTTCATAAGGGGTTTTATCTTCAATAGATGAACTAGGAGATCTATTGATTAAATAAAAAGAAGTACTTACAACCTTGGCCCAAAGGCACTGATCTAGCTTAACACTACTTAACATACTGGACTAGCTCTTTCCATTAAGGTTCAGTTCATCCTTTCTGCTACTCCATTTTGTTGAGGTGTATATGGAGTAGTTTTTTGTGTCACAATTCCTACATGCTTACAATAATCATAAGATTCCTTAGAAAAATATTCACCACCATTATTTGATCTCAACACTTTTATCTTATGATCTCATTGTTTCTCTTGACTAAAGCCTTAAATTATTTAAACTTATTGAACACGTCAAATTTTTTATGCATAAATAGATCCAAGTGTATCTTGAGACATCATTAATAAATGTGACATAATATCTAGATTTTCCAATAGAGTCAATATCCACAAGACCCATAACATCTGAATGAATAATCTCCAATAATCCTTTAAATTTATTTGTTCCATTAGGAAATGAAGATTTAGATTGCTTTCAAAACGCACAATGCTCACAAAAATTATTTTTTCCAATATTATAATCAGGAATACTATCAACCAATTTCTTATTAAGAATGGTCCTGAGACCTTTTTCACCAATGTGGCCCAATCTATGGTGCCACAACATAAATTTATTTTCAGCTTCAATTACATTGGATGATTTATTCAAATTGGGGTATTAAGCTCAAATAAAGTCCCAATCTGAGATCCTTCAGCAATCACCATATTCCCTTTCACCAATCTGAACCACCTTTGTCAAATGTCACATGCATTCCATAATCATTGAACTTAGATACAAAAATTAGATTTCTAGTAAGTCTTGGAATATGTAAAACATCATTAAGGGTCTTAACCCTACCATCACTGAAACACAACTTTACCTCTCCTTTGCCTAAAATCTTTGTTGTGCTATTATCTCCAAAGAAGACATTCCCTCCATCATATGTAGTGTACCTAGTGAATCACTCCTTGTTAGGAGTCATATGATAGGAGCAACCTGAATCAATAAGCCAAGAGTCATCACTAACATTTTTACATGAAATGATCAATGCATCATTTCCATCATCCAAGGATTTCTCTGTAGAAGCATCATAACTCTTTTTATTGTTCTTACAATCCTTCTTCACATGTCCCAGTTCAGACCATAGTTCCAACTCTTTACCTTACTCTTACTAGGGGTTTTAGATCATCCTTTGGACTTACCCTTTCCTTTCTTGTCTCCCTTAGGTTCCTTTTCCTTAGGCCTACCTCTTACAAACAAGGCATCTAGGGATCTCGTTTTAGACTTCCTCCTCATCTCCTCTGATAGGAGAGTAGAAATTATATTGTTCATATTAGGATCTGCACCACTACCATTGATAGCAAATATCAGAAGATGAAATTAAAACAAAGTGTTAGTAGATAATTAGGAAATAAATAAATAAATTCATATTTTATATAGGTAGGAGATATTTCTTTTTGTTTAAACATCAAGAGAGATATTAATACCTCAATATTAAGAGAAGTATTAATATATTAATACTATTATTGCCATGAGAGGAACCTAAAATTGGGGTTTGATGGTTACCTTATCAATAAAATTAGGTAAAGGCGACTAAAGGAAATTTTTATTTGAACATTACACTAGATTATGATAGGAACGTAATTTTCACAATAATTTTTATGTTGCCACTCAAATAGTTTTACTAAACAAAATGTGTAATGTTAGAAAAATTGTCAAGTGATCTAAATGATAACCTAATGTTTTTCCAAAAGGATTAGTTGTCAAACTCAGTGTATCGAGTAACTTGAGCCACCTCATTCTTTCTCTTTTTTTTGGTATTCATGTGATTGATCTTGCACACCCACTAACCTAAAATTGTTCATAGGATTAATTTTAGTAACTGCTTCTCTATAAATTAATGTACACCATGGTTATTGTTCCCCTAAAAAAAACTTGCAATGGTTAATAAGCTTAATGTACGGTCAATTATATAAATTTTTGTATGCATTTTTCTAGTGAAAAATTGTGGGCATGAAAGTTTTAGATCGTCCTTTAGACTTACCCTTCCCTTTCTTGTCTCCCTTAGGTTCCTTTTCCTTAGGCCTACGTCTTACAAAGAAGGCATCTTGGGATCCCATTTTAGACTTCCTCCTCATCTCCTCTAATAGGAGAGTAGGAATTATATTGTCCATCTTAGGATCTGCACCACTACCACTGATAGCAACAATTAGATTTTCCCAAGACTGGTGAAGAAAAAAATAATAAAATGAATTTATCTTCATCTTCTAGATTCACATCTACATATGATAACTAACTTAGAATCAAATTGAAAGCATTTAAATTATGTGCAATAGAATCACCATCTTTCATCTTTAAAGAATACAATTGTAGATTTTCAAATATAAATTATTAGTAAGACTTTTGGTTTAATAGATATCACGTATCCTCTTCCACAATTTATAAGTGATAGCTTCATTTGAAACATTCAAGAGAACAACATCAACAAAACATAACCTTATGGTCTCTCTTGCCTTCTTATCAAGCTTAGCCCAATCCTCATTTGACATTGTTGTAGATGTCCTTTTCTCATTACAAACAACTAACCACTGATCTCTCTTTTCAAGGAGATCCTCCATTTTTAGTTTCCACATCTCATAACTAGATCCATTGAATCTTTCAATATCTAGACGAGAAGTAGAACTCATTGTAACACACTTCTTTTATAAATCTGCAATAACACAATAGTAAAAACTCCAAGTACAGCCAAAAAAACTTTAAACTTTTAATAGAAACGCGCCCCAAACCCTAACCAACCATTAGCTCTAATACCAAATGTTGAAAATGAAGGTAATATTGTAGCTTAAAATTTGTAAAACTATGAGACTATAGATCTAATTAAGTGTTCTTTGTCACAATTCTTTGTGTATGATTAATCTATTTAGATACATTTTACCAATTGTAGAAAGAGGTGGAAGATTGTAGAAGAATGAGACAAGAAGATTGAAGTGACACAACATATACATGGAGAAACCCTTTCGGGAAAAAACTCCACCAAAATCAATAGTGCTTGTATTATTTAACCTTAGAACAAGATTACAAGAATACTGTATCAATCTTTGATCGATATGCTTCCTTTCCTTCAACAATCCTTCTTCACAACCTGCAATAAACTCTCATAGAACTCTCATACACTTGTTGAAATTAATAGACAATAATTAGCATGTAAAATAATAAGATTTGTAGAATATAAGAGCATAAATATCCTCACAAAAATCTATGCCTAGATTGGGCAAGTAGAGTTCCACAATTTAATCTGAATTCAAACCAAAGTCTTCCTCAATTTAGGCACCCCAAACTGAACACTTAATTGAACTTTGTTCAAGAAGACATCATGCAAACATCACCTCAAAGTTAGCACCCAAGAATGGGCCCACTTGGCTAAGCCTTTTAAATATCTTCTCATGCAAAAGGTGTTAATTGAAATATGCCAACTTGAGTGCCCAAGGTGGACCCAAGTCGATCTTAGTTAACTGAAACATATCTCTCCACCAATTCATGCAAAAATTATGCATGATTGATCATCTCCACTTAACTGAAAGTATCCACCTATTATCTGTCATGCAACTGAAGTCATTAGTCATGCAACTGAAGTCAACTCAAGTCAACTAGCATTTGACTTAAAATAACTACATGCAAATGAAGATAACTGAACCATAACTAAACTAAACTAAAATAAACTAATCTAAACTGAATTGAACTGAACTGATATTGAACTGATACTGAACTGGTAGTTCCACTCCACTCATGTAAATAGCAATCCCTAATTTTTAGGATCAAAACATTCATTACATAATTGTTACCAATCCTACAAATAGTTAACTAAAGCAAGGTGGGTTCTACCTTCCACATGGGCGCCCCATGTGCTCCTATCTTGTAGGAGCTCTTCTTGGACATCCACACCTGTTCTTATTATTTATGAATAATCAAAAATGTAAATTTATATTTTCATTTCATTTGAATGTAATCTCTTTCTAATCCTAGTGCTGGGGAACACTTTCCAAGGACTTAGGGGATACATGAAATATGTTTAGGATTGTGGCACAATTAAATGGCATCCTATTTCCAACAAAAGGATGATGGTTATTATAATAGTTGAACTATTTTCATTTGTATCATCTTGGGGGTGTCACTTGGGTTATCATGATGATACATTGTTTGATGTTTGAATCACAACACTTGAAACAATGCAATGATGTGTGATACAAATTCATCTTTGCAATTTGTTTTGGAGGTATGTTTGACCTTGCTAAAGCCATGTTAGAAACTGCAAAAGGTTGGAAAAAGTATATTTCCAAATCCTATCTTGTGTATATTAATTCACACCACTACTAGGGTATTTCACATTTGTTGGAGATAGATTGATTATCTTAGAATAATTATGATCATTTAGGAGTTTATTTGGTGTACAATAAACCATAATTTTACCACAACAATCATAAGCCATGAGAATGGTTTTGGAATTACTATAAAAATCAAGATCATAAAAGAGTGTAAAGAGGATACTACTAAAAGCTTATCATTACTTGTGTCTAATGACTATACTACCAAAACCTTTTTCACATAGAGATGTAAACTATCCTTTATGTTGTATAGGTGACAATGAAAAGTGGTTATAATTGTGAGAATGGATCAACTAGTTAGACATGGGAGGTAGAGTCTTCTAGATATTTTCCTTAGGAGGTACCCTTATCATAATACAAGATGTAATCCCCTAATCACTAAGTATTTTTTGTACATGTTGAAACTTTGGAGAAACTTTCTCAATTGGACCTAAATTTGTAAGTAAATAAAGAAAATAACACCAATATTTTTAAGAAGAGAGAAATTGAACTAAGCCATATCCCTGAAAAGAGTAATTCTCCAGGGTAAAATTTTTGAATAGAAAGGACCCAAAAAAGACCATGGATTCAGGTTTAGATATTTTTCAAATTGAGGGTAAGTCTAAAAGAGATGTTCAAATTTTTCTGACCTACAATGTGCATGCCATTTAAGGTGAACAATTACAATACAAGGTATTCTCTCTCCCAATGACAATGATTAATAAATTAAGAAAAAAATGAAATACATAATATTGTGATCAAGTTAATATTTCTAGATCCCATTTATTCTAAAAATCCAAGAGCTAGGGGAAGAATTCATCCACCACAACTTATTGAACTCACTAAGAGCTTCTAAGAAAGAAAACAAAATTCTATAGAGAAGGATAAAAGTGTAGTTCAAAAAGTGTATCACAATTCTATTTTCACTTTCCATTATGATCTTGGTGGATGAAATCCAAATTTAGTAATAAACTCTTGAATTAATGAAGTAGAAGGAAAATCAACTACAACCAATGTAATTTTTTGTTGAAGTGTGGACCATAATGTGAAGTCTTGAGAAGAGACTAAATCCTTAATAGTATGTATATGTTTATGAAAGAATATGAAATAAACTAAAAGAATCAATGATGGGAGACTAATAGTGATTGTTTTCATCGATAGAAACCAATCCTAAAAGCATCTCACTATCCCACTTTTAAAAGTGTTTAACAATATCAACTACAAGTTCTAAATTTACTTTGCACAACAAAAGGGCCTTAAATCTTAAAGAAGCATTGATAATGAGAAAGGAATGGAAGCCAATTAATTTTAAACAATTATTACCATTGATCATAAATTCTAGTGTCTACCTTTGCATCCACATCTATGTTCATTGAATAATCAACTTTGTTCAAATTTTGGCATGGTTGTTTGTGTTTTTTTTACTAGAATGCTAGGATTTTTTGTTAATATTTCCATTTGAGGGTTTGATACATCATCGACTACTTTGTTATATGTAAGAGAAGATTTTGGCATTTCAATTGCTAGGGTGGGTTTTGTCTCTGTATCCAAATTAAAATCAATTATGTTTTGTTTCTGATGGCACACTCTTTCCCATTATAAATTTTTAGTTTTCTCTATAGAATTCAAGCATGAAAATAAAAATTGGAGCACTTTTATTTTTGTGTTTGTTACACCATTTGCTTGACAAGACAAATTGTTCTTTTTCAAAAGCAATGTCTTCTTTGGTGTGGTGATTTTTTCCCACTTTCCCTTCTACTTGAACTCTTCCTTAATGGTTCTCACATAGTGATAGGCTTCTCATATCTTCTTGAATTTAACTAGATCTATCTTAGACTAATTGGATGCTCATAGATTGCTAAGGTACTCGGGGACTCAATGTTGCTCTAACTCAAATAATCTTAACCTCGCATAGAGATCATGAAATACAATGGTGTAGGCCTTGACTAATTAGTCATTTCCATGTTGTGATTGTGATCATTGCATGTGACAACCACATAGACATCTCATGTATGCATGCCCTACCATTGTGCTATCTCCACACTTAGAGAAAGCATCGACACAATGTAGCTCAAAAAATTTGGGAGTTTTGGGTGCAAAACAGGACCATGCCTAACATATACATTCCCACCTAGATGTGTTAGGGTTGACAGTTTGGCCCCATGACAATAAAAAAAAATTAGGCTACCCTACAACTTGACATTGTATGCATCTAATAGTTTTTGGGGAAACATAGAAACTTTTACCATCGTGAAATGGTTTTGTGTATTCAAATTTTGAGAGAGGTTGTTGTAGAGGGGTCTCAAATGTACCTATAGGTTTATAAAAATATTTTGTATGTGCCATTGACTCTGAGATACAGTCCATCAAAGTTTTCCATTTTTTTACACTTAGGAATCTTAAGACAAAGTCTCAACACAATGTAGTTGGAATGTTGGGGAGAGTCAGAATGCAAAATATAACCATGAATAATGTATATGTGTCTACTTAGATGTGTTGGTGTGGATGGTTTTTCCCACAAAGAACATAACAAAAATTATGCTACCTTGCAACTTCACATTGCTTGCATTTGACCGTTTTTAGGGCAACAGAGAAAATTTTACCACGGCCAAATGGTTTAGAGTATTCAAAATATGAGAGAGGCTATTGTAGAGGGGCCTCACATGCACCTATAGGTTTAGACAAAAAAATTATATGTGCCATTGACTCTGAGATACAATGTGTCAACGTTTAACAATTTTTTGCACTTAGGGATCTTAAGAGAAAGTGTTGGCACAGTGTAGCCTAGAACGTTTGGGAAAGTTAGGGTGTAAACAAGACCTTTCCTAGTGTATATGTGCCCACCTAGACATGTTGGTGTTGATATTTTGGACCCATGAATAACAAAAAAAAAATTAGGCTACCTTGCAACTTCACATTACATACATCTAATAGTTTTTGGGATAATATAAAAAATTTACTACAGCCAAATGGTTTGGAGATATGAAAATTTGAGAGAGGTTATTGTAGAGGGACCCTACATAAACCTGTACCTTTAAATGAAATTTTTCTAAGTTCCATGGTTTCTAAGAAACAACTCGTTAATGTTTTCCAATTTTGGCACTTAGGGCTCTTAAGAGAAATCATTGGTACAATGTAGCTTGGAACAATCCGGCATGCTAGGGTATGAAACAAGACCTTTCCTAGCATAAGATAGACCATCTAGATGTGTTAAAACTATCAGTTTGGTTGCATAATGAATAAAACAAAAATGATGCCACCTTGCAACTTTCTCTTCAATGTATTTAACATTTTTTCCAACGTGCAAAAATTTGTCACCACATCCAAATGGATTGACCATATGAAAAGTTCTAAGATATGTTACTGTAGAGGGACCCTACATGACCATGTACTTTCACAAAAAATGTTTATGAGTGTCACAGTTTTCATGAAATAGCTCATCAAAGTTCACCACTTTTTGACACTTAGGGCTCTTAAGAGAAAGTGTCGATACAATGTAACTTGGAATGATCCAACATGATGGGGTGTGAAATAGGACCTTGAATATCATAAACCCACCCACTCGGATATGTTGGAACTATCGGTTTGGTTGCATGACTAACAAAACGAAAATTATGCCACCTTGCAACTTTCTCTTCAATGCATTTGACACTTTTTTCAACATGTGAAAACTTGTAACCCCATCCAAATGGATTGGAGCTATGAAAAATTGAGAGAGGTTATTATAGAAGGACCTTATGTGACCCTGTAACTTTAGACATACTATTTCTAATATCCATGGTTTATGAGAAATATATCATCAAATTTCGCCACTTTTTGGCTCTTATGGCTCTTAAGAGAAAGCATTGATACAATGTAGCCTGGAATGATCTCGCATGTTGGGGTATGAAATAGGACCTTGCCTAATATAAAATTTCCCACTCAAATGTGTTGGAACTTTTGGTTTGGCCGCACAACAAACAAAATGAAAATTATCCCACCTTGTAACTTTCTTTTGAATGCATTTGAAATTTTTTTCAATGTGCAAAAACTTGTCACCACAACCAAATCTATTGGAGATATGAAAAAATGATAAAGGTTATTATAGAGATACCCTATGTGACCTTGTATCTTTAGAAGAAATATTTCTAAGTGCCACATTTTTCAATAAATATCTCATCAAAGTTCACCACTTTTTGACACTTAGGGCTCTAAAGAGAAAGCGTCGGTACAATGTAGCTTGGAATGATCCAAAATGTTGGGGTTAAAAAAATGATCTTTCCTACCATGAAACCACTCATCTAGATGTGTTAGAACTATCAGTTTGACCACACGATGAATAGAACAAAAATTATGCCACCTTGCAACTTTATTTTGAATGCATTTGACAATTTTTTCAACGTGTGAAAAATTTTCACCACAACCAAATGGATTGGAGATATCAAAAATAAAGAGAGGTTATTATAGAGGGACCCTATGTGACCCTATAAATTTAGATGGATTTTTTTTAAATTTCATAGTTTCTAAGAAATAGATTGTCACAGTTCACCATTTTTTGGTACTTAGGGCTCTTTAGAGAAAGTGTAAGTATAATGTAGCTTGGAACGATCCAACATGTTGGGGTACAAAATAATACCTTAAATACCATAAAAATACCCAATCAGATGTGTTGGAACTATCGGTTTGGTCTCACGACAAATAGAACAAAAAATATTCCACCTTGCAACTTTCTCTTCAATGCATTTGGCATTTTTTTGATGTGCAAAAACTTGTCACCACAGCCAAATGGATTGGAGATATGAAAAAATAAGAGAGTTTATTATAGAGGTACCCTATGTGACCCTATAACTTTAGACCAAATATTTCTAAGTGCCATGGTTTTTGAGAAATAGCTCATCAAAGTTTGCCACTTTTTGGCACATAGGGCTCTTAAGAGAAAGTGTTGGTACAATGTAGCCTAGAACTATTTGACATGTTGGGGTGAAAAATAGGAGCTTTCCTACCATAAAACTACCCATCCGATTGTGTTGGAACTGTTAGTTTGGTTGTATGATGAAAAAAAGTAAAATTATGCCACCTTTCAACTTTCTCTTCAATGCATTTGGCATTTTTTTCAAAGTACAAACACTTGTCACCACAACCAAATGGATTGGAGATATGAAAAGATAAGAGAGGTTAATATAGAGGCCCTACATTACCATGTAATTTTAGAGATATGTTTCTAAGTGTCATGGTTTCTGAGAAATAACTTATCAAAGTTCATCACTTTTTGGCACTCAGGTCTCTTAAGAGAAACCATTGGTACAATGTAGCCTAGAATGATTTGGCATGATGGGGTCCAAAATAGGACCTTTCCTACCATAAAAATACCTACCCGAATGTGTTGGCACCATCAGTTTGGTCACATGATGAACAAAATGAAAAGTATGGCTCTTGACAAGTTTTTACTAAACACATTTAATGCTTTTTGCAACATTTGAAAAATTATCACCATGGTCAAGGGGATTGGATATTTCATAAAATAAGAAAGATTATTGTGGAGGGAACCTATATGAATCTATATCTTTAGATGAAATGTTTGTAGGTGCCACAATTTTTGAGAAATAGTTTTCCAAAGTTTGTCACTTTTTGGAACTTAGAGCTCTTAAGAGAAGGTGTCGACACAATGTAGCCTGCAATGTTCAAGCAAGATGGGGTGTGGAATAGGAACCTTTCTACCATAAAACAACCCATTAGGACATTTTGGCATTGTCAGTTTGGCCCTAAGATGCACTCAATAAAAATTTATGACTGTTGTAATAAAATTATGGCATTCCTAATGAATTTATGACAACCCTAATGAATTTAGGATTGTCCTAATGAATATTAGATAAATCTAATGAAGTTAGGATAGTCCTAATGAACCTATAGCCATCAAAATATCATGTAACTTATAATTTTACTATATCTTGTTCTTTGGATAACATGGTCTCTATTAGTACCTTAAAAGTTATACCTCATTCATATGCCTCACTAAACTCTAGTGTAATACCTCATTCATAAGCCTCATGAAAGTTATGGATATGTTACATAGATTGAATGATCAATTGATGAACATATGGGTAGAACCCTAACTTCACAAGTTACATGTAACGCCCCATCGTAGAACCTAGGAAACATTACGTCAATTATGCTAAACATCTGAATAATTTATTTTTTAAAACATTTAATAACATGTGATTACAACCTAACATAAACACTTTAGGGTTCCAAAACTATGCTACTAAAGTAAATAGACATCATAACACAAAAAGAACTATATGTATATCAAATCATGTGAAAAGACATATTTAGATACAATACATCAAAAGTTACATTACAATAAGTGAGATTGTGATAAATCTCAAAACATTACAAGTATCGATACAATGAAACCTCAAGTAACATCATGAGTGTGTACAATAAAGAATAAGCTCCAGAATAGATGATGACCATGCCCTCAAACTCATACGATGAAACACTCTGTGAACGATGTGTATCCAGGATCCTGCCAAGAACACGCATGTCTTGAACATTATCACCTGCAGGGGACCCAATGGAAGATGTGGCACGTTCCTCCCAACCGTGTGGAACTCGAAAGCCCACCCCCCGTGCTAGGAGATAGAATAGGTCCTCAAGTCAAATAGACAACAACAAGAACATCACACAATACATGGTCGACACACATGACATCATAATGACAAGACAACTGACATACTCCCAGAGGCGACTCACAATCACAAGTGACTCAACACAAGAGAGCTAAAAAGTGTACATGGACAAAGTTTCATCACATAAACGTAATAGATTACTGTGGTTAGCCTTCCTAGGTTACCGGCCCTCTACCTGAGTTACCCTAGCAACCTCTCCCAAATTTTGGCCCCTAGATGAACTTATGTGGCTTAGAATCACTTCTCGAGGAGACGAAGTGTTTGAGATGCCATTCCAGGCCTTCTCAATCTGCTTTAACCTAAAAAAGTGTTAAATTCCAAGGTGAGGCAACATTATTTGAATGGTTAAATTTTAACTACCCAAACCCCTAAAAGCTTATTTTAATTATCATTTGGTTAACACACTTCCGAGAGGTTACCCATGCAACCACTTCCAGGTCCGGCCCCTATCGGAAGCCACTCCTCCTATGGTACAACTTCTCAAAATGATAAAACAATAAAGCCAACATGCATGCAAGAGAAAAATTATTTCTTCATAAATCCAAAAGAGATCGAATCATATCATGGGACACATTTGTATAACACTTCATAGAACCACCAACATGCATGGCAAAAATTTCTCAAACAACGCACTCCCGTATCATGGAATATAAATGTATTGAATAAAATCACAAGAACATTGAATGTGCATGGCTCACATCTTCAAATTAAATACAATACAAAATATTTGTGCAACATTAATCATGAATCAAAACAAAACCACTAGTTAACGCCTCTCAAAGATGATACTCTAAATAATATATTTCAATACATGACACAAAGATAGATTCTAAAAAAAATATACCATTTGAACATATTTCAACAAGTTTCATTTAAGATTTTAGATCATATGTGTCCAACTCAATACATTTAAGTTCATTGCATGAATAGACAATAGGTATTTCTATAGGATGATATTTATAAGTTCACAATCATACAAAGGATGATTTTAATCATTTAAATTTCTATTATCCAAATACATATATATATTCAATAACACTAAATAAAATAATACATGATTCTAATTTTAATGAAGGATATGTATTGAAAGTACTTAACCATTAAACAAATCAAAGTAAGGACTTGAAATCAATTACTTAATTACATAAATTCATTACTAACATTCAAGATAATTTATAATGAATTTAACAATGTGAGAGAACATCATACATAAATCATTTGACAAAATATAAGAGGGAATTAAAAACACTATACTTATGTATCTATGTATTATGATAGTATACAAGAATATCCATGAACAAAGAAATATCAAAGTATTCATTCGCTTGTTAACTAATTCCTCTACTTTCACTTATTCGGTGATTTAAACTATTTAAACAAAGGACTTAACCGACGGTATCACCTTCATTCACTTCATTAAGAATTCAATTATTATATGGCTATTTGAGCCTCAATATCGATGACCAACCAACACTAAGATATTAAGAAGTAAGAGTAAATCCATGTAGATAAATATCCCCTACTAACTCACAGATACCTAAGTGATGTTGATGCTAGTAATGCATGTGACTGCATGCATTCATAAACATAAAACAGCAGAGAACAAAGAGTACACAGTAGTCAACGAAAGAAATATAAGTCTTAGAAATCATTAGAGAAGATGGCAAAAATGCATATGATAGAGGCTACATCCATTCATTACACATACGTTGGTAGATCAAAGGCGTATAAGCTTGTCTTGCTCTACAACCAACCCAAACAACCAAGACTACAGATGCAACAAGGTAAAGAGAAATAAATTATATGCAAGAGATTAAAGAAGCATGCATGCGGTGTCTCAGAAGAAGATATTACATACATATGAGATACAAAAAGACTAAGATTTCAATTTTGATGCATGAATAACACAAGATAATAATTTTCAAAGAAATCCAAGCGGCTGATTTGGAAGGCACTCCCAACTTGCCCAGATGGAGATTAGTGTCAGGAGTAAACAAAAGATACAATGACTGACCCCCTATGTACGTGCAAACACTGGTTAGCATGATAAGCAAAGCACAATTTCCTCAACTGAGCAAAGGAAAAACCGGTTTCTATGACAGAGATACCTTAATATTTGACTCAACCAAAAAATGATGTTTGCACTGCCAACCAATTCAAGATAGCTTGATAGTAATAAATTGACACTCTCAATGTGAATATATTTAGCATTCAGCCATGGACAGACTAGAGGTCCAAACATAGAACAGTGTAAAGGCAAAATGCTCATTGAGATTAAATCACGAAATGGAAAAAAATATAAATTATGAATCTTAAAAGAGAGATGAACTGGTAATAATCGCTCAATGGAAACCCTACATGCATACCACCATTTTAAAAAATCTTATAAAGTAAACACAAACAAACACGCATCTTGTAAGACAACCTCACATCCACCATTTTGACCAGGGAAGTGTTTGGTTGTCGGAACAGGGTACCTCCAGAAGATTAGAAAAAAAAAAGAGACTCAATGATCTTTACACGCATGCCTATCCAGTGCAGGATTTAGGAAAAAATGATTGAACACGAATATCGACAGGTATGAAGATGAAATCAAGCGGATGCAAAGAACAAAAGAATAAACACACGAATCAACAATTAACTACTGAATTATTTTATCAAATACAAGCCAGAGTATAAAATTAGCAAGGTTCCAGCCAATATGGACTTACATGCACCGGATTTCTCAAAAAGAACAAACATTATCGTGAATCTTAACTAATTGAGCATAATTTTTTTTATTTACAACTACCAATTTGAATCGAGGATAGATCCAGAAGGGGATATCACAGTATTTTCTATGTGTTCAAAATAATGAATATATTGAGAATTTAATCAAGATTGGCCTTACTATTTTGGTTTTCTATTATGTGCAGGATTCAAGACAAGTTTTCAAAAATATTTCAAACAAATTTTACAACAAGCATTATGGCAAGATTCGATCAAAAAAAGATTGCAATTTAAAAGAAGAAAACTTGAAGTGCTTTCCAAAGTCGAGCAACGACGAAGCGAAAACCTCAAAGTTCAATCCACAAAACTTTCACAGTACAACCACAGCCTCCAGAAATTGATTTTTCAGCTTTCCAAACAAAAACCCCAGAAAAATAATACAAAGATAGTCTTTTCCCATGAAACACAATTCTCCTTTTCGAAAATCCAATTGCCCAAATAAATACAATTCACCACTCAACTTTCAGATTGCATGCAATTTTTTAATCAACCAGTTTCAACTTTTTAGACATCAAGTTCAAAACACAAATATTTTGCAACTTTAAATCACGACTGACTATTTTAGTTTTTGAAAACATCAAAATTGCACAAAAAAATCAATTACAATTAATTAATCTTCCACAATTAATATATTTTAATATTTCACATTTAATTCCTCAATATTTTAAAAATAACCTTCCAAATTAAATAAATCATTAATCATAACATTACCATTACATTAAATCATTAAATTAATCTAAACATTCATTATGAAAACATAACAAGCATAACATGACGTGACAATAATGAACAATACGACAAATAGATGACAAGACATAAAGGTGACAAACTGATACTCGTTCTTTCCAAAACGAAGGTTCATGATAGAGGACAATTCTATCTCCCTTCAATGATTCCATTGGGCCATGGAACGCTTAGACCTGACAAAGTAGGTGGATTTGATGCCTATACCTAAAAGTTGCATTACATTGCACGATCAAATGAACAACAAGTATATATATATGAAGACACATCGTAAAGAAGAATCACGGCGTAGTAGGGCAGTCACAAATGAGTACTACTAGATTGTCTCCTCCTTCACGGAACTAACGTAAAATATAACATCTAACATCAATCACATCATAATACCATCATAATAATTACAAAACAACATATACCATCAAAATAATGTCATCTCACATAAATAGTAGAGAATCATAAGGTAAAGTTTATCATCAAATGAGTTTCACAACTGATCATATAATCAATGACATAATGCATCAAAGTAACATAGTCTCAAACAACTAATACTAATAGTAACTCAAAACAAGAAAATAAAAATGTCATCAGGAGGGTCACTACATTACACAAGTTAACAATTCTTTAAACCTCCATAAATTGTGTAATGGATGGAATGCAATAGTCTACTTGGGTTAAAAAATTATGCATGATTAATGGGTTATTATGAATCAACTTATTGTATACATTAATTAAATTTGTTGTAATACGTCATTTATTAGCCTCATTAAAGTTGTGGATAGACTACATGGTTGGATTTCAATACTAGACACTCAAAGAGATCTTGTCTAGTCTTGATTGTGATTTTTCATGCCATCCTCCTCAATTCACACTCGTAAGAATTCATTAAGGTGATTTTTAAACTCATTTTACTTTTAAATGCTTTGCCAGTATAGACCTATATTAAGAACCAAGAAATTTGGTAGCAATTGGATTTCATGATCAATTAACCTATATGGGGGTAACCCTTTTGGATCTTCAAAGAGCTTGTTGAACCAACATTTGAGCTCATCTATACCCACTTTCTCTTTTTTGGTATGTAGCACATGCATCGTGTTATCTTTAGCCACTTTATCTTCTTACTTACCCTTCAACATCAACAATGAAAACAAAGGAAAACTTGAAAAAAAATACCATCAAATACCTAAAAGAGGTAATGAAATCCTACCTAGTTAATAATGGAAAATGATGATGAATGATGAAAATCACTCTAAAATAGTATATCTCACTTGATCCTATCAATATACAACAATCCTTATATTTTGCAAAGTTAGTATCATCTACCAACCAAACAAATCTACGAATTAAAGAATTAGCTTCATTAAATAGACCCATTGTAGCATTACACACCTTGATGATATATTTTGCATTTGTGAACATTGGAATATCTTTGTACATTAAATCTTCTCATAATAAGGATTTTTTAATACATGCTCCTACACCATCATTCCCCCCTTTCTACTCCCAACCTTAGATAAATTACACATATGTTGAAAACCACTAATCTTATGCATCATACTCAACCGATAAAATATCTATGAGTTCTTGAATTGTTATACATACAATTATCTAACCATATGATATGTTGGTGGAATTATATGCCCCTACAAGCCAAATCAATGTAGAACATCTAAAAGAAACCTTACACGAACTATGTAGAATGTGTGCGATCATCACTGATGTAAAAGTGATACTCTCTCAATATCTTCTTATCATCCTCTATATTATAGCCTACATGAATACATATTTTTCTATATGCAAAAATATAAAATCTTGTGTGGAGTTGTAATATTGTGATTGCACCTCGTTCTATGGCTATAGTGTGTAGTTCTCTACAAAGTTGACAACTAAAACAATGGTATGAAGTGGAAATATTTCCTTGCATAACTTGAATTGTGAGTCCAACCATCAAGATCTATGTGTATGCCTTGTATAATTTCATACACTACATGATCATGAAAAAATGCCCATAAAATGATACATTGAATAATTCATACTTTTTTTTGCTTACTTCCCTTTTTTTAGACTGTAGGCCACTATCTTATATTTTCCAAATTCCACTATTTTGTTTCTAGTTGCATGCGTACTATCCATATATTGACAAATTGGAAAATTTAGCAAGCCACCACAATTAACACATGTTCCATCCAAGAATAACTTGTTCTTGTAAAAAATTTGACCATCCACTCTTTCACATAAAATGCTAGATATGAAATCGCTTGAAGATGTAGGTGGAGGCCTTATGTTACATTCCTACAAAACACTGTTAGTATGCAAATCTAATTTACATATACATTGATAGACATGATAATGGTTAGAAAAATCAATATGTAATCTAGAACAACAACTAGTGCATGTGTGATTTATTTGACATAAAAAGGCTTTAACATTTCTAAAAACCTTTGAAATTTTTTAACTTGAGGATGCATCTCTAGAAATTTATAAAAAAATTGTATTTGAGTCATATCTAAAAAATATGTTGGATGTGGCTCATGGTTTTGATTACCAATTCTCCTTCTTACAACATCTCTTTGATTGGGAGAGATCGTTGTGTTGTTCTTCCAAAAAAATTCAATTATGGATCTCAAGGCTTCAACAATTGTTTAATCTTTCCATTGTAGTCTCCTCAAGAATGCACATAATTCATTGCTATTTCAATCCTCCACTCTTTGATGCCTTATTTTGGCTCTCATTAGAGATGAGCTACTTATTTTCAATTTTTTACTTGTCTTTGTAAGGATGTGATATTTGTTGTTTTTATTGGTTACCATTGTTGATGTCATGACATGTTAAGTGAAATTAATATCTTTCATGTGTGAGGTAGAACCCACACTCTCATATGCACTCATTAGATTTTTTATAATAGATTTCTCACTTGAATAATTTGATGTTCTTAGCCCAAGAATCTTCATGGTGGGCCTAAATTTTAGTTGCCTCATCATTTCAACAAATATTTGACAACTCTCGATCTCATTTAACTTCTCAAAAAATAATCTCCATATCATCTTAGCATATCTTTGACAAGTACACTTTGGAATCTTATCAACCATTGGTTTCAAAATATTAGCATCAATATCAATCAAATACTCAGGATTTCTATACAAAACTCTAGGAGGTGTTCTCAAAGGTAGAGTTTCCTCAACATTAGTAATGTCAACAACATTAGGGATAGATGGTGTACCTTCAACTGGAGATGAAAAGGATGGTGTACCTTGAAATTGACATGTAAAATATGGTGTACCTTCAACTTGAGATATGGTAGGTGGATTGTCTCCAACTAGAGATGTGAATGTTGATGTAATTTCAACATGACATGTTGTAGATGGTGTGCCTTCAACTTCACTTGTGGTAGATGATGTACTCCCAACTTCGTGATTCAATTGTCTCATTACGTGAAGGTTTTGCATCTATTTCCTTTGTGATTCCAATTCCACATCTCCCTTGTTGAATATGACAACTAAGAGGGGGGTTGTGAATCAGTTGTCACATAATTAAACCTTTAATTTAATTATCAGAACTAATCCTTAACACTGCTTAAATGATTAAACATTAAGTGCAAGTGTAGAAACTGAAAACCATCACACAAACATAACCACTAGATTTACGTGGAAAACCCAAAGAGGGAAAAACCAGGGTGAGGATTAAATCACACTATAGAGAATATCAAAACCAATTAAAAGAAGCTCACTGCCCAAAAAAGGACTCACTGTCTAGAATAGGACTCACTGCCCAACAAGGCTAACAACTCAGAGGGCTCACTGCCACAAACATACAAAGAAGATAAACGAGATATGTTACAGAGAGACAAAAATCTCAATACAACAAAAAAATCCACCACAATCACTCACAGACATCCATGAATAGTAGAGTACACCTTCTAATCATTGCATCCAAAAAGTCATCACATACACTAATTGAATAACATCAATCTTGAATCTATATGCTCTTATTCTTTTTTCTTATCTCTTTTCTTCACTCTTTCATTTTATTCATCACTAACTCATCCTATATTTATACCATCTTCAACTTTGAAACATATCCAAAGTCGAGCATCCAATATTAAATTTAAATTAGGTTGGCACCAAAATATCCTAGGGTGGAATTAGAATGAGGGCAACCCAAAAACTCAACTTCACTTGTGGTAGATGATGTACCCCCAACTTTGGGATGCAATTGTATCATTGCATGAAAGTTTTTCATCTTTTTACTTTGTGATGCCAATTCCATAACTCTCTTATTGAATCATAAAACTAAGAGGTGGCGGGGGTGAATCAGTTGTAACAAAATTAAACCTTTAATTTGATTGCTAGAACTAATCCTTAACATTTCCTAAATGATTAAACATTAAGTGCAAGTGTAGAAATTGAAAACCATCAGACAAACACAACAACACCATATTTATGTGGAAAACCTAAAAAGAGGGAAAAACCATGGTGAGGATTAAATCACACTATATAGAATATCAAAACCAATTATAAGAGGCTCACTACCTGAGAAACAAGGCTCACTGCCAAAACAAGGACTCATTGTCTGGAACAAGACTCACTATCCAACAAGGCTGAAAAACTTGGAGGGCTCACTGCCAAAAAAATGAATCATTGTCTGGAACAAGAATCACTATCCAACAAGGCTGAAAAACTTGGAGGGCTCACTGCCACAAAGATACAAAGAAGATAAAAGAGATATGTTATAGAGAATTGAAAATCTCAATGAAACAGAGAAATCCACCATAATCACTCATAGAAATGCATGAATAATAGAGTACATCTTTTGCTCATTGCATCTAGAAACTCGACATGTAGGCTTCACACTAATATTCCACACTTGCATCACATACACTCACTGATCTCACATCTATATGTTCTTATTCTTTTCTTTTATCTCTCTTCTTTGCTCTTGCATTTTCTTCATCACTAACTCATCTTGTATTTATACCATCTTCAACTTTGAAACATATCCAAAGTCAACCATCCAACATTAAATTCAAATTAAGTTAGTGCCAAAAGATCCTAGGGTGGAATAAAATCAGGGTGACCCAAACACACGCTTCATGAGGACCTAAATATATTTGACACACTTCATTAAATCCTAAGATAGTGTTTAACACAAGGATGGCCAAACCAGTGTAAAAAACATAGAACAATTAAGCATGAACCTTCTAGATACCAAGATTAGCTTTATCATGATCATAGAAACACAACTCTTGAACCACAAGTCATAAGACTTTAGCAAAGAGAAATTTGAACCAACAACATTTCTCCCGGACCTCAACTGAAACCTCAGAGAACCACAGTTCACAACTGGTGAACATAACTCACATTGAACAATGAATCAACAACCAAAAATCTGGATATAGAAACTTCCAATAATCATGATCAACATATTTGAACTACACAACCATAGGAGAAAATCCCAGAGCAAAACCCAGAGCAACCACTGAACACCTGCAATCTTCCTTTAATGCAATTTTCTCAATATCATCAACATATATAGTCAATAGCAACTAGATGATAACCAATTGACTAGTTGAAATCAATGACAACACCTTCATTCCTTCCATTCTTGCAACAATTTCGCTCTTTGTGATTGATGGCAACACATGTGAAAAACCATCAAAGACAACATACTAGCTCTAAATACACTTCTCAAGATTTTTCTTTTTGTTTCTCCCCCTTAGTAGATAATATTTTTTCACATTCTTCCTTTCCTCTCCTCCTTTGACATAAATGGAAAAGGAAAAATATATTTACATTGATTTCCCCTTTTCCAATAGAATACTCACAAGGACAACACGTGACACTACCTACTCCCCTTGAGAGGTAGCCACCAGACATCAGTCTAGAAGAAAAGATAGATCCATAGATCCATTAGACCAATGCATATCCATATGCATATAGTTCAAGAAAGGATAGTAAATGACCCCTAAATTCTCTTACAGACACTTAAAAGTATTTTTAGGAATAGCCTTCATAAATATATCAGCAATCTAATCCTTCATCAAAACATCCTCAAGCTTTACTTCATTCTCTACAACCTTCTCTCTCAAGAAATATCTAAAAATTCTTTTAACAATAGAAGCAACATGTGTTTCCTTAGGATCTTGAAATCTAGCCACAAGACAGATAGCATGCATAATATCTGGTCTAGTAGTAGTCAAATACTATATTCTACCAATCATAGATCTATACTTTATTTTATCAACCTTAGGTGAATCATCA
This sequence comes from Sequoiadendron giganteum, assembly GCA_007115665.2. Classification (NCBI taxonomy): domain Eukaryota; kingdom Viridiplantae; phylum Streptophyta; class Pinopsida; order Cupressales; family Cupressaceae; genus Sequoiadendron; species Sequoiadendron giganteum. The sequence goes on along the minus strand of CM021100.1, from coordinate 835,792,067 downwards.
TCTTTACCCAGTTTGCAACTAGTGACCATAGGAGTACATACCAGTTTGAAACCATCTATTACAAACTTCTTCAACATCTCTTTCACATACTTAGACTATGAAATAAAAATCCATTTGTTAGTTTGATTGATTTGTAGCCCAAGAAATAAATTCAGCTCTCCAAACATAGACATTTCAAATTCTTTCTACATCTCTTTCACAAACATCTTGCACATAGTTTCATTTCCTCCAAAAATAATGTCATCAACATATATTGTTGGCAAGAGACACTACAGTATCACTTTATGTTGTCATTGATGGCAACTCTAATCAATGATCAGATATACATACTATCATTCAATCATACCAGAAGATAGATTGAATATTGATAAGGTAGAACAAAGTATCTGATAACACAGTGTTCATCAACCTGAATGAAGATCTCATGTTATTATTTTGTATTGCACATCTTAGGAAAAAAAATTGGCATATTATCTTTGTTATTACTGAAGTGCAGTGGCTTGTATCAATTCATATGGAAGTTAGAAGATTTGGTTGGATTATTCCTAGTTTTCCCTGTATTGAAGCCGACTTCATGAATGTATTATGTCGTGGATGTATGAGAAGAAATTGGTTAAGTATTCTTATGTTTTAACATCCGTGTTTGGGTCCTCTCTATGTCTTAACCGACTTTGGAGAATGCACGTAAAGATTTAATCAAGGATCTAGCCGATGGTGGTAATTATTTTTGTGTTCTATTGAAGCTGACAAAGTGTAATTGAATTCTATGTTGTGGATATATGTATAAGATCATTTGTATCATTTTGAATGATGTATGAGTTGTGTATTGATGTGAATTGAGATTTATAGTAGGGAAGAAGAATGATTAAGTGTAGTTCCACTTGTGCATAGAGAATCTGTATTGCGAGTGTAAGAAAAAGAAAGTAGAAGTGTAGAATCAATCGGTAAGGTAGAAGATCTATTATTGAGCTTAACCGAAACTATAATCAAGCATTTGCAGATGCTATCTTTCTTAGTTCAAACTCTTAGATGGTTTTAATCTATTTTTCTTTGTAAGGCAGTGAGCTCTAGGTAGTGTGCCTGAATGCAAGTGCATTCCCATTATTGTAAACTTTATTTGAGTATACTCAGATTAAATTATGGATTGGCCATCCACCATGTTTTCCCCTAATAGGGTTTCCACATAAAAATCTTGGTGTTATGGTGTTGTGTTTATTTTCCTATTTATACATTATGGTTGAATGTTGTTAATGCTTTGAAGTTAAAAGCAATAAAGTTAATTTTTTCACAACACCAATTCACCCCCCTCTCAATGTAGCTTGTTTCCAACAATTAGTATCAGATCTAGTTCCTCTGGAAGAATTCTAACCACTTAGCAGATATTGGAAGGTGTTTCAATGGATTCAAGCAGTCTTCAATAATAGATTTTGGTGGCCTTGGATGATCTTGATTAGTGAAAGGCTAAAGTTCATAAATTGCAAGAAAACCTCTTAGATGTTGAGAAATTCATTGAGTCTTTGAAAAACAAAACCAATAATTCTAGAGAGAAGAGAAAGAAACTCTATGATCAAATTAAAAAGAGTGACAGTAAGAGGATTGAAGAAGAAAAATTCAGTCAAGCCTTGAAAGAAAAGATAGAAGAATGTGAAAAGCTTACCAAAGATAATACAGTCCTAAAGCATGAGATGAAATCTAACATGATGAAGATGACCAAGGAGATTGAAGACAAAAAGAAAAATGAAGAGAACCTATCACAATCCCTAAAACAAAAATCTAAAGTATGTAGCCAACTGGATGATGAATTGGAACAATCTAAAAATAGTGAAGAGGCACTTGAAAGGTAGTTGGATGATCTCATAAATGAACCCGTTGTTGCAAATGAGTAGAAAGAGAAGTTCAAAGCTAGCTCTGCCATGCTTGATGAACTAATTAGAAATTAGAGAACTCATGGTGACAACCGAGGTCTTGGATATGAAGAAGGAGAAAGTTCTAGATCTGAGCAAAGGAGGTTCAGAAAAGAAAATCAAACGTACAAATTTGGAAGGTATCTGGTAAGGCAACCTAATTATGAGAGATTTAATGGATATTGTTTTAGTTGTAATAAATTCGGACACATGGTAACTCAATGTCAAAGTAGAATGAATCAAAGTGGTCCATCATTCTCAGGTCAGTGTTTTAATTGTCATAAGGTTGGTCATAAGTCAAATGAATGCAAAAATGTGATGAATCAATTTCATAGAAACATTAGATGCTATACATGCAATAGACTTGACCATACTACTAACCAATGCAGATCAAGAGGAAATCAATGGAACAACTGGTCTGAAAAATAAATGTTGTGTGCTATAACTACAAAATAATTGGACACATTGCTACATTCTGTTGGAACAGAAAATGTTCGGTAAATAAAGGAAAAACATGCAGAAGGATATCATAGGAAAATTAAAAATAACTATAGATGTGGTCAGACAACATATGCAAAAGAAATGGGTAAAGAAAGAACCCTCTACTGAGGAAAGTGTGCTAGCACCAGAACCTACTTCTGGTAATTCCTCTAGGAATTAGTCTTAGGCCTTTGGCCTAGGGGGAGTTGTCAAGAAAATCATATAACCCCCTAAATAGTAAGTGACACAGGATGTGGATGTGTTCAGTAGATACATAGATGCTCAATAGATGTTGTTGAACTCATTGGAGGAAGTGGTATGTCGTATTGGAGGTCTATAGAAGTTTTACCCATCACAGTGTATAGAAACAGGGTAACCAGATGTATTAGGGTTGAAGCATTTATTGTGACAAAAGAGTTAGGTATGCAAGTGATAAAAGGTCATTTGTACTTTTCATTTGTCACTTTGCATTTGGAGAATTTTTTTTGGAGAGCTCATAGGCGATCATTGGTGATTTGAGGTGAGATTCAAGTGTCGAAGTGATTCATCATTCAAATTGTGATCTAGCGAGAAAGGTATTTTTCAAAAAACTTCACGAACTTATGATTTGGTCAAAATGAATACTCCTCTAGTAGTTGAAGTCAAGGACATACCTCATCCTAAATTCAAATGGCATCCTTACAAGTCTCTTGAGACTAATCCATTAGGAGAATTTTTGTCTATTACATATGGATTTTTATATACATAAGATATTAGGGTTTATATTCATGCCAATATTGAAGAACTAGGAGTTCTCAACTACTGAATTTATACAATAATCATATCATTGGTGAAGATTACTGAGTAAATCCAAAACATAAAATCCTAGAAACAAAGAAGTTCACACAGATTGTCAAATTTATCGTATTTGGAGAGTCGGAGTGGGTTCATTATGTTCTAAGTCGAGTGCATGATGAATTTATGTGGCTAAGCATTCCATTCAAAATTATAAAGGAAGCTATCAGTGCAGTAACCTGTCTAAACTCTTCCAGTGGACTACCAATTTTGAAGTCTGTGAAAAACCAAACGATCATTGATGTTATAGGCTCTACATGTGACAAAAGGGCAATGACTATTGATAAAATTATCGATATAGATGTCAAATTGGCATCTATGGTCATTGGATACAAGATTTATCATTCTATCGGAGAAAACTCTGTGTTCGGCACAAAAATTTATGCTGCCTACCAAATGGTGAAGGAAAATGCAGATTATGATCTTTATGAACTGCTGAGAATTCAACTAATGGAGAATCTTGCAAGATAAAGAAAGAAAAGGAAAACTCTTTCAAATATGGTAACTTTCTCTTATGTTTATTCTTTTATTTCATGGGTGAAGTTCCAGGAATTGGAAAGGTTCAGTGGAAAAAGAACAAGTTGGTAACTGAACAGATCAAAGATCTATTGTACAATGTTGTAGATATCAAAACAAAGAATGCAACTATCTACGGATACTTTAAAGGTTTTCAGTCTATGATGCAAGCAAGTGAGATGATTCCCACCTCTATTGTAGAGAAGTACAAGGATTCATTGTGTTTCGTGGTGGATGTTGATCAGTGTATGACGAAAGCTACTGATCCCAGAACAATCTTGATCATGCCCATGGGATATGAAGTTGATGGGAAAGTTTTGGATATTACACTCAACACATACTAAGCAAACCAGTGGATCTGGTAGAAGAAAGGTTTGGTACCCATGCAGAGAAGGACAAATAGGTGCACAACGAGGCCAGAAAACCTATGGTTACTAAAAGAGTTAGAAAAGAAGTAGAAGTTCTTGCAAAGAGTATGGACATATCTATAAAATTATCAAAAGAAGCTACACAAAAAAGGGAAGAAGCTGGAGCAACAAATCAAGTAGCTAAGTACACAAAACAAGCACAATCAACTGGTCTGACAACACCATTTTCCTGAACTAGAACAACTAGAAGCTTTGTATCCCATTCAGCCCCTGTAAAAAAGTCCACCCCTATGAAAACTAAATCCAAGGGATCCAATAAAGATGGAAAGAGGAAGAAAGATAAGAGGAAAATAGTGTATATGGCTATTTCTGATGATGAGAAAACTGAGTCTAATGAAGGAGTTAAAGAAATTAGGCATCAAGGCACCAAGGTAGAAATAGTCACAAAAGGCAATCCTTCCGGTGGAGATGACCAGGCAAAGAAGAAAGCAAAGACTAACAAACCAGGTATGTCAATACAAGTAGTTGAAAAAGCTCTGGTAAAGGATGGAAATATAAAACCACTTTGTGAATGGTACGAGTCTTTTGATGAATCTAACAAAATAATTCTTGAAGAAGCAACGATAAAACATATGAATACTTTCAATAAAGTATTTATTTAAATAATGCCAAATCTACCTAAAATTTTATATGACATACTAGAAATGAGGAGAGTTAATGCTAGAACTGAAGAAGAATGGATGAGAGAAAGAATCCTAGTAGAACTATGTCTAGTAATGTCTGTAGAAGATATGAATGCATTCTTGAAAAGAGCTAATAGAGAATTTAAGAGAAAATCAAGAGTAAACAAGCTCATGATTGGTCAAACAGATGAAGTCATAAAAGAAATTGAGCAAATCTTTAGAAATATCTTGCTAAATGAGAGAATTAATGTTGTTGCTAAAGAAACACATGTTGAAGTTGCCCCATCTAGTTTGGAAAGAGAAGTTGAAAAGGAAATTTTTGAAAAAATTGTAGTTGATCTTGAAAATGAAAAGATAAATGATGATATGATAGAGGATACTTAAATTCCTCTTGCAAAGGTCAACATAGAAATTCCTATGGAAGTTGAGGAAATGGAAATCAATGAAGTTAAACCAGAACCTGTCATCAAGGAAGTAACAATTGAAGAAAATAAAGATGATGAAAAGCCAAACCTAGTCAAGGCAAGAGACACTATTGGGGCAGTGAAGAAATTTTTGGTTGAACAAAAAAAAGAATTGGATCCAGAATTGATTGAAGGTCCTATTGACCTGTCTACCTTAAGCCCAATCCAAAAAATGAAAGTAGCTTCGTTTTCTCAAGCACAAGCCAAAGAAGAGATACTAAAGTCACATATTGAAGATAGTGAACTGCTAAATCTTGCATCCGGAGTATTGGAGAAGATAATGCCTTCTTATGTGAAAGATCTGGCTGGTTCCTCTACTAGTGAGTTGAAATTTTTTATCAACGCTGTCAATACTCACTTTGAGTCACTAGAAAAATCTGCTATGGTGAAAGTACAAAAAGAATTTGATGTCAAAAGGTTTGCTGGATTGAAGGTATTGATTGGTAAAGATAAAATTATTTTAGCCACATTCATAAAGAATGTACATAATGCTTTATCAGAAGGTGGTAAGATCTACAAATCATGTTTGTCTTTTTCAAAGTTTACTGAAGCTAATGAGAAGAAGATCAAAGATTTGGAAAAATAGTTAAGTTTTATTTTTGAACCATTTGATCCTCTAACTGGCGGTATTGGAAAGACAGAAGATGAAGTGATGTATTTTCTTGATAAGATAAAAATCTTGGAACATGAAAATGAAAAAAATATTGCTAGAACATGTGAACTTAGAGGGATAATTTGTCCAAAAAAATTGATATACTATCAACTGCTCTTAAAGAAGGAGAGGACTCTATGGTAGTTGATGATCCAACTAACTTGGAATCGGTAGAGACACAATCTTACCTGATATGTGACCATATCACAATCATGGAGAGTCTCAAAAGAGTTTGGGCTGCTAATCTAATTTAGCTAAGGAAATATTTTGAAGACATTTTTCAGCTTATGTAAGTTAAAGAAGCATTTTTGTATAATAGTTTTGATTGATCCATTTTTGGTGTGCAATCCCTAACTTTTCCATTGATGTCAAAGGGGGAGAAGAGTGGAGTAAAAAAATGCTTAATCATCTCAAGGGGAGAATTGTATTTTTGGAGTTTCGATGACAGTGTAGTTTATCTTGGTATTGATTTGACACTTAGTCATTTTTCACTAAGTGTTGCCATTAATGCCAAAGGGGGAGATTGTTGGAAAGAGACATTGCAGTATCACTTTATGTTTTCATTGATGGAAACTCTAATCAATTATTATATACACACACTATCATTTGATCATACCAACATATAGATTGAATATTGATAAGGTAGAATTGAGTATCCGGTAACACAGTGTTCATCGACTTGAATGAAGATCTCATGCTATTACTTTGTATTGTGCATCTTAGGAAAAAAAAATTTAGCATATTATCTTTGTTATTACTAAAGCGTAGTGGCTTGTATCAATTCATGTGGAAATTAGAAGATTCAGTTGGCTTATTCCCAGTATTTCTTGTATTGGATCCGACTTCATGAATGTATTATGTCACAAATGTATGAGAAGAAATTGGTTAAGTATTCTTATGTTTGTACATCTTTTTTTGGGTCCCCTCTATGTCTTAGCCAACTTTGGAGGATGCGCATAAAGATTTAATCAAGGATCTAGCTGATGGTGGTAATTATTTTTGTGTTCTATTGAAGCTGACAAAGTGTAATTGAAATCTATGTTGCATATATATATATATAAGATCGTCTGTATCATTTTGAATGATGTATGAGTTGTGTATTGATGCAAATTGAGATTTATAGCAGGGCAAAAGAGCAATTAAGTGTAATTCCACTTATGCATAGAGAATCTGTATTGCCAATTTAAGAAGAACAAGGCAAAAGTGCATAATCAATCTGTAAGGCAGAATATCTATTATTAAGCTTAACTAGAACTATAATCAGGCATTTGCAGATGCTATCTTTCTTAGTTCAAACTCTTAGATGGTTTTAATCTGATTTTCTTTGTAAGGCAGCGAGCCTTCCCTTTGAGCAGTGTACTCTAGGCAGTGTGCCTGAATGAAAGTGCATTCCCCTTATTGTAAACTTCATTTGAGTATACTTAGATTAACTTGTGGATTGGCCATCCACCATGGTTTTTCCCCTAATAGGGTTTCCACTTAAAAATCTTGGTGTTATGGTGTTGTGTTTATTTTCTTGTTTATGCACTATGGTTGAATGTTGTTAATGCTTTGAAGTTACGGTAATAAAGTTAATTTTTGCACAACACCGATTCACCCCCCCTCTCAGTGTAGCTTGTTTCCAACATATACAACCACAGTCATTTTTTTTTCATTTTTAATTTTAAAATACAAATTACTATTTGTCGTACCTTTTTTGAAACCTTGTTGAATCAAATACCTATCTAACCTTACACACCAAGCTCTAGGAGCTTTCTTCAATGCATATAAATATTTCTTCAATATACACACCCTATCTGATTGATCTGACAACTGAAATCTTTCTGGTTGTTCCATGTAGACTTCATCTTCTAGCTCACCATTCAATTTTTTTTATTTGACATCCATCTAATAGACCTTGAAATCTTTATGAGTAGAAAATGATAAGAACATCCTTATAGCTTCCATTCTTTCTATCAGAGAAAATGTCTCTTGAAAATATATGCCTTCTACTTTTGAGTAACCTTTACACAAGCCTTGCTTTGTGTCTAAACACTTCTCCATTCTTATGCAACTTATTTCTGAATACCCACTTTGATCCAATAATTTATTTATCTAACGATCTTGGGACCAATTCCCAAGCTTGATTCTTCTCAATATACATAATTTCTTCTTTCATAGCTTCCATCCAATGTTCATCTCTGCATTCTTCACTTACATATTTCAGTTCAATCTCAAAAATTAAACATAGGTTTACTTCAGCAACATATCTACTTGTAGTAAATACTCCTTTTGTCTTAAATCTCCAATGATCTAACTTTGTAAATGATCCTTCTGTCCATACCTATGTGTCTTAGGGGACACCACCAGAGCTTCTTCTTCTCTTTCGTTTTGTTCATCCTTCTTTTCTTGCAAATCCTTTTCTTGTTCTTCCACAATCTCTTCCGTTCTTACACAATTAGGTTCATCAAATACATATCCATCAATGTCAATTGAATTCTTCATTGTTTCATCAACCTTGATATTAGTACTCTCTACAATATTTCTTAGTCTTTTATTGAAACATCTATATGATTTTTTTCGGTAGAATATCCAAGAAAAAAATCCTTTATCACTTCTTGCATCAAACTTTTTAAGGTTTCCTCATCTCTTCTGATATAAGATTTACTTACAAATACCCTGAAATACTTAACAGTAGGAATTCTTCCATGCCATAGCTCATAGGGAGTCTTTTCATTTTTTCTCTTGCTTGAACATGATTGAATACATAAACAACAGTATGAATAGCTTCTTTCTAGTAAACTTTCGGTAAACCAGCCTCAAAAATCATCAATCTAGTGGCCTCTTAACTGTTTTATTCTTTCTTTCAACAACTCCATTTTGTTGAGGATTTCTCAGAGAAGATAACCATCTCTTTATTCCATTCACTTCATAAAACATATTAAACTCATGTGAGGTTAATTCTCCACCTTTGTTATACCTTAAGCATTTTATCCTCAAATTTACTTCATTTTCAACCATAGCTTTGAATATCTTAAATCTATCTAATGCGTCTAATTTCTCTCTAAGAAATGTAACCCATGTATATCTAGAATAATCATCAATCAAAAGCATAAAGTACCTTTCACCTTGTAGACTTCTCACTCTTGTAGGACCACATAGATCTATATGAATTAAATCTATTAGTCCAATAGTAGATTGTTCCTTTGATCTATAATGACTTCTTACTTGCTTTCCAAACTGACAATTTATGTAAATAGCATTAAAAAGCTTTGTAATCCTTGTTAAATATCTCATCGCCTGAAAAAAACTAATCCTCAACAAGTTATCAAAATTTATGTGACACATTCTCTAATTGCATAACCATCTTTCATTAATCTGATTCATAAAGCATCATCCATCAACACCCTTAAGTTGTTAGATATTTCCTTCATATTTTATTTCAGCAGCAATCAATTTTTTGAATCCTTTCTGGATCTCATACCTCTCATCCTTAAACACAAGATCATATCCCTTACTGCACATGTGTCCAAAACTCAAAATATTATGCCTTAAACCCATAACATAGTAGACATCATCATTATTACGCTTTCCATCAAAATTTACTAAACCTATCCCACAACTTTTAGCACCAGTATCATGTCCAAACATAACCAAGCCTCCATCATATTTTTCAAGTTTAAATAAATTACTTTTATCATTGGTCATGTGATGTGAACAACCACTATCAACAACCCAATAGTTCTTTTCTTGTTTAGCATGTAGGTTGGAGATAAAAATACCTTATTTTTTCTTCTTCTTCGGAGGGCTATCCTTCACCTATTTTTCAGAATTAGCAGAAGTAGGTTCATCTTTTATTTCTAGGAAAAATAATTCATTTTCATCAAAGTCCTCATAATAAAATTCCTCATCGAATATAGTAGCATTCTCATTCAAATAATAAGCTATGTTAATTTTCTTTCCTTTCTTTTCTTTCTCATATCTTTGTTTATTCCTCTTAGCTCTTTTCAGACACTTTGCAACATAATGACCTATTTCTTCACAACTAAATAATTTAAAGGGTAACTTACCTTCATACTTATCGAAGCCTTTACTCATCCTTCTTACAAAGTTAGCTTCTATTTCATCAATATTTTCTTCATCCGGATCTTTAGCTTTTGTATCTTTAAAAGTAGTTTTAGATTTGCATCCATTCCTTCGATTTAACTTCCTCATCTCATAAGATGTCATAAATACCAACAAAATATCTTTAGTTTAGGTTTTATAATATATACTCTGTTCAATAGAACACATCTTCTCACTATAAGAATCAAGAAGATTTATAATAATCTTCTTTACAATAGTAATTTAATCTATAGTAGCGCCAATTCCTTGCATTTTGACCACTATCTCATCCAATTTCTATACATAAGCTTTAACATTCTCATCTTCAAACATATGTAGAAGCTCAAACCATGTTTCCAAAATTTGGAACTTTTCCTCTTTGACTCTTTCATTACCTTTATGTGACCTTTCCAAATCATCCCATACTTCCTTAGAAGTCTTCAAATTATGAACCTTAATTAACTTAAAATGTATCGGATTGTTCTTCAAAATGTAATTTTCATTTTTGTTTGCTTCATGTGTTTTGATCTCATTAGCCATGCTTAGACCATTAGTAGGAGGAGTGTAAGGATTCTTGTAAGCTTTTTCCACATCATATCTACAATATTTTAGATATTCTTCCATCAATATTTTCCAGATAGCATAATTAGTTCCATCAAACCTCAGATAATCATACACCATTTTTCCATCCATCCTAGACATTCCTCAAGTGGTTAAACTCTTCACCAAGGAACCAAGCTTTGATACCAATTTTTGAATATGAAAAGTGAGAGAGGGGTTGAATAAGTTTTCATAGAATTGAACCTTTAATTTAGTTACCAAAACTAATCCTTAACATTGCTTAAATGATTAAACATTAAGTGGAAGTACAAAAACTGAAAACCATCACACAAACACAACACCAGATTTATGTGGAAAACCCAAAGAGGTAAAAACCATGGTGAGGATTAACTCACACTATAGAGAATATCAAAACTGATTACAAGAGGCTTACTACCTAAGAAACATGGCTCACTACCAAAACAAGGAATCACTGTCCAAAAGGGTTAACAACCCGAAGGGCTCACTACCACAAAGATACAAAGAAGATAAAAGAGATATGTTATAGAGAGACAAAAATCTCAACGCAAAAAATAAATCCACCACAATCACTCACATACATGCATGAATGATAGAGTACACCTTCTACTCACTGCATCCAAAAACTCAAAATTTAGGCTTTACACTAATCTACAAAACTCATTAAATAGCATCAATCTTACATGTATATGCTCTTATTATTTTCAGTTATCTCTCTTCTTTGCTCTTGTATTTTGTTCATCACTAACTCATCCTTTATTCATGCCATCTTAAACTTTGAAACATATCCAAGGTCATCCGTCCAACATTAAGTTCAAATTAGGTCGGTGCCAAAACATCCTAGGGTGGAATTAGAATGAGGGTGACCCAAACACATGCTTCATGAGGACCTAAATATATCTGACATGCTTGATTAACTTCAAAGATATTGTTCGACACAAGGTCAACCAAACCAGTGTAAAACACATAAAACAATTAAGCATGAACCTTCTAGATACCAAGATTAGCTTTATCATGATCATAGCAACACAACTCTCAAACTAGAAGTCATAAGACTTTACCAAAGAGAAATCCAAACTAGCAACATTTCTCTTGAGCCTTGACCAAAACCTTAGAGAACCACAGTTCACAACTAGTGAGCATAACTCTCACTGAACAATGAATCAACAACCAAAATTCTAGATATAGAAACTTCCAACAATCATGATCAAAATATCTGAACCAAAAAACCATAGGAGCAAAGACTAAAGCAAAACCCGAAGCAACCACTGAACACCTGAAATCTTCCTTCAATACAATTTTCTCAATATCCTCGACATATACAGTCAACAACAACCAATTGACTAGTTGACATCAATGACAACACCTTCATTCCTTCCATTCTTGCAACATCTCTTACATTGCATAGGAATTTGTTCTTTTATGGGGTTCAATCCATTTTCTTCACAAAGTTTCCTCATTATTTATCTTTTCTTTGCATTCTCGACTTCATGCTCATCTAGTGTTAGAGTTTTTGCTTGTTTCCTTGATAGGATGATGAATTATACATGTTCACAAATACAAAAAGAAGAAAATGAAATGAAAATGATTGCAATTGAACTATGTGAGAGGTGACAAGTACAAAACTTTAAATTTAAACAAAAACACACATGATAAACATTTAAATTCTAGAAACATGAAAATATTACCTCATATAATCAAATTTTATCTAAAAAATTCAAATTTTCATCAAGATATTACCGCATATAATGATGTAGCAAGAAAACAAAAATAACATAAACTAAATCAAAATAACACCATATAAAAGAGCACAAAATTTATGCAAAAAACCTAAGATGGGGAAAACCATGGTGAGGATTAGCTCACAATATAAAGTAATATCAACACTGAATACAAAGGGCTCCTTGCCAAAGGGCTCACTACCCAAAGAAAGAAAGGACCACTGCCAAAATAGAAAATAAGATAGAGAAGAATGTTATACAGAGAAATCCATATCAATGCAATAGAGAAATACACCACAATATCACCAACACCTTCACAAATTGACTAAAGAATTATAGACACCTTTTGCTTACTACATCCAAAAATCTGACACATGAAACCTCATGCTGCACTTCTCAAATTCATAGACTAATACTCTGCAATTTGCATCATTCACACCATACTTATCTAGCTTCCCATCCCTCAATAACTAAACTCTTATTTATATCATCTTCAACCTTGAAAACATTCTCTAAGGTCAACTATGTATCTCCACCATACAAATTCAAATTAGGTCGGCACCAAAACATTCCCACAATGGAAAGGAATGAAGGTGGACCAAAATACATGTTAGCTAGGACCTAAATCCAGTTATACACTCCATTCCATGCTTCCAAAATTTTGGTAAGTAGTGTAAACACCCAGGTCGATCATTACCCATGTAAACACCATTAAAAATTTTATTTACACATTATTTTGATCAATAACAACTTGTGGAAAAAAATTTCACATGAACACCATCTAGAATATTCCACAAATACCCTGAAATCCAACAAACTCCTTCACAACTACTTTCACTAGAAGAATCTACACACCTAGTACACTTAGATAGCTCTGCTATACACTGTAACTTAAGAAACTAATTTTTGAAGAACCAAAACTTGAACAACTTCGACTAAAGAAATATACCAACATTATCATCATGCCTTGAAACCCATAATACCTGAAACAAAATTGTAGAGAAATACGAAGCAAAAACATTTCTCCAGAAACCTTTGCAACACATAGTTCATACACTGGTGAACACAACTTCTTATGCATAGTGATCTAGCACACCAAGTTTTGGATATAACACCTTTGAACACTTCTAATCAACATATATAAAATGTATAGGAATATCTTCAAGCTATAAGAAATACAAAGAAAAACTAGAAAAATTCTTTGCAACTTAGAACAATATTGCAACTCACTGTTTCCTCTTTTTATCATTTTTTCTCAAAAAAACTTGGAAACCAAGCACTAGAAACACATCCTCATCATTCTCATCACTTCATCAACCATATATCCATAGAAAAAATCTTATCAAAGGAACACTAGAGGTTGACACCAACAACTTACTAATGATAACATAATGCAACTAATCAAAGCATCATTAATGCAAACACCATACACAATACTAACAACTATACATAATCTTGCAACAATATTCTTCTCATACAATTGACACCAATGAAAACACAAGATTGTTGACATCAATGACAACACCAACTACTCATACTTAAAACAATATCCCCTATTTGTCATTGATGGCAACACATGATGTGAAAAACCATCAACAACAAACACAATAAATCTACTCCATACCTATTTACTTTTCTCTTTTCACATTACTCACTCTCCCCCTTTTTCTTTTTTCACATTATTCTCTCCTCCTTTATCAACTGAACATTTTTCATATGATTCTCTCTCCCCCTTTGACATCAATGGCAAAGGAAAAAATATTTGCATCACTTATATTTCTCTTTTGAAATCAATCAATCTTCTCACAACTACTTTACAACTAGCTTACATTTATTGATCAGTGTACTCCCCCTTAGCAACACACACTATACTACACTAATCACCAACCACTTCATAATGAAAACACTCACTCCCTCTGACTGCAACAACCAACAATGCCACTACCTACTCCCGCTGAGAGGTAGCCACCAACATCAGTCCAGACCAAAGAATGAATCTTGAAATCAAATGGATTGATGCATCTCCTTATGCATCTAGTTCAAAGAAGGAGGGGAAATTACCCCAAATTTCTCTTAGAGATACTCAAAACTATCCTTAGGCAAAGCCTTAGTGAATATACTATCAACCTGATTCCTTTTAGGTACATACTCAAGATTTACTTCATTCTCTAAAACCTTCTCTCTCTAAAAGTGATACCGGATTGAGATATGTTTTTTCCTTGAATGCATTATTGAATTCTTTAAAATATTGATAGAACTTGTATTGTCATAGAAGATAGAAATTGGTTCATCATAAACAACCCTGATATCCTTCAATGTTTGGCTCATACACAAAACTTGTGTGTAGAAAGATGTTCTTGCAATGTACTCTACCTCTGCAGTAGATAAAGACACTAAATCTTGTTTCTTTCTTAGCCACATGACACCAGTCTACATCTAAGAAAGAATGCACCACCACTTGTACTTTTTTTTCATCCACACAACCATCCCAATCTGCATATGTGTAATCACTTAGAGTAAAATGAATATCCTTTGGATACTGCAACCCATAATCTAGAGTGTCCTTCAAGTATCTAAATATCCTCTTCATTATTGCAACATGTGACTATCTAGGATCTTCTTGAAATCTAGCCACAAGACAAACTGCATACATGATATCCGATCTAGTAGAAGTTAGATATTGCAATCCACTAATCATTGATCTATACTTGCTTGGATCAATCATACGAGATTCATCATTCTTACTCAGCTTGGAACTAGTAACCATAGGAGTGCATAGAAGTTTAGAATCTTCCATTCCAAACTTCTTAAACATTTTCTTGACATAATTTCATTGTGAAAAGAAAATAACTTTATGTGTAATCCAAGGAAGAAATTCATCTCCCAAAACATAGACATTTAATAATCTTTTTGTATTTCTTCTACAAACTTCTTATACATAGCTTCATTGCCTCCAAATATTATGTCATCAACATATACAACCATAATCAATATTTGATCTTTTTCAACTTGAAATTAAGGATTACTATCTATGGTACCTTTATTGATTCTTTATTGTATTAAGTACCTATCCAACCTTACATACCAAGCTCTAGGAGCTTGCTTTAGTCCATAAAATTCCTTCTTCAATCTATAACTAAAATTATTTTGGTTGTTCTATGTATACCTATTCTTCCACTTCTCCATTCAAGAAAGTAGACTTCACATCCATTTGATAAACTTTGAAATCCTTATGTGTTGCAAAAGCCAGAAACATCCTAATAGCTTCCATTCTTGCCACCAAAGAAAATGTCTCCTCAAAATGTATTCCTTTAACTTGTTAGTAGAATTTACACACAAGCCTTGCCTTGTTCCTTACCACTTCTCCATTCTCATTTAATTTGTTTTTGAATACCCACTTAGTTCCAATCACTTTTTTTTTGTTGGTCTCAGAACAAGTTCCCATGTGTGATTATTCTAAATCTGCAACAATTATTCTTCCATAGCTTGATCGAATATTCATCTTTACATGTCTCAATCACTATTTTAGGTTAGCTTTAGAAAGTAAACATATATTTACCTATTCATCAACAAATTTCCTTCTTATTAGTATACTTGTGCTCTTATCTCCAATGATCTAATCTTCAAAATGATTCTTCTGTACATACTTAGGAGTTTTAGGAGTCTTTTTTAGAGCTTTGTCCTCTTCAATCTGCACTTCTTTTTCTTTAGCTTTTTCTTATTCTTTGCAAGAAGACTCATTTGATTCATATCCATATATTACCACTAAATTCTTTTGTAAATATTCATCAACCTTGACACTTGCACTATCAAGAATCTTTCTCAATCTCTTGTTGTAGCATCAGTAAGATTTTCTTCTAGTAGAGTGTCCAAAGAAGATAACTTCATCAAACCTTGCATAACACTTTCCTAAGTTATCTTCATCTCTTATGATATAAATTAATGTAGGACATGATAGCTTATAAGTTGAGTCAAGGTGGTGGACATTCAACAACATTTAATGCATAATGTTATACATGAAAATCTTTGGCAAAAGTAGTGCATACATCTCTCCATGTATTGTCGGCCCACATTGCTTTAGATGGCCTAGTGTCTCTAGTAGTGTCATACATAGATAGAGAGGATCTACAGTGGTGTGACTATGAGACATTAGGATGGAAACAACACCTGATACTCAGATGACTAACCTAAGGGTTCCTAATATCTAACCTTGAGCATTATGGAATGATAGTATTACTTTAGATATTATATTGGTGAGTAAATACCTTGAATACTATGCTTATTCATATTACGTAAAATGTGAATTCATGCAATGCCCTATGGTCTAGGAAGGACCAGAAGTATTTGTTCTTATGTTTTGTTACGCTTATGCTATTACCTTTGGAAAACAAGGATGTTTGATAATTCTATGTATTGGGTTAGAGAAGCTAAACCCTAGTATAGAAACAAGGGGGATATAGGAAATCTATAACTCTTATGTTGGATAAGACATTGTATATATATATATACATATTGATTGATGTTGAAAGGTCAAGAAAACCACAGAGTAAGACAGGAAGCCTTTATAATACCTTAAGAGATTCCATGATAATGTCGGACTCGGTTTAAGGAATCAAAGATATTTGGTATTTGAATCTTGAGTGAAAAATGTCTAAAGGTCATAAACCCTAGAAAATTGCATGAATGCAATAAGGGACTTTTTAAAGGTTAGAAAACCTAAATATTCACATTACATGTATATCCTGGGTTATGGATTAGTTCTAAGACAAATTGGCTAGAATGGATTTTTTGTACAGACTAGTTTGTGTCTAAAGTACCAAGTAAAGTAATTAAAAGTATAGGATGAGATAAATTCTAAGACGAGTTAGGAGTGTGTGTCTAGAAGGCATGATCAATCCGGATGATCATACTTAGCTAGAAGGGATCTAGAGTTGTATGGTCGATTGAGTTTTGTAGGACATGTCACCAGGACTCAGATGGAGAAACTTTATAGTTCCTTATATCTATACTCTTCGTGAAGGGAAGGGTTTCTTTAGTTGAAGAAACACGGGAGACCAGTAGGTCTTTGGTTGGGAGGAAAAGCACTCGGATGATGCTCTCCATATATAGTAGAAGACTCACCGAGGCTTGTGAAGATAGTTAACCATATTCTTGATGCAGTGAACTCCATGGTATGGCTTCTAACAATCAAACTTATGAGGTAAAAATATTATTTTGTCAATTGTATTTTATGCAATATAATAGAAAAGTGTAAGAAATTCTCTTTGATTCTAGTTGTGATTATATATGATTTCAAGTTTGAAATTATCTAGAAATTTTGTACTCAATTTCTTGTGCTTATGCAAATGTTATCTTAAAAAAAAAAAAGAAAAACAAAATCTCTCATGTTACTAAGTCCATTTACCCTCTAGTAAATTCTTGTGTTTACTCGAGTATTAAGAGGAGGGATGTTACATATGGTATCAGAGCAAACCGCATTCAAAACATGGACCTATGAGCTCATTACGATAAAACCCGTTACCCAAGTTGATGGCTAAGAGAAATCCATCTGAGGAGTTAAAACTCCAAGAGCAAAAAACAAAAATGCTAAGGTTGCATAGTGGAAAGATTTCGAGACTTGATTAGAAAGGTAAAACCTTTGTCAGTTACTAATCAGACAAAGAGCTCATGTAGATTAGTGTCTTTATGAATTCAAGATTAATTCTATTGCTCAAGAACTAGGTACTTGCCTTTTGGTAGAGCTAGAAAGTACAACTGCATTGGTGAATGTAATCATCACCAAGGTATTTAGTTAAAGTTCCTTATGTTTTGAACAAGTAACCTATTCGGCGAAGCAAGGGATAGAGTTCTGTAAATTAAAATGAAGAAAAGAAGTTTGGTGTTCCATTTATAATATTTGTGTGTTGATAAAGCACAATTTTGTAGTATCATCTAGACAATGAAGGATAGATACTCTAGGAAATAGGAGAGGATGAGTTATAACCTTTTTGCTTGCAAAATTTTTGAGCATGATGAAAGTCATAAGGGACTTTTTGGTTCTTCACTGTGTTTGAATTAATGTTCTCCTCTATCATGTCCTGGATGGGCCTCTGATGGATTGTGTAAGGGAGTAAATTGTAGAAATGCACCTGGTATGTCCTTAACTTTATAGAAGAAAGACACCTTCTATGCAAAGAAATTGGTTTCAAACCCTTTTTGGGTTATATAATTAATATGTAGATTATCGAAAGGAGGTCTTATGCAGATATCACTTTTTGAACCTTTTGCTATGGTATGTGGGTGGACAGGTAGTCCAGTAAGCCCAAGTGAATAGTCTCTCCAAGTCGAGCAGAGTGGTGAACCATTAGTACGTGGATTGCAAAATGTATGTATATAAAAACTATGGCCATAGTGAGTGTTGTGCCACTACGTGCACTCATCGGTTCACCGTACTCCAGACACTTAGCTAACCAAAGTTGCCGTACTTAGTAGGAGGGTATCCTTAGTAGTGCGACAAAGTTAGTAAAGTGGGTGTACACACCAGAGCTCAGCTGGAAACTGAGAGGGTTTCCAACACAACCTATCGTTGAAAGGTAGGACTGCTTCCAGACAGGAATTGAGTGGGGGAAACCGTTTAAGTCTGTAGTTGGAAGGAAAAAAAGTCAAGTGATGTTTTCCCTCTTATCAGTGGAAAGCCGAGTCTTGGAGGATAGTTAAACTAGATAAGGAATTTTAATCCTTTCTCTTGTAATTACTTACTAGTATATTTTAATGATGCATGAAATACATGAAATTGGTACTTGATGAATAACCTTTTCAGCTAGAAAAGTGAAAGTTGATGTTACTCTTTGTAACTTGCATGATGAGTAGCAGATTGTATTTGCGTAATGATATCAACCTTTGGTGAAATTATCTTGGTAAACCTGTGTTAAAAATGGTTGATTGCTACACGTTGGAAGTGTATCCACTTTTATGGTGTTTGTTATAACAACTTCTATAATTCTGCTAGCAAGATGACTCCATTGGAAACATTGGACAAAAGAAGATGTTGAACTTTTGTAGGTTGGGTAAGCTAGAAGATAGGATTAGCATTAGTCCAGAAATGTTGTCAGAAATGGATAAACAAATCAAACTTATTAGAAAAGATTGGTGGAAGCTAATGATAGATAGAAAAGCTATGTAAATGCCAACCGTGCACTAACACAATCCTCTTCTAGAGAAGAAAAGTTTCATAAAGTAAGGAATGTATTCCAAACCAGCTCGAAGAAATAAAAGACTCTTCAAAATTCTCGAAGTTATCAATTTGTTTGATTAACAAAATCATTCTATTTTCAGCTATTACCAGGTGGTATAATGCTTTTTATGATTTTATTTGAGAAGTACATAACATATGATAATTATATTCTCATAATTTTTTCTAGGTACAGGACCATGGAGTGGTCATGATCGAGCCTCTTAATGCAAGGTCTAGTGGGACCAATATCTAAAGGGTAACATGACATGGAAAGTTTACCATGATTTTATATCAATGATTTTTTTATCTTATTATGGTTTCAGATGCATTGGATCATCGAGGACGATGACTCTTACTAGGGGAGATATGTTACATCCCTAAATTTAACTATGTTTCACTTTTTACTTTTGAAGTAATTAGTAGATGATTACATATGATTTAATGATTTGATGTTTAGTGAAAATGTTTGGAGAAATCAATTTTTTCATGAGTTATGTTTATTTGACTAAAATTGTCATGGGTTTATAATTTTTCAAAATGTGATGATTTCCTAAGGATTATGAAATGATTAATATACATTAATCTCGAGTTGGTGTTTGGAGAGCGTTGTCTCAAGGTTGCATTCAGGAAACAGGTTTTCAACCTCCGAGAAAGGGAGGGAGAGCATCATCAGAGAGAAGAGTATAGATACAAGGAAAAGAAAAGGTTATCGCCATCTTAGGTCTAGTGTTGGTGTATATATGTTCATTTACGTATATAAATGTGTGTATAATAATACAAAGAGAGTAGTACATTTACTCTTTCTTTTATATATCCGATATATATATTAATGAGTGATAATGAATAATATCATCTTAATGTCGCATGTGACAAAAGTGTGTTGAGAGGTGGATGGAAGTTAAATATATGCCTCTTACATAGGCCACTAACTCCTCACACTTTCCTCAATGTGTGACACGTGATCTTTAAACTCTTTTACTTGTTGGTTAGACTCATAATGATATTGCAAGTAGACGTCAAGATCATTTTGGATCATCATTGAGTTTGTTCGTCTGATCAACGAATACGTTTGTTCGGCGACATAACGACCTATGTCATCAAACTTACCTATGTTACTAATACTTCTTAAATGATTATTATGTTAAACTAAATGTTGACAATTTACAATGGCTACATATGCCAAGAGTTAACAACGGATCAACTCTTAGTAAAGTGGGGAAAGTTATATTTGAATTGCTCAACCCGTTAGTGAGGAGCTTAATAGAATTTTATGGTAGTAAGTATATATATATAAATATATACATGTACTAATGTCTAAATTTCCAACGTAAATCCCTTTTAGTGACTTCTTAATATTTGAAGGTGAAAGAAGTTTCAATTCAATGGAAATGCTTTTGAAAAACTATTACAAGGCCACGATATAATGCTTGAGGGTGGTGCATGCTTAAGCCATGTGCAAGTCAAGCGTTACCATGATTGGCATCGTGGCTACCTCCACAATTTGTGGAAGTGTTAAATGATTGATTTTAACCGTTCTAAAACTAATTTTGAACTGTTTTCTTGCTCGGGCTTTAGAGAGGATGTATTTTGAATTGCAAGAATTTTTATTATTCGAGGAGGAAAATGGAGGGTTGGGAAAAGCATTTTTGGGGAGTCATCGTTACCGTGGGTGCTGTTGTGAGAAATAATGGTGAATCGGTATGGAGGAAGTGGTATTCAAATAGCAGAGGGTCATAGGTGTTTGGGAAAATAACCGCCATGGGGGAGCTATCGCTCGGCATGGGAAAGACTCCTGGGAAATACTTGGAGGAAAGGACAATGGAGCTCGAGAGAAGAATACTTCGTTTGTGAAGGACTGTACTCAGGTAATGAAAGCTATTTTATGTGCATTGAGGGTAAAAATTTGTTGTTATATCAAGCTTCCATACATACATTTCGTATGGAGCCATACTGTTTTGACTAACGCTATGGAATCTTACCTCTGTTATATGCTTAGCAATAGCTCGAGACCTTAAGGTCGAGCTTGTAACTTAAAATGTACTTTTTCTCCGTTGAGGCTCGTGGCCAAGGCCGAGCCATTTTGCAATGGATATTTTGACTGAGTCTATGCTCAAGGCCTACGACCGAGCAAAATCCATATTAAGACACTTCTTTTGACATTGCTCAAGGCCATGGAGGCCGAGCGACCTTACAATGCAATCTTTATCATAGCCTAAGGCCATGCAAGCCAAGTGACATTTCTATATTCCTTATTGCAATCTTTATCACCATTCGAGGTCATACAGGTAGAGCGACATTAAACTTTATCATTTATTGCACCTCTAGCTTGAGGCTTAGATGGTCGAACAACATTGTATGACAATATTTTTATGCTACAGCTTGAGGTTAGGGTGGCCGAGTTTTTAATCTTTGTGCTTCTTAACTGTGCTAAGAGCTCACGACTATGAAAGTTGAGTTATTTAGCATTGTTTAACAAGTTATATTTTTAGCTTGTGACCACAAGGGCCAAGCTAAACACTTTAAACACATACCGCACTAAGGCTCAAATCCATCATGGTCGAGCCCTTGCAATATCTTCAACATGTATACGTCGATTAATGAAGAGTGCGATTATGGTCGACATGGCCTTAGCAAGCCAATGCTTAAGGCACTAAACTAAAAGATGGCTCAAATTGTATAAAGTTTGAATGCAGTTTATAAGGGTTTATTTATTAAGACTACTATTATATTAAGTGGCAGGTTGCATGCTAGCCAAGTCACTAGAAATGAATTGATCTATTAATGATAACTATCACACTAATTAAATGAGGTAGGAAATGCGTAGGATAGTATGAATATGATTCTATCTTATATGATAATTTAATGGGATGTTGTGAACCATGATAGACCTAGAATGGTAATATGGTTCAGACTGTGTAATCACTAAGAGTGGAAGGAGGTGGCGAGGAGTCGGAAGTTCCTCGTTACAAAGGTAACCTAAGATGGGAGTCAATTGTCCTAGTATGGACTATGAATCAAAAGGATTCCACATAGTTTTGACCTAGTGTAAAAGGTAAATTTAAAATTAATGCAAGACATGACAACTTATAAGTTGAGTCAAGGTGGTGGACATTTGACAACATTTAATGCATAATGTTATACATGAAAATCTTTGGCAAAAGTAGTGCATACATCTCTCCATGTATCGTCGGCCCACATTGCTTTAGATGACCTAGTGTCTCTAGTAGTGTCATACATAGATAGAGAGGATCTACAGTGGTGTGACTGTGAGACATTAGGATGGAAACAACACCTGATACTCAGATGACTAACCTAAGGGTTCCTAATATCTAACCTTGAGCATTATGGAATGATAGTATTACTTTAGATATTATATTGGTGAGTAAATACCTTGAATACTATGCTTATTCATATTACTTAAAATGTGAATTCATGCAATGCCCTATGGTCTAGGAAGGACCAGAAGTATTTGTTCTTATGTTTTGTTACGCTTATGCTATTACCTTTGGAAAACAAGGATGTTTGATAATTCTATGTATTGGGTTAGAGAAGCTAAACCCTAGTATAGAAACAAGGAGGATATAGGAAATCTATAACTCTTATGTTGGATAAGACATTGTATATATATATACATATTGATTGATGTTGAAAGGTCAAGAAAACCATAGAGTAAGATAGGAAGTCTTTATAATACCTTAAGAGATTCCATGATAATGTCGGACTTGGTTTAAGGCATCAAAGATATTTGGTATTTGAATCTTGAGTGAAAAATGTCTAAAGTTCATAAACCCTAGAAAATTGCATGAATGCAATAAGGGACTTTTTAAAGGTTAGAAAACCTAAATATTCACATTACATGTATATCCTGGGTTATGGATTAGTTCTAAGACAAATTGGCTAGAATGGATTTTCTGTACAGACTAGTTTGTGTCTAAAGTACCAAGTAAAGTAATTAAAAGTATAGGATGAGATAAATTCTAAGACAAGTTAGGAGTGTGTGTCTAGAAGGCATGATCAATCCGGATGATCATACTTAGCTAGAAGGGATCTAGAGTTGTATGGTCGATTGAGTTTTGTAGGACACGTCACCAGGACTCAGATGGAGAAACTTTATAGCTCCTTATATCTATACTCTTCGTGAAGGGAAAGGTTTCTTTAGTTGAAGAAACACGGGAGACCAGCAGGTCTTTGGTTGGGAGGAAAAGCACTCGGATGATGCTCTCCATATATAGTAGAAGACTCACCGAGGCTTGTGAAGATAGTTAACCATATTCCTAATGCAATGAACAACATGGTATGGCTTCTAACAGTCAAACTTATGAGGTAAAACTATTATTTTGTCAATTGTATTTTATTTAATATAATAGAAAAGTGTAAGAAATTCTCTTTGATTCTAGTTGTGATTATATATGATTTCAAGTTTGAAATTATCTAGAAATTTTGTACTCAATTTCTTGTGCTTATGCAAATTTTGTCTTTAAAAAAATAAAATAAAAAAATCTCTCATGTTACTAAGTCCATTTACCCTCTAGTAAATTCTTGTGTTTACTCGAGTATTAAGAGGAGGGATGTTACAATAACTCAAGTAACGACATACATTCAACATAAGTAAATACAAGATAAGAATAGATTAACCATCACATAAATCCATTACAAGATTACAATCCTCATTCCCAGAATGAGTCAAAATACATAAGTATAATAATTACAAGATCCACCTTGTAAAAACAAGAGGGGTAAATACAACTCATTACAATAAAATTACAACAATGCTAGAAAAGAATAACAAGAACCGTGAGTTGTCCAACTGGATGTCTCGCCTCCACGAACTCAAGATCAAAGGGGACCCAATGGTTTTGGTGCATGTTCCACCCAACCTAGTGGTACCCGAAGGCCCACCCCCCATGCTAGGAGATAGTAACAAAGTAACATGGACAAGAATCTACTACCACAAACCAAAGGCAGACTCATACTGACATAACCAAACAAATGAACTAAACAAGTACAGCTCAATTACAATACAAGTACAACACTAACATCACTGACATAGATCACATTGCTTCCAGACATAAAATGGACCAAGTATGTTCAAAGAACCATACACATATAACAATAAACAACAGTTGTCCTAGATAGAGTGTCATCGCCTAGTAGTAATGAGATATCCTCTGGGCATTCTTCATAGGCCCCAACACAGGTAATCCTGGTGACCTCAACCGAATCCCGACCCTCATACTCACTCAAGCGGAATCAACTACCTCTCGTAAGGACAAAATATTTGATCTTGCCATTCCAAGCCTTCTCACTCACCCCAAGTCTAAACAAGCCCTTGAGTCTGTGAGTGAGGTAAAATTATCTTGATTAGTGAGAAGTTAGTCCCAATCTTCTAAGTACATTACTTTAATTATCACTTGTTTAAATAACTTTTGAAGGTTACCCGGTTTACCTCTTTGGGCTCCGACGCCTAACAAAAGCCACTCTTCTAATGGACAATACACAACCAAACTAATCACCAAGGGAATCACAAGTGCATGCAACCTAAGAATCATAACCACTCCAACTCAAGGAGGAAAAAAATAAAAGAACTCACTCCAAACATTTTGGAGGAAACAAACACACATAATCCACTCCTTTCACTGGAGGTACAAAACATCCCCGTTCGTGGAAACCGAGTAAACCTGAAAAGATGCCATGCACTACCCAAGCGATAAACAACTGGATGACATAAAGATTCAACAACCCTCATCCTCTGAATTCTTCTGGAAGACTTACGATTTTGGACTAACACTAAATCCCAAAACCCACAATGCAACATGATGACATAACTACAACAAGCATCCAAGTCATAATTCAAATCTAATATTTGGATTTCTTAAATCCATAATCATTCAATAGATAACGTTTGACAAAATCAAAAGGCACGATGACTAAGTTAACTCAAATAATTATAAAATCCTTTTTTCCCAATCACGAATAAAAGGAAAAGATATCACAATAGGCAAAGGCAAGAAAATACGCTAATTTCGGATATCTTAAATCCATATTCTTATCTAATGCTTTTCGCAAAAAATTAAAATACTATCTTTCTGAATTCTCATTAAAAATGCAATAACTACTTCAATAAATAAATACTTTGCACTACGTTATCTAGTAATGTTCAATAAGAATTTTGGTTTAATTTGTTGTCTGATTACTTGCATGTGTTAATATGCCTAAAACTGAACATCAAATATATATATATATATACACTCAAATATAAATTATGAAGCATCCTTTAAACAATTAAATACCTACATTTTATTTATATACCCAAACTATATTTAAAACATACTTACATTATACACTAACAACAAACCTCTGTTTTACATAAATTACCAGTCTGAAAATTAATTTATTCAAAATATCAGCAGACTGTACTAATTCCTAAAATATAATATAATAATATTAATTATTACCTATTAATAATTATTATATGTAAAAATCTTTTTCAAAACAAATAAAATTACAATAAAAGAACTTAATACAAAATCTAAATTAAAAATCCAAAATCAAATAACTTATAAAAAATTTTAAAAAAATTAAAAAAAAAAATTAAAATTAAAAAAAGAAAAAAAGAAAAAAGGTAAAGGCAGGACCGGACGATACACAGTCCGACGGATAGTACACAGTCCGACGGATAGTACACAGTCCGACGGATGGTACCGCCGGTGCCTGCGGCCTGCCTGCGCCTACTGTACTTACGTACAACGACCGACACTCCAGGGAGTCCGCACCTCCCATGGGGAGTGCATCCCCCAAGGGTGGGTGCACTTCTCATGGCAGGTATGCCTCCTTGGGAAGGATGGCAGTGGGGGTTTGACCTCCCCACCTGCCATTACAAACGAAAATATCCTTTTTTATAAAACACTCTATAATATTTCGGATTTCAATAAATTAATTTCTAAAAGATTTCCACAAATTTCTTCAAAATTCGTTTTTGAGGAATGCCGTACGGATGGCGGTTTCATCAAAAATGAAAAAGATAAATTAAATCTATAACAATAAAAATAGATATATATATTTGTATTTTGATATATATATATATATATTTACCAGAATATATATATATATTATATATTAATATATAATATATATATTAATATATATATTATATATTAATATATAATATATATATTAATATATATATTATATATTAATATATATATTTACACATAAATATATTACTAGTAAAATTGAGAAAATTATTGAAAAAACCAGTAACAGTAAACTAATAAATTTTCCAGAATTTCATTCTAAATTCAAAAGGTGCAATTTAAATTTCTTTTAACACTATTCATTGAATTTTACAAAAAATAATTAAATATAGAAAATCAAACAAATTTTGTTCTTTTACTGAAGGTTTTCTACGAGGGTTTGATTTTCTTTTGAAGAACAAATCTGACTAATTTACCAGGGTAAAATCTTCATACTAAAACCTAAATGTTGAAAACACAATTCGAGGTTTAATTTAAACCATGTTTCTTCAATTTCCCCCATTTATGGAATAAAAAGCTACAGTAAATTTAAACATTCTTCCCCAAATTTTAGATGGATTAAATCTAGATTGAAACAACAATTTCCAATTCACAAATGATTTTAACAACAAATTTGAAAACAATATAATATGAAATGAATCAAACAAGACAAAACCTGGAATCCAAAGCTATAGAAGAAGATGAATATCTGATGCAAGCTTCCTCCCAAGAATTCCTAAAATTTCTTCAAATTTGCAATGGATCCAATCCAAGAACTTCGATAATTGCAAACAAATTATTCTCCAAACAAACTCTACAATCCAAAATTGCTTCAAATCCTTCTTTGTGCAAGTTTTTCCAAAAATTCCTTTTCTCCCGTGCATGAATTCTTCTCCAATAATTTTTCCTTCTAAATCAAATACATGCTATTCACATATATCCAAAAATATCTTACACAACCCTAATTTTCAAATGCATGCAAATTAAAAATAGATATTTATTTCCTTTTTCCATTTTTGAAAATCCCAAATTGATTTTAAAATGCAACTTCACTTTTCTTTCAATTATTTTATTTTAATTTAATTTAATTTATTTCAATAAGCTTAATTAATTAATTTTAATTATTTAATAATTAAATTCAACCTTTTCCAAGATTAATTTAATTAATTAAATAAATTAAAATTTAATTAAATACAATTTCATCATCAGCATAAATATTTCATCTAAGCATAAATTTCACTTAATATTAAAATAACCTCTACTTTCAGCAATGCAATAATTCTAAAATATTGATCAAATAATAAAGCATCCAACATAATCAAATAACATTAATAAGGTAAAACATGACTCAACAATCAGGACTGATGACACACTAAGGCTAGGGTGTAGACCTGACACATTTTACCTAGCTACTATCTCCCTTTCAACTTAACTATTGGATCGACATGCTCAAACCTGTGAGACCAGGTGGAGTCGATGTCATGTAACTGCAACCTGAAATCAAGTAAACAACATAATACAGTATATCCAGCATATAATACACACCGTGAAGAAGAAATCGCGGATTTGCAAGGCGCTCGCAAGCGAGTGATGCGAAATTGTCCTCTTCACCAATACACTCATCAAAGACTGACATCAACATCATAATCGATAATCTCATAATAACATCTCATGCTAACTCTACTAACATCATTAATCCATAATGCATGTGAAACAATAAACAGATATCCACAACACACAATAATAGTTGTCGCTCAATAATAGCGATCAAAACATCATAACAAAATGTATCCAGTATCAAAGTAGTTGCAACCAAACATAGCATAAAACTATCCGAACAAGAAGCAAAATAGAGGGGTATTATAGGGAGTCTTTGTCTTGTTTTCTCTTGCTTGAATTTTGTTAAGTATATAAAAAATAGTATGAATTGCTTCTCTCTAGTAGAATTCTCGTAGATTTTCCTCTTTCATCATTGTCCTTGCAAGTTCTTGAATATTCCTATTATTTATTTCAAGTACTCCATTCTTCTAAGGAGTCCTAGGGGCAGACAAGCACCTCTTTATGAAATGATTCTCAAAAAATATTCTAAACTCATTGGAGGTGAACTCTCCACCTCTATCAAAACTCAAAAAATTTATTTTCATATCCATTTCATTCTCACCATAACTTTAAATGCTTTAAAATTATCTATAGATTCATATTTTTCTTTGAGAAAAGTAACCCATGTCATTCTAGAATAATCATCAATCAATAGCATGAAATACATGTCACCTTGAAGACTTATTACTCTTGTAAGGCCACAAAGATCTATATGTACCAACTCCAACAATTCGGTAGTAGATTGTTCTTTGACTTTGAAGCTTCTTCTTTCTTTCTTTCCAATTTGATACTCTTTACAGATAACATTGATAGGCTTTGTAATCTTTGGAAAATTTCTCAAAACTTGAACTAAACTAATTCTTACTAGGTTATCAATATTGATGTGACAAATCCTTCTATACCATAGCCAACTCTCATTGATTTGAGTCATGAAAAATAACCATCAATGTCTTTCAGCTAATAGACATTTCCATCTGTCCTTCCAGTAAAACCACAGTCTCAGATCCTTTTATGATCTCACATCCATCATTCTGAAACATAAGATTGTATCCTTTGCTACACATTTTTCCAACACTCAAGAGGTTATGCCTTAAACCCTTAACATAGTAAACATCATCAGTATTATACTTTCTATATATATTGATAGAACCTTTTCCATATATCTTAGTGTAATGTCGTAAAATTGCACCCCTTGCAATTTCACATACATTCTTGTATCAGCTTTAGCATCCACTCCCTTAGTATTTCTATAGGATCATTTGAGCCCTTGCATCAACCTTTTCCCCTCCCAGGATTCTTAAGACCCCTTTTCACTAGCTACCCTTGTGTGTTAGTTTTGTGTCAAACCTTGTGCTTTCCTCGTTCTTGTCATTTTGTAGTGTGATGTGTCTCAACACTGACTAGTGCACCACGTGGACGTATGTGCATTGACCTAGTGTCCCGTGACATTTTAACATTCAAATGGTCATTTTCTTAGTGTCGTGCCACTTGTAAGCTACTTTTTTCGGTGGTAATGGCCTGGTATGTCTTTTAATGGCTCATAAAGCTTCTTTCCCCTCCTCTTCCCTCTTTAAAATATATTCTTTCAATTCATTATCTCTCTTGGATACACTCTATTTTCCCTCTTTTCTCTCTTGCTTGCACAACTCTCTTGCTTGTTATAGTAGACTCAATATCTCAAGTTCTTACAACACTCTTTGCAACTTTTTTGGCTCTTGCAATTTTTTCTCTCTTTGGCTTCTCCAAGCCTTGTAGGTGATATCTATCTCGTGCCTTGTATCTTTGAGCATCTTGGGATTTCTCACATCCATTTTCTAAGAATTTTAGTATTTTGTCTATCTATCTATCTTGTGATATGGGTTCTCCTTCTTGAGTTGGGATTACTTTAATCACTTCGTATTTTCTTACTTTGTTCACTTTATCTATTTATCTAGCTATCTATGGAGGTGGGAACACAAAAATGAGGGTTTGACTACAAAAAGACCCTAAATAACCCTGACATTTTCCCCCCAGTCTTGTTTGTGCAAGTGTTGAAGATATTCACTTGTTAGAGGCTTCATCACTTGGATTTTTGTGAGAACTTTCTTTATCCTCTTTATTCTTATCATTTACCTCAATTTATTTCAGTTCTATCATATTTTGTTGCTTTCCCGCATTTTGGAAGATTTTAGTAATCATATTGTTAGTAGTCACTTTGTTGTTTTCCATGACATTCTTGGTTTTCAGTCTAAACAAGACTTTAGTGCACATTTGGGACTCTAGTGTGCCACATTGTCGTCCATTTGTCACGATGTCATCCTTTGGCTGAAATCTCACTAGTTTGTTTGGAAAAACATTTGTGACCTACCCATTCTGATTCTAAAACTCTCGCTTTGTTCCTTGAGGTAGTTTAGGGTAGTTCACTCCTTGGGATTATCTTGAGAATAAAGAGACTCGTGAGTAGTGAATCCCCCTTCTCTACATTTTGGTTAACCTAAACCCCATTTTGTACCATCAAAGTGATGTGCTAGCCTTCAACCAACTTGTTTAGGCATTGTTTATTAAATTCAGCTTACTATTTTCAAGATGTATTTAATATCTTCTTTTGTCAGCTTAGTTTCTAATTTTTTTCAAACCGTTAATGATGTTCCATTCCATGCATGTGATGGTGACTTGGATTTACCCATGGCACTCGGTATCTTTGATCCTTCTCATAAAATTCCTCTTTCTTTAGAGAATATTTTGTTGCAAGAAGATGAAATCATTGATACTTTTCTTAATATTAATCTACCTTCTCTTCATTCTAATGCACTCTCTTCTCGAGATGATGTATTAGTGAATGATGATTCTCTTCATTCCAATGCACTTTCTTCTAGAGATGATGCATTAGTGAATGATAAAGTTCCTCTCACATAGGATCCTCCAAGGATGGATGTTGAGCATATTTCTTCAAATGATTCCTCTATAAGTTGTAAGGAATCCATAAATATCATCTATGTCTCTGCCATCTCTAAAACACCTAAGAGTGGGTCATTTATCTGACCCCAGTTAGTCCTTCTCCTAAAAGGATTTGTTCTATTAATGGTGTTCCATTTCATGGTGACTCTCCTGATATTTCTAAGATTCCCTCTTATAGAGAGATAGCCCATACTTATAACACTAGAAAGAATAAACAAAATTTTGATCAACCTACCTCTTTACAACCTTCTCAACCAAGTCTGCCTTCAACACCTAAACCCACGACTAAATCATCTAGTGATTACAATCTTGTAGAGAAACTCTATGTTACTCCAACTAAGATCTCACTGTGGGACTTGCTTCAGTCTACTCTCTTTTATCAAGGTATGCTTTAGGAAGCCTTGCAAAAGATCTTATTTCCTTGTTTTGGTAAGCCGGTGGATGTTAATGCATTGATAGCTCATATTTCTATAGAATTTCTAAATATTAAGTTCTATCTACAAGAAATCTCACCTTCGAAAGTTCAAAAGCATGTGGACCGTCTAATGATTATAGTCAACATTAATAAAATTGGCCTTAGATGTACTCTCATTAATGTTGGTTTGGTGCTCAATGTATGTAGCATTAATATGTTGCCTAAAATTAAAATTGATTCATCTTCACTTGCAGCTTCTTCTGTTGTCATTTGTGGGTTTGATAATGTTAAGCGATAAGTTCTAAGTACAATAGTATTAGCTTTATGGATTGGACCCATTACTATATGCACCCTAGTATGTTATGTGAAAAAAGTTACCGTATAACCTTCTTCTCGATAGATCATGGATTCACGCTATGGGTGCAATCTTGTCTACCTTGCATAAATCCATAAAGTTCATTTATAATAGTCAAGTAGTCCAGTCAGGGATGACCCTAATGATATACACTTATGTGAGATGGAAACCACTGGTCAAGCTTCAGTTGTGCGTACTCTTATCCCTTTAGTGTCTTCCAATGTGTTGATGTCTACTCCAGTAGTACCTATTACAAAGGATACTCTTGAGATAGATTTCCTCGAAGAATATCCTTCTGAAGTAAGAAATATTAAGTCTACTCCTTCTACCTCTTCTCAAGAGAATGAATGTCTTGGTGATGATTGGGATTCCTTATACTATATATAATCCTTCATTGGATAATATAAAGTCAACCCGATCCACTTAGACCTTCCTATAACATCATCCAAACCCACTATCAAAGATGGTTATTCTTTTGCATCGTGGGATAATGTGAACACAAATTTTAATGTTCTTAATGTTGATCCTCCCTCTTTTGAGGAAGATGATCATGCCTCTATTGAAGAGGCTAATGTTGGAAATCCTATCAAGAAGGTTGATGACAATCTTCTAGAGGAATATGATCCCAATTGTTGGAATAATGCTCTCTATGAAGATCCTCCTCCTTATCAAGTTTTGCAGACACGTTATGACCCTAGTTTTAAACTTTCCTCTAAATATGACTGTGGGCATAAAGGTTGTGGGCATAACGAACAAGGTATTCAGGTCCCTATAGAATGTGCAACTTCTAAGCATAATTTGGAGCTTGGTTGCTTGAATGAACAATCTAAATAGAAACCAAGTTGAATGTTGACATGATTTCTACTCAACCTCATTCTATTGAATTTATTCATCCTCCATCATCTACTATCTTCATGTCTTCTTCTTGTGTGTAGTCAAGATTTTCTCCACAAGATAAAGGGTTGCTTCTTGCTCCTCATTTTTTCATTTGAGCAAGAGAGTATTTTTTTTAGGCTTCTAAAATCCCACTTAATTACTCTTCCTCCTCCTACACATAAGAAATTTTATAAGAATGATAAAGAAAAACATTATTTTTGTGCATACCATTGAGTACCTAGCCATTCTACTAGTTAATGTAAGGCCTTAAAGGAAAAAATATGGCTTCTTGATTCTAGTGTCATCATTCTTTCATTTGTTGATTCACCCACCTTTTTTTGGCATGACAAGTGATAGTGAGATCTACCTCTATCATGTCTTCTCTAAATCATCTTCTCATGAGTTTATTACACCTCCCTTCTATTATGTTGTTGCCCATTATGTGGCAGTTGTAGTTTTACTTTATCATTGTCATTCATGTTCATACACTATTGTGTAACCATACTCTTTCTATAGTAGCGAGATAATAATTTCTTGCATGATTCTCCTCCCCTATATACTAGGGGCAAGTGATAACATGATTTAGAGATGTGCATCCTTCTTAAGCACATCCTCTCTTCTCTCTATCTTTCAATTAGAGCATCCCTTAAGCAAACCCCTTTTCTTTTGAAAGGTTCCCAAGGGACCCCTTTGAAAGCTTCTTCTTCAATTGATAACTTCCTGCATGACTATATGTCTTCTTGTGTGGCTTTTTTCTATCTAACATGTTTTGTATGTAGATTAGCATGTTGCTTTGTAGGACCGAGCACTTGCAAATCTTCTTTTTCAATCAAGCTTGGAGGACTGAGGACCTCGAGCTTTCCTTGTACAATTGAACACCTATAAAGGCCCATTAGACTCTATGAAACCTTTCACATCTGGCCTCTCTTAGGATTGAGCACCTGGGACACATCCTCTATAGGACTGAGAACCTATAGATCCTTTTGTTCACCTTTCGTATGTTTGCAGACCCCCAACACATTTTCTTAGCTCTCCTCATGAACCAAGTACTTGTGGAGCCATATCTCTCTTCTCTTCTCAATTGTGTATGCTGAATCAAAGAATTACATCTTCTTCATCCTGAGTATATACTTTTTTCTTTCTTCGACATTGGTTTCTTCCACAAATCTTGTGTATGCATTCTTCTCTTGAAGCAATCAATCCTTGCATTCTTCTCTCTACTTAAGAATTATTCTATATGTTATTTATTAATTTTGGGACAATGCATAGTACTAAGACAACCTTCTACATCAAGGTCTCTTTTACTTTGTTGACTCAAATCTTGTTAATTTTTTATGTTCCTGTGTGTATGCTTTTTTATATGTTTTAACCCTGTGATGTAATGGCTTTTTATGTTCTAACATTGTTGTCTTGTGCAAGTGTTTCTTTTCTAGTGTGTTTTCTTTGTAGGTCTTTAGCCTGGGGCATGCTTCCTTGGTTTGAAGATTTTTTTGCTTCCTCTACAATATCCTTTTTGTATCATGTTGATTATTTATGCTTAGTAGATTTCCTTTAGCATGAATATTAGTGTAGATTCACATGCACGCTAAAGTGGGGGAAAAATGTAATGTTGTAAAATTACACCCCTTGAAATTTTGCATACATTCTTGTATCCTCTTTAGTGTCCACTCCCTTAGTATTTATGTAGGCTCTTTTTAGCTCTTGCATTAGAATTTTCACCTCTCAGGATGCTCAGGACCCCTTTTCAGTAGCTACCCTCACGTGTTAGCTTTGCATCAAACCTTTTGTTTTCCTCATTCTCATCATTTTATAGTGTGATGTGTCTAGACAGTAACGCACCACGCGTACGTCTGCATTATGTGCTAGCATCTCATGACATTTTGATGTTCAAAAGACCATTTTCTAGGTTCCCTGCCACTTTTTAGCTACTTTTGTCTATGGTAATGGCTCGTGAAGCTTATTTTCCCTCCTCTTCTGTCTTTAAAATCTATTCTTTCAATTCATTAGGTCTCTCTTGCATATTTCTCTCTTGGATACACTCTATTTTCCCTCTTTTCTCTCTTGCTTGTTACATCAACCTCAAGCTCCCAAGTTCTTAGAGTACTCTTTGCAACTCTTTTGTCTCTCACAACTTTGTCTCTCTCTTTGGTTTCCTCAAGCCTTGTAGGTGATATCTATCTCATGCCTTGTATCTTTGAGCATCTTGGGATTTCTCACCTCCCCTTTCTAAGAATTTTACTATTTTGTATATTTATCTATCTTGTGATATGGGTTCTCCTCCTTGATTGGGGATTACTTTTATCACTTCACATTTTCTTACCTTGTTCACTTTGTAGACACTAAAAAAATTCCTAATCAATGCCATGCACTCGAAACAGGTTTATTAACATCATTTCTTCTTTATCCATCCTCTTTTCACATAATTAATTCAATTAGCCTAGATAATTAATTAATTATATCATTTTGATCTGTTTGCCTAATTAATTTAATGAGGTTAATTCACCTCTTTTCACACTAACACTTCATCTTATTAAATTAAATAAATCAAAATATTTAATTTAATCTCCTAAGTCATCATATTTATTTAATATCATTCCCCCCTATTTATTAAATCATCTAATTTAATAAATATCTCTAATTCCTCTAATCCCCTAATTGCATAAATTAAACCTTCTTTAATTAGCAATTAAACTAATTTTCCTCTAATCAAAGGGAATATTCCCATGGAATATTCTTTATCCTTTTTGCACAATTAAAAATTTGTTTTAATTTGTAAATTCACCTTTATCCTCATCTAATGGAATATTCAAGGAATATTCCCTCTCCTCCAATCAAATCACTTTCCTTTAAATGCAAGTTACCTTTGACCTATGTGAGCAGGTCAAAAGTGTGTTTGTTGAGGCAAATGTGAACCCTTGATCATTCCCTTGATCCATGTGATCTTACATTCTCATCCATTGATGAGAATCCTTGATCCATGCCTCCTCTTCCTTTCATCCTCAACCATTGATTAAGATTTTTGATCTCAGCCCTTCATCTTCCATATGCTCTCTTATAAAGAGATCACTATTTGGAGACAAATGACATCCATCACTTAGAGAAAAATTATGTTGTTAAATTCACTCACATCCATATTCTCAATTTGCACACATTTATCTTATTTTTAGTTTATTTTAGTTGCATAATATATTAGAGCATCCATTAATGGCTTCCATGCATCCATCTTAGTTTGTAAATAAATTAGGGTTTCATCTTTTAGCATCATTTTAGCTTAGATTAGCTTATAAATTGCATAATTAGATCATTTATAGCATATAATCATAGTAACTTAGCTTGCATCATGTTCATTTTTATCATAATATAGGTTTTCATACACCAAACATCACGGTTTCATCGATTCTCTTCCATAGAATCGACTAAAAAGAGCACATGATCACGAGAATGGGAAAGGGTCATTGGTCCACATCAACGCGACACCAATTCCACAACAAGATAAATTTAAATAGATTAGAGTATATTTTTTCTTTAAATTTTTCATAAATTTAGCATGTTAGGTTTCTTGATAAAATGTTTACTTTTAATTTTGATTGATTGATCTTGTTGAGATTCGAGTACCTGTGGCCCAATTATGCTTCGATTCTTAATGGATCAAGTGTGATTAGGCCCATACCAGTATCCTCGCATCGACATTCGTGTGCTAGAAGGAGGCCAAACTGACGATTTAACTATTTTTTAGCTCAAAATCCATGCTCATGTTGTTTTGTAGGTCACAACAATGCTCAAAC
This sequence comes from Sequoiadendron giganteum, assembly GCA_007115665.2. Classification (NCBI taxonomy): domain Eukaryota; kingdom Viridiplantae; phylum Streptophyta; class Pinopsida; order Cupressales; family Cupressaceae; genus Sequoiadendron; species Sequoiadendron giganteum. Next base: position 835,755,590 of record CM021100.1, on the reverse strand, counting down.
CACAAACTATGATTTTATTTCAATGCACCACCATATAGCGATGCATATTTAATTGGTCGATGTCGATTTAAATATAGTGACACTTGTTTAAATTTGAAATATCATGGAATGAAAATGACAACACTCAACTTCACCAGACCAATGTTTTCAAAGTTCAAACTATGATGCATTCATTTACATCGACGGCCATCAAAATAGTGACACAATCATGCTCACTGGTCTTACTACGGAGTGATGCTCAAATTCACCAGACCGATGCCCAAATCTGAAATTGTGACACCATCGTGTGTAGCGATGCTCAACCAAGGTAAGAAACTTCACATTTTTTTTTTTACATGTGACTTAATTTATTTTGATTATCTAATCATTGATCGATGTATGATTGTGTTTTCATTGTTAGACTAACAGGGTTTTGTAGGTTTAAAAGCATGGAGGAAAATTGAAGAACTTCTCTTCTATCTAAACATTCTATAATTGTAACTAGCTTTCAACGCTTTGGGGCAATTATAACCCAATTTCATGCTTTCTTGCTTTCAGTTTTAGGCAACACACTAGTTTTCCATTGGGTTTAAAATGAACATTCAAAGTTGGATAAAAATTAACCCTTACATCACATCTTTCAATTGGGTTTAAAATTGAACAAGGAAAACTCATCCTTCAATTGGTGCTTATAATTAACTCATTGCTTTGAGAGATAAAATTAACAATTGTTTGTTATGTTTTGTGGTTACTCAACTTTGCTAGTGAATGTGTATGCAATTATCTCATGCCATTAGGCAATCTTGAGAAATAAAAACATTCTCTATCATGTTGGAAAATCACCTCCATCTTTCAATTTGAGTTTAAAATTGAACAACCATGCTAGTGTGAGAAAAGGCATAGCGTGTGTTCTCTCTTTGTGCATGAGAACAAAGATGATTGAACTACGGATGTACTTACTCACTATTTTTTATGTTTAGAGAGCCTACCTTGGTGGGAAAAAGTACTCACCCCAAGGTAATGACCCAAGTTTTAATGAGCATAAGCCATGCTCTTTTGAACCGCTATATAAATTTTTGGTTGTAAGGAAAGTTTACAATCAACAAGGTGATACATGATAGCTCTCCCCTAATATCTTTATGATATGTAAAGCCCTTGTTCTAAGGGTTGGGATACCTCTTGAGGGATTTTATCATTGTGTCCTCTAAATCATATGCCCTTATTACAAACCCTTTTCTAGTAGCCAAAAATCCTTAATATTTGTTAATGTTAGGAGGTCGGATCTCTGAAGTCATCCCACATATTTACGATTCTTATTAGAGATGAAATATTTTTCATGGGAGATTCATGAGAACTTGAAGCTTGGTTGACCTGCAGAAGTGAGTGTCGTGGAGGGGAGCTAGTGTGGTCAAGCTTCTAATCATCCACTTTGAATAAATGCAGTTGGAGAAATTCAAGTGGGAATACAACAAATATTGTCATTTCTATCCTAGGGTTGTAAATATTGTGATTCAATTTAACACTTTTCTTGATTTCAAAACGATCCAAAAATAAACATTCACTATCCAAAATTTCAAACACTTTGGCTTAAATATGGACTTCTTGGGTTAGCCTTAATATTGCTTCTTATCCTAAGGATTTATCCTTAGTGATTTCTAAATATATTGACATTAATCGCAAACCCATATTTACCAAAGATAACATAGGAAATTGTGGCTTTAATCTCATGATTTTCACAAAATAGACATTGTGAAAGTTATGATGTTTTTGACATAAATATCTAGTTTAAAAAATAATCAAAAGATATTGTCTATAAAATCAATTCATCTAAGCAAGATAAACTGGACACAAATGAACCCCACATGACTATTTGGAGAGCGATAGCTCTTGTTGAACAATCTAATCTTCCAGGTGTGATAATTGAGCCAAACTTTGACTTCATTGAGGGAAAATAAATGGATATTATCTGTAGTTTGAGAACCTTTACTTTTGAAACTAGAAGAACATCTAATCAGTGGATAATTTTTGCAACTATCTTGGATAAAGAAGAACAAAGAGAAGATATTTTGGCTAGAAGGCCCATATTACCACCTCCTGCATGAAAATAATCATCTTCTTCTTTAATGATCTCACGCAATATTAAAACTCCCAAAACAAGATCTATAGTTCATCATTCCAAGCTTAGACATCTTAAACCAAAAAGATTTCAAGAAACACATTTTGGAAATTCACAAGAATAGAAACAAGATAGTGGAAAATTTTTATAGAAATGCTTCAAGGTATAGTCCAAAAATATATGCTTTCTTTTGGAGTAAGAACCATAGAATTTTTCACAATATTGAGCTTCTCTCATACAATCCAAGTCTGTGAAGTGAAACTACCTTGGTCTTATCAAAACAAAAGCCCAAGTGATCTCACACAAAGTAAAGATCCCCAAACGAATGTCAACTGGTCATCACCATAAACTTAGACATTATAGTGCAAATGCAATCAACAATTGCATTGAGGCACTCTATGAAAACACAAAAAAATTGTTGATAAAATTTTATGAATGCGCTCTAAGAAGAAATCTTGACCTATACACGTTCTTCAAAACCCAAAACATTTAACTTTCTTTTAATCTCCAGAAGATTTCTAAACAAAATCATTGAGTCTTTAGGATTGGAACATTTTTAGAGGTCTAGCATCATTCTCACTACTATGGTCTTGAAAAATGTAGGTTCATTCTAAGTCAACATTGGGTCAAACATCTCATCCATCCCTTCATCAAAATTTCATCCTTCACCTCATCTATCTTTGCAAAATTTCAAATACACCAACACTTTGGGACTTAAAACATCAAACCAAATTGCTACCTTAGCTACTTTGTATGTGAAATGTATCCTTTTCCATGCACTTAGTTAATACAGTTATCATCTTTGAACTAGTTTATGTTGAAGGTCACGAGTCTACCCTAAATATTTCTACGTTCATTATCATCCTTTATTCCAACATCATAACATCAAAACTTAAGTCAAAAGTGTTGTCCCAAAACTCTTGCAAAGATCACTTCCCACATCACCCATATTTTCATTCCCCATTACCATCATTGCTCCAAAAATACTTAGAGCGTCCCTTTTACCTAAGTTTGAGTCCACTAGAGAGTTCAAACATCATAAATCTCAACACAACTCTCCCATCAGTGACCCAAAATTTATGGTAAAAATGAGATCGCAACACAAGAGAATCATGAAAAAAGAAAAAAATACATTTACCTCTAGTGATCCAAATCCTTTAGAATTTGATCGTAGAAGTCAAGTTACACCATCACAACAACCATAATCTCCTTTAGGACCATACAAAATTGAAGACATCGCCAACAACCCATTTGAGCTCACTAGAGAGGAACTTTTAGAACATCAATCTTTTGAAAGTGTAGCTCCTATCCCCCCAATGTTTGTAGCACATGATTTCACACAAGATTTCACGGCTCCTTCACAAGGGCTAAGTCAAACTTACACTCCTAGTCTTGCAACTAGCCTTGCTAAATATTTTGTTCACACTTTACCATTCAAAATTAATACACTTGTAGGTACTCTTGAAATCAATCCTCCACCTCCCACCACCATTTCGACACCTACCTTTGGTGCTCCTCATGTTCCTGAGGATCTAAAATAGCTACACATTCCGCTTGAACTTCACTATTCCACCTCCACTTCAACATTTTGGGGATACCCTTCTTCATCTACATCTATGAGTACCACAAGTGTACCTACCATCACGCAAAGTGGTATAGAACAAAAATATCAAATAACACACAAGGACAAGTGAATACGATATCATAGAATCAACCCTGAACACAACTAGGGACATCTTTATACAACCCTTCGGTGGGTTCATCCATTCCACCTACTATTACCACATCATCCCTTATCAATCCACCTCAAATAAATCCCTTGGTTATGATTTTTGTCAATCTTGGGACTACCTTGATTACAAATCCTTTGTTTACATCTTTTACACAAGGAAATCCTCCAAACATAGGACAAGGAAATTTTTTTAATCAATGGACTCAAGGTCCTAGTGTGTCATTTCCATTGCAAAATTTAATGAGATCATATTTTCCAACAACTCCTTTTCCTATACCAAATCAATCGGGATCTCAAACATACATTCCTCCACCTCATTCTACCATATTGCAAGGAATGTTAAACCAAGGGAATCCTCAACCTTTCAATACAAATCCACTAGCCACTCAAAACATCAACATACCTAATCCTTCACAAATGTCTCAACAACCACCTAATCCCACATCACAAGCACATGCCTTAACCTTATAGCAAGCACAACAAACTTACCAACAAGTCGTACAATAACAACAACAAAAATAAGAAGTGTTAGCACAACAACAACAATAAGCACAACAAGCAGCCCTAGTAGCTCAACAAGCACCCTTAGCTCAAAAACAACATCAAGCTCAACAAGAAGCCTTAGCTTAAAAACAACATCAAGCTTAGAAAGAAGACTTAGCACAACAGTAGAAAGTGGCCATTGCCTAACAAGCTCAACAAGTAGCTTTAGAAACACAACAAGCTACACAAAAACAACAACAATAACAACAAAAACAAAAACAAGCCTATCAAGAATTCTTAGTAGCACAAAAACAACATCAGACCCAACATCAAGCCATCACAGCACAACAACAATAGTAGGCCAAACAACAAGCCCTAGTGGTGAAACAACAAAAGCAAGCTCAACAAAAAATCTTACTAGCTCAACAATACACGCAACAACAACAATAAGGTTCCTATATTCCTCATACAAAAATCATCAATCCAAACATATCAGGAACAAATTCATCACTTTCATAGAATCTCACACCTTTATACACCCCATATAACTCATTTGTCATCCCATCATATGTTCCTCCGCCCAATCCATAGGATGATCTAGGTTCATAATTAAAATCAATCTCACAAGAAGTGTAGGACCTTCGCATGGGCAAGACCAAGAAACCTCATACACAAAAATTGTGTCCTTACCCATTTGATCAAAACATAGCAATGATACCATTCCCTCCTAGTTTTGAAATCCCCAAATTTAACAAATACAGAGAGAGGAAGTTCTATAGACCACATCAAAGAATTCAACATCATGTGTATGGAAGTTGATTACAATGATTCATACCTAATTCACCTCTCCCCTCAAAGTTTAACAAGCCCCTCTTTGGATTGGTTTTCTCATTTTCCTCCTAGTATCAAAACTTTTCAAGAAATCACTAAAAAATTCATCGATCACTTCTCCTTCAATCTTGACATGGACATTAGTCTAGAAGAGTTGTACACTCTCAAAAAAAATCAAGGGGAAACCTTCACATATTTCTTACAACGATGGAGACAAAGAGATAGTAAAATAAAGTGGCCTCTTCCTGATGAATAACAAGTGGGAATAATTATATCCAATCTTGATATGAATCTATCATTCCACTTAAAAATGAAATGTATCACATCCTATGACAAGCTTGTTCCAAGAGCCCTTAACATTGAAAGAGCCTTAATCTCACAAGGAAATACTCAAGCTTACAAAGACAACCATCCTTCAAGTAGTTCAAATTAGAAACCTCGTGAATGGGATAAAAACAAAAATGTAACAAACAATGGTGTAGTGAATTCCAAGGTTATACTAAGTGCTCCTAGACCCAACAATAACCAATTTGCTATCCAACCAGCTGTGCAACAAATGGTTCCACCTTAGCACAATTAGATCAATAACAACAACATGCAACCAAGACAAACAAGTAATAGGAACAACTATCCCAAATGCAAGTACACAGTTATCAAAACCTATCGAAATGATCATGAAGAAATTGGTAGAGTCAAATTTGATAAAACTTCCCAACTTTGAAAACTACCAAGAACCCCAAGAAAATCCACCCTAGTAAAACGATTGTGATCTATGTGACTTTCATCAAATCAAGGGACATAAAACAAAAAATTACATGAAACTCAAGAATATCATTCAAGATCTCATAGAGAATGATACCATATTTATTGAGGTACCTGTAGGAAACCAGGATATCAAGATATACAAGAATCCTATGCCTGAACATAACAAATCTAACAATAATGGTAAAGCTAAGGATTACACCAATATTCAACATACTTATTCCAATGTAGTTTCTTCCTATGATAGTGTTATCACTGTAGTCACCATCAAAGGAGCTAGTACAGAATGTGGATTCACCACATGACATGGTAGAATAGCCATTCAAGGAGTTGTCCCAGCTCAATCTAGGACACATCCCACTTTTCCCACATCTAATCCTAGCAAGTACAATCTTGTAGATTAGTTCAAACAAACCCCTGCTCAGATATCAATTTTGGAACTCCTAAAATTATCTCTTGCATATAGGGAAATACTAGAAAAATCCTTGTTTGAGTCCTCTATTCCCGAGAACATTGATATTGATCAATTTCAAGCTATGGTGGGGAATATCACTAGCCATCTTCTCACCTTCTCCAAACAAGATTTACCATCACAACCATCTCATAACCGTGATTTACACCTTGATTTTGTCATTTATAAAAATAAGGTCAAAATATTCTTGGTAGATGGAGGTGTCGGTCTAAACATTTGTACCTTATAGTTGATCACACATCTAGGCTATTCAGAAGATACTATTGAGAAGATAAAGAGTACCACCATTAGAGCATATGATGACCAAGAATGGGTATCACATGGAATCATCACACTCCCTATCTAAGTGGGACCTCTTATTGTAAAAAATACATGCCAAGTACTTGATCTTCATCTTCCCTATAATATTCTACTTGGTCAACCTTCGATTCATGCTTTGAAAGTTGTAGCCTCAACCTATCATCAGTGTCTGAAGTTTCCTTTTGAGGGTGGAGAAATCACTATCCATGGATATCCTAAGCCTTTATACTATTGCAAGAGCCTTGAAGCTAAGTTTTACAAGATCCTACAAATACCCAGGAATGATGAAGGACCTACACCATCAAGCTCATTTGTTGAACCATCCTCTCTAACCTCTACCTTAGCATCACAAGAACTTGTTGTAAAAATCATACCTGATGTCAAAGCAGTAATCCAAGATGATGGTTGTGGAAGCTAAAAAATATTGAAAGACACCTTTGTCTTAGGAGAGTTACCAATTTATCCTCAAACACATGGGAAACTGAAATCTAGCACCAAAGAACTAGACATTATCAAAATGGTAGTGTTATGCCTTGCATAACCACCCCATCTTTTGCCTTGGTCAAAATGGATCCCCCTTTGTGTTTTTTTGCACTTAGTTGTTTTGAAAATAAGTTTGGAGTCTACTTTTGCCAGTATTTTGTTTTTCTTTGGTTTTTTCTGTCGGAATCAGAACTGGAACTGAATCGAGTTCTGAAAGTTCTTTTGGGGGCTTCTTTTTGGTTCTATCCCGATGGTCTTTTCTTTGCCTTAGTTTTTTTTTTTTTTTGGTCTTTAGCGGAAGCGAAGCCAGAGTGGGAATTGGGATGGTTGTTATCAAAATTTGCAAAATCAAATTCAGTTCCTATCCTGCCTCCACTGCTTTTTAATGTTTGTTTTATCTCAATTTTTGTGTTTTGTTTTATTAGGTTGGTCTTTTACTTAACTTTTTGTTTTGTTTTTAGTTGTTGGACGCAGAGTCGGAATGGGAATAAGGTTTGGAAATTTTATGATTTTAAGATCCTGTTTCCATTTTAGTTCTACCCCCACCAATTTTTGTCATTGAGTTTTTGACTAAAGTTGCATTGCATACCAGTGTTTGTTCTCTTATAGTTCCGACTCTGCCTTTACTGCATTTTAATGCATTAATGGTGGTTGCTGATGTAGGTAGAAATTCATATATTTTTCTTTATTAAGGGTTAAAGCCAATCATTATTGTTATTATCATAAGTCTGAGAGTGCGAAGAGAAATAGCAGAGTTCGTTTGAGCAAATTGATCGAGATAGAGAAGGGATATTGTGTGCGAATTGATTCAGAAAGTTGGCTTGGCTTTGTTTGCGTTTGAGGTAGGTCTTTTATCTTTGTTGTGTTCATTGTGTTTTTGCTTTGTATCTGCTCGCGTGTTCAATCATTGTGTTTTAAAGCAAGTTTATGATCATCCATGTGATTGAATGAGTAGGTTCTTGTTTCAGCTTGTTTGTTTTATTTTAAATCTTTGTTGTCTTGTTTTATTGTGTCATTTCTTTCTATTTTAGGGCACCGTCACTTTCACGTCTTAATCGTGATTGTGTCGTGTCGTTTTCGATTCACAGTAGATTAGATTAGATTAAAGGTTTTTTTATGGCGTGAGTTAGATTAAGAATTTACAGTGAGGTAGATTAGAGATTTTACAATGAGTTAGGGTAGATTAGATTTATTGTTTAAATTAGGGTTTCGTCGTTTGGTAGAATGGTAGGGTTTTAAACCTGTGCCCTAGTTTTATTAGGTTTGTTAGATTAGGGTTTTGTTGGTCTCTGCAATTACTTTAAATAAGATTTAAACAAATGGCCCTAAAATATAAATGGTTCCCCACAGTCATATGAGGGTAGAGTTTTTAAGCTCCTTTGCCATTTTATAGCTACCTAGGTTTAATCATGAAGTTATGTTGAAAATGAATAAATTTGATGATGTCATGATTAGCATAAGCAGAGGTGGGATTGGAATGGGTTATGGACATGAGAGTTTTGTTTTACAAAAATTATCAATTCCATTTCTATCTCGTTTCCGATTCCAAGTTCTAAAAGGATTCCTTGAAGTATGTGATATTAGCGAAGGTGGGATCGAAACTGATCTTGAACTTAAGAATTTTGTTTGCGAAGGTTATCAATTCCGTTTTTAATCCCGTGTCTGGCTTCGCATATAGTGGGAAGTTTTTTCTTCAAAGTAATGATGACCAAATCGGAGGCGGAGGCGGAATGGAAATATAATATGAAAAGTAAAATTCAAAGAAAACCAAATCCGATTTTTGTTCTGATCCCGGTTCTGATAACCTTCCCAACTCCGACTCTGAGCCCGTTTGTTATTAGGTGAAGTTACCATATCGGTTTTTGCTCCGAGTCCGCCAGTTTTCTAAAAGCGATTGTTTTTGAGCTTCTGATTCTGATGTATGTGTAACAAGTATGTTTTAAAAGCATGTTTTATGATGATTTATTTGAAGGTCTAATTAGAGGTTTGCTTGCAGGAGATTTGAACGATGTTAGGAATGTTAGGAGAGGCTGCTCGAAGGAATCAACTAGCTGGAACATCAAAGACAACACCAAAAATCAAGAAGGTGAAACCAGAACAGTTACCTTATACATTGAGGTATGATCATAGGAATCTGGTGGTGAAGGTGAGCAAGGCAGAATCAGACTGGTTAGATATCATAGATACTAATCTGGGCCAGTATAGCTTTGAAGAATTACATGAAGAGACCTTTGCAGAAAGGGAAAACTTGACAGGGAGAACTCAAAGGATTGTTGACTCTGGTCTTGCACATATCACTGTGTTTCCTTTGTCAGTTCAGTGTCCGGAGTTGATATTTACAATGGCCAGTACTTATAATCCAGCTACAAGATTATGCATGGATTCACAGAATAATGTGATTATAGATCTTACTCCACAGATGTTCCAAAGCATATTTAATGTTCCTGATCCCAAGAATTTGGTGCAGCTAACTGAGGCAGAGGCATTGGAGAAATACAGTAAGCATAAAGACTCCAATAAGTCTCATTTAAACAAAAGATTGTTAAGCACCGAGAAGAAGTCTTTAAGCAAGCTTGCAGACTAGCCGACGAGGGCAGATTTCAAGAAGGAGATATCTGATTTGATATTGATGCTATCCAGAGTGTTTGGAAAGAGGGATGCCTTCCACTTCAAGGAATGGATGTTTCATTTTATTCAAGTAATATTTCAGGGTGATTACTAGTTTGATTGGTCAATGATTATTTCTGATGCTATACATGATCAACTCACAAGGGTTAGAGAGACCAAATCTTTCTTCATGACTTCATATGTGGTCTATGCTGTAGCAAGATTGGGGATTTTCCCAGGATTAAACAGAGTAGGTATAATGGGAGTCTTGGATGGACAAAGGAAGGTATGGAAACACTACGATCAATTATCTCTTCAGGTTGATGAGACTCACTTCAGAAGAGTCAATGATGCATTTTTATATGTGGTTATCAACCAGTTGAGTGGAGATGCAGGATACAGATTAAGTCAAGAAGTTATGGCATTCATTTTTGAATGGGGAAGTTGGTACATCCAATACCCCAAATTTACATACTTAAGATTGTTTGGTTTTGAGGGTCATCCCCATTTACTTCCAAGATGTTGCAGCAATAGAATAGTGCTTATGGAATTTGTATATCAAGCCATTGGAGTTAATGCTAGGTTTTGGATAAAGCACAAGACAAGATGCCATAAATTTCCCATGACACTGGGTGAATACAATTTTCAACATTTGAAGGGAGCAAAGGTGGTTTGTAATGAGTTGATACAATTGAAATTGGGATTGTATACAACTCGTAAATATTTTGATCCAAAGAAGAAGATGTATGTTTTATTACCTTCAGTGTTTACTAGACATTTTAATTTGTTAGAGGATTTTTGGTGTGATCGGCAGGATGAGTATGACTTGAGGAAGAAGAATTATGAGAGATTATCAGTCTCACTCATGTCAGAACTTGGTATTAAAGAAAATATTCCTGACACTTTGGTGGATGATGGAATTGTATTAGATCCCTCATATGAAGCTTTGAATATTGGCACTAAAAGCTTAGATCCAATAAATTGGAATGAGGAAGAAACGATTGATATTGAGAAAATTGGAAGAACAGTCTTGGATAGAAGTGTACAATGGTTGATGATGAGAACTCAAGCTCCTTAGGGACCAATCCTCAAGAAAGGTAAAGGGTACAAGAGGATTAAAAGAAAGGCACCTTCCAAGGAACCATTAGAATTCTTTCCTCCTAATGTTGAAGAAATAGAACTTGAGGTGGTCGATGAAGAAGAAGAGACACAAGAGGGAGATGTTCCAATTGAATCTGCTATTCCTACGCCCGCATTGGGTGAGTCATCTATACAAGCCCCACTCACAAGAAAGAAAAGTAAAGAAGTTCAAGGAGTACTTTATGCCATGGTTGAAGCTACTAAAGGAAAAGAAGTGGAGGAAGAATTGGTAGAAATTGAGATAGACTTGGATGGAACTCTGTCAGAGAAGGACTTGCAAGAAAACATGCCTCTAGATCATACTATTGAGCAGATTCTTACATAGGAAGAACAATGGAAACAATTTGAAGATGCTACCAGAGAATCTGATGCAAGGGATTTTGCGAAGAAACAAAAGGAAATAGAGGCAAAGTTATAGGCTGATGCTTTACTTCAACAACAGCATTCAAAGGTAAAAGAAGTTGAAACAAGGACAATAGCTAATACAATGGAGGAGCAAATGAGGCTACGAGAGCATGAGATCAAGGTTAAGGCAGAAAATGACAAGCTGGAACTGATATAGAAGATCCATGATCTTGAGGAGGAGAAAGCAAGAAACCAAAGGGAAAAGGAAGCCCTGGTTGTTAGATTGAAGCTTGCAGAGGCGGCTCGACAGAAAGAACAAGAAGCTGAAGCTCTAAGGAAGGAGAGAGATGCTAAAGAGTTAATGAAGAAACAACAAGGTAAAGAAGAAAGGGAAAAGGAAGAGAAACTCATAGCCTTAGAAATGGAAAGAATAGAAAAGGAAGAATTAGAAAGGATAAGAAAAGGAAAAGAGGCCGAAGAGGTAATCAAGAAGCAAAAGGAAGAAGAGGCTGAAGCTGCAAAACTTAAAGCTTTGGAGGCAGAACGGTTGGAAAAGGATGCCTTAGAGAAAGAGAAGCTAGAGAAGGATCAGATGGAAGAAGAAAGATTGAGAAAAGAAGAGGAAGACAAGAAAATACAGGAACAAAGAGATAGAGAAGAGGCTGAGAAGTTGGTGCAGATGCATGTGTTGCAGGAGCAACAAGAAAAAGCAAAGATTGATTCTCAACCTAAGGTAAATGTTCAGCCATCCTCTACAGTTGTCGCTTCCTCTTCCATGATGATGACTACTCCTAGTGCTCATACATGGTTGAAATTAGATATGCAAAAGAGAGCTAGAACACCTCCTCAACCTCTTAATTGGAAGGATATGATTAAGGAGATTGAACAGGAAAGGCCTAAGAAGAAGGCTAAAGTTTTGCATTCTACCAGACTCACAGATAAAGGGGAGATAGTTGCTGAATTTGCGGTGCCTATGACTGAAAAGGAGGTGGGGGATATGTGGCTCACAGACTATCAATTGAGTATGGTTAATTTGGGAAGACCTACTAGAAATCAACAAATGAATCTGATTGATGTGGTGGCTTCAATGACTAAATAAAGAATGATCAAGGACAAACAAAAGAAAGATGAGCTTAAGGCTCAATTGGATCAATTACATTCATTCTTGAAGAGTGTCTCCTCTCCAAGGTCACAATAGGTTGCAGCAATTGAGACTCCTATTTTGCTAAGCAAAAAGGAGGTTGATGATTTGGTGCAGGTTACAGGTAAGGCGGAGATTGTTGACAAGTGGACAGACAAAGTGAACCGGGAGGTAGGTGAGGTTTTGGAAAAAGGGTTTGAAACTTACAAAGAAGCAGAAGAAGTAATAAAAGAGATGCATCAATACATTGAGGCATCCAGAAAACTAGAAGAAGAATATAAGGAGTACATTGAAAAGTTAGAGAAGATAAATACATTGCCTCTAACTACTCTTCTAGAAGAATCTATACTCGAAGATGATAACAAATATTTTGTAGAAAAGCCTTCTCGCATACTTAAATTTAGGATTGGCTTTTTGAGCAAGCATAAGGAGGAGATTCAGGAAGTAGTTAATAATTTAACTGAGCAGTTGGAAGAGTTGGAAGCAGTTATGGCCATAATTGTAGATGTGAATGTAATGAGTAAAGATGGCATGCCATTGAGTCAGATTAGAGAGAAATGGAATGAAATATTCCAAGGACTCATGCAGGAGAAAGATGATGGAGGAGACTTAGTGATAGATCGGCTTGTAGAAGTCAAAGAAGAAATAAAAGCTGCAGGGAGAGAGTTGGTCAAGGCAAAAAGCATGAAAAAGTTTGCTGCAATTGAGTTGGATCACATCAAATTTGAAGATGATTGGATTGATGGGCCAGATATGGATATGCTACAACAAGTCTTCACTAGTTATGATGAGTTCATAGCGGATCCAGCTTCACATGCATAAAATCTTGCATGCATGATGTTCTTCTTCCTTGCATGTCACTGATGTTCTTCTTCCTTGCATGTTGTATGATGATCTTCTTCCTTGCATGTTACATGTATGTAACACTGATAGTATTAAGGGAGGATGACTTCTTTTCTTCTATTTCTATCTTCTATTGTTAGATCAAACTGAATGCATAATGTAAGAATTCAAGATCAAAGTTGATTTGAGTTTCCAAGAAAGTTGATTGTTCCGAAAAAGGTGGAAAGCCTAAGATAGAAGTGAAGTTCGAACTTCTTTTGAATATCTATAAATACCAGATGGGTATCAAATTGTAAGGTTCGGATAATTGAGAATTGGATTGGCTTACCTAATGCTAGGAGATAGACTTTTAGAAAGTTTTTGCAGAGATACATTGTACTAGATCTTTTGACAGTTAATAGAATTGCAGGTTTACGAAATACGAAGTTTACATTGAATTGTGTTGTTTGATAAGGTTAATGAGTTATAATCCACCTGAATACCAGTGATTGTGCTGAAGCATGATAGTTTCTTATGTGATGAAAGTCATTAGAAGAAACCAGGTTTAAAGATTATCTTGTTAAATTGTCATTGAATTAAAGTTATTGAAGTCTGTTGATCTATAGTTTTGATGATGAATGAATGTGTGTTGTTTTGAAATCTTGGAAATACTTGTGATATGCGAATAGTGGAATTGAATTAAGCACCTAAGATGTATACGATGGTACAGTTATACTGTGGGTTGTGTCATGCTATGGTTTTTGTGATCGGTTGAGAAAAAATTCATTGTTAGAAGTATATGTCTGGATATTAGATAAATTTAATTCATACTTGCTGATTTACCCCTTTGATGTATCTTTTTCTTTTATTTAAAACCCATTGATTTACAGGAACTATTTTGATAAAGAGAGTCATAGCTTGAATCCTTTGTTACCAGCACAGGCCCCTTGAATATTACAGTTGTATGAACCAATTGAGTGACATCAGATAGTTGAGAACCAACTACCAGGACCTTAGGAGTTAGGCTAGTACATGTTATCTTTCTCTTTCAGGAGAAATAAAGTAGAAATATTCTGTTTTAATGTTGTTTGTGTCATTTTAACCATCAACGGAAATTGGCCCTAGAAGGAGGGTCTGAAAAGATAAGCTGGCTCATGGAAGATCTTTTTTGTGAGAGGGATACGAGAGGGTTCTTAGATCCTCTACTAATCATGAACTATTCAAAGAACTTCAAACCCCGATTAGATCAAGACCTCATGCTCGTAGGGTAGAAATACCTACATTACCACCGCCGCTCACCCCACTAGGATTTCCACCAATTCCATCCACACCACCACCAAGTAGGCCTTTGTCACCACCAATTCGGCCTTTGTCACCAGCACTTGCCCAACCAATCCCACCAATGGCTTATTTTGTGCATAATCCCTCCCCGTTAGGGACTATTCCAGGCGGATTCCATGATTTACCAAAGAACCCAGAGAAGTTCTTTCTGAAATACATACATGGAGAATAAAGAAGTGCAGAGGAACATATACAAGCATTTAAAGATGCCTACACACGAGCTCAAGCTGCTCATCAAGATGTGGTATGTATACTATTTCCTTACTGTTTAGGAGATATGGCATATAATTGGTATCTAAATCTGCCCCAAGGATCTATTCTAGGTTGGATAGATTTAGAAAATGCTTTCATTAATCAGTTCAGGGTTTATGTAGACCCTGCAATACTATATCACCAATTTTCCACTATTAGAAAGGAGCATCATGAACCGTTTCCCTTATTCAACACTAGGTTCTAGAGAATGTATCATAGGCTACAAGAGCCTTACCTAGTGCCGGAAGCCATGGCCATACAGGCATATCTAAGAGCTGTTGATCCTTTGATTGGTCTGTTCTTACAAACAACTTATCAACCTGACGAGATTGACTCATTATCTAAGACTTATCATTTGGCTATCAAATTGCAACAACAGACAAATCTATAATCTGGAGGGTTGGGAGTACCTTTTCCGCCAATGAATTATCAGATGCCTAATCCACTGTTATACAACACTGTCCCAGGGACGTCTTATTCCCATTATGGACCGGTATCTGAGTTGCAAGCTCCACCAACTATGCCCTTCTTTGGAAATAGCATGCATGATTCCTCACATCAATCCCCACAACAACAACCTCAACATCAACCTCAAAATCAATCGCAACAAGGGGGAGGACCAACCCATGTCCATTCCCCAGCCATAGTTCAAAATGTGCAGAATGATCAAACTATTCAACTTACAAGTGAAGTAGAGACTCTCAAAAAGACTCTGTCTCAGATGTCAAATGACATGGCACAGCTCAGACAAAACCCTCCCAATAATCAAAACCAGAATTACAACAATCAGGGAGGTTACAACTATCAGGGCAATTACTCTAATAAGAACACCAATAGGAACCTCCAGAATCAAAATTCCTCAAACCAAAATAATCAAAATCAAAACAGAGGATATAATTAGAGATTCAATAACAACAACAACAATAGGCAGTGGAACACTGGACCTAACAATGGAGGAGTTCCCCATAATTATCAAGCAGGTGAAGAGAGATCAAATACTGCTAATGTTGCTAATTTAAATTTTATGACAAATTGGTGTAGGTTGCATGATACAGGATACAGCAACCCATTCTGAGGTCAATTGCCCAGAAATGGAGAAGATGGTGAAAATTGCACAGGCTGATGCCCATCCTCAAGCAAGAAATTCTAATCAAGGCAATGGGTTGGCCAGAACTGCCATGACTTATGAAACCATTGAAGAAAAGTATCAATTCCCTATGCAAGGGGATAATGAGCCGGAAGAAGATGTCTATGATGCTCAAGCCTTCGAATCTAAGGGTGGTCATTTTCTAAGGAACCAAAATAAAGGGCCATTCACTACATCTGCACCCCCTAACAATATGGTTCCACCAAATTAGAATGCAGATAACAATCCACCCCCACCAAAGGGACCTTCTGATACTCAAAATAGAGGTAATCAACCTTCTTTTCCTAAATATCAATTTAGGAGTGATTCAGAGTTTGATTTTGTTGCAGAATTGCAAAGGCAGAAGACATCGCTATCTTTCTTTGATATCATGAAGTGGTGCCCAGCTCAAAGGGAGGTGGTATTAAAAGCTTTGGAAGAAACAGATCGTTTGAAAGGGAAAGGTAAAGTGACTCCTGTAAAGGAGACAAATGCTGCTATGTATAAAGGTAAGACCAGTACCCTGCCTTTCTTGTTAAGTTTGAGGATCTTTGGAAAGAATCTACACAATTTCTTATTAGATTCTGAAGCATCAGGGAATGTCATATCTTTTTCGATTTGTAAAAAGTTAGGATTAAGTCCTATTCCAACCAATAAAAAGGTGATTCAATTGGATAAAACCGAAGTTAATGTTGTAGGTGAGTTGAAGAACATGCATGTGCAGGTTGGATCAGACCCAAGGATCCAGACCTATATAGATATTCAAGTTGCTGACATCCCAAAAACATATGGGATGCTTTTAAGTCAAGAGCTAATGAAAAGCATAGGTGGATATCTGTCCTTGGACTTCTCGCATATGTGGTTACCATGGAAAGGGGTTGCCACTTAAATAAGAATTGAAAGTGAACCTAGGGTCAAACACATGATTACAGTGTATGATACTCCAAATGAAGTAGCATTCTTTGAGACTGAGATGGGTGTTTACAAGTAGAAGGAAGTCCTTACTTTCTCTGTAGTTAGTTCTGAGGATACACTATCCTTAGACCACACTAATTCGATGATTCACATCAACCAACAAGTTTTAATAAGGAAATTGCAACAAGATATGTTGGTTCTAGGAACATAAACTGATTTGAGTAATCTATTGCTTCCTAATTGGTGTAGAATACACTATCATAACCATTCGGAGTTGACATGTCAGTCATGCATAGATATTCTAAGGCATGTAGATTTACCCAAGCAAGAATCTCAAGAGGTAACTGAGACTCCCATCAATGAGTTCTCTTTCCAAGCTAAGGATGCAACTATTCTTACACAGATTAGTCTTTCTCAAGAAGAGGTTTCTTTATCAGTAGAACAGACTCAGGTCTTAGGGTTTTCAGATCAAAAAGAGGAAGTGGAAGTATCTTAGTTTCATTTTAATACCCCTATTCCAGATGCTTTGCCAATACCAAAGGAGTTAATAGAAGATGAGTTAGATCCTGACTCAGCCCAAGAAATCACTTAGGAGGCAGTTGTTGAACAAATTAAGGAACTAGGAAAATCGTTAACTGAACTTCTTCTCAACACGAATTCTAATAAACAACAAAAGTCCGAGCCGCCACATGTCACAAGTGGCAAGATCCCTATAGTTTCTAAAAAGAAAGAGCTCCCAGCTAAAGACCAATTATGGACTCTTAAATTTGATGGTTCTAAATCTAAAGCAGGAAGTGGAGCTGGAATTGAACTAACTAACCTGAAAGGGAAAACTTATTTTGCTTCTTACAGATTGCAGTTTGGTTGCACTAACAATTTGGTTGAATATGAGGCACTTGCAAGAGGACTTATGTTTGCTCATAAGAAGAAAGTAACTACTCTTATAGTGATGGGAGACTCTGAGGTAATTGTGAAATAGGTACATAGCCAATACACTTGCCATAATAAAAGATTAGTTGCTTATAGGAATAGGGTCTAGAATTTAATAGAAGATTTTGATGCCTTTGGGATTACACTTATTCCAAGGGAAGCAAATCAAATAGCAGATGCTCTCTCCGTTGCAGCAAGTACATTAGAGCCGATGCAGGATTCAAATCTGAAGAGGTTTTATGTGGAGTTGGTTTCAGTTCCTGCAATTCCTGACAATGTTAGACACTTTCAGGTGTTTAATGACGATCATCATATTTTGGACTTTTTGGAGAGTTCTAATGTATTTCAAGGATAGATAATTGATGATGTTGATAGGGATCAAGGAGACTAGAATGCAGGAAGTGACAATCCAAAAAGTAACAATCCATAAGGGATAATGGATTTAAAGAGCAATAACATCCCAAAATGGATGATATCATTGGAGAGGATATTTGATTCGGATCCACGAGCTTATCAGAGAATGCCTACAAATAGTGAGGGAGGTAAGTATGAATCCATTAATTTGAATCACTCGGGGGTAGAAAGGAATGTTCTTATAGGAAAGACTTGTCCTCAGGTAATAAAGGATGAGATAATCAAAGTTTTGAAGCAAAATATTGAAGCAATTGCTTGGAGTTACGATGATTTGAAAACTTTTGATACATCTATCATCACACATACAATTCCTCTTAAGCCGGAAGCCAAGCCGTTTTGCCAAAAGCAATGCCCAGTCAATGCATTAATTGAGCCTCTGATCCAGAGAGAAGTACAGAAGCTTTTGGCTGCAAGAATAATTTTTCTAGTTAGACACTCTACCTGGGTAGCTAATCTAGTTCCTGTGAGGAAGAAGAATGGGGAAATCAGGTTATGTGTGGAATTCAGAAATTTATACAAAGCCTCTGAGAAGGACAATTATCCATTACCTTCTCTTGATGAAGTATTGCAAAAGGTTAATGGATCTCAAATGATGTCTTTCTTGGATGGATATTCAGGATACAATCAAGTACTGGTAAGTCATGAGGATAGGATGAAGACTGCTTTCACTACAAAGTGGGACACATTTTCCTACAGGAGGATGCCATTTGGTCTAATTAATGCTGGGGCTACTTTTCAAAGAGCGATGGATGTAGCGTTTAAAGACCTGATAGGAAAGTGTATAATCATCTATGTTGATGATCTGACCATCTTCTCTAAGAGTAGAGAAGATCATGCTGCTGATTTAGAGAAAGTACTAAAGAAATGTATTAGTTATGGCGTTTCTCTCAATCCAAAGAAATGTGTATTTGGAGTTTCTGAAGGGAAGCTTTTGGGTCACATTATATCAAAGGAGGGAATTTCCATAGATCTTGATCGAGTAGAAGCTATTTTGAAGTTGACAAGGCCAGGAAGTAAGAAAGAAATGAGATCTTTCTTTGGAAGGGTTAATTTTGTCAGGAAGTTTATAACAGGGTTTGCAGAAATTGTTAAACCACTTAATGAAATGATCTAGAAGGATGCGAAGATTGAATGGAGTGAAGAGGCCAAATCTGCTTTCATGCAGATTAAACAAGCTATATTTGAGGCACCTGTTTTAACAATCCCAGATTATCTAAAACCCCTTTACATCTATTCTTTTGCTTCTGAACATTCATGTGCAGCAGTCTTGACAAAGAGACAGAGAAGAGGCTAAGAAGTTGGTGTAGATGCAAGTGTTGTAGGAGCAACAAGCAAAAGCAAAGGTTGATTCTCAACCTGAGGTAAATGTTCAGCCATCCTCTACAGTTGTCGCTTCCTCTTCCATGATGATGATTGCTCCTAGTGCTCCTACATGGTTGAAATTAGATTTGCAGAAGAGAGCTAGAACACCTCCTCAACCACTTAATTGGGAGGATATGATGAAGGGGATTGAATAGGAAAGGCCTAAGAAGAAGGCTAAAGTTTTGCATTCTACCAGACTCACAGATAAAGGGGAGATAGTTGTTGAATGTGCCATGCCTATGACTGAAAAGGAGGTGGGGGATATGCGGCTCACAGACTATCAATTGAGTACGGTTAATTTGGGAAAACCCACTAGAAATCAACAAATGAATCTGATTGATGTGGTGGTTCAACGACTAAATCAAGAATGATCAAGGACAAACAAAAGAAAGATGAGCTTAAGGCTCAATTGGATCAATTACATTCATTCTTGAAGAGTGTCTCCTCTCCAAGGTCACAACAGGTTGCAGCAATTGAGACTCTTATTTTGCTAAGCAAAAAGGAGGTTGATGATTTGGTGGAGGTTAGAGGAAAGGCGGAGATGGTTGACAAGTGGATAGACAAAGTGAACCAGGAGGTAGGTGAGGTTTTGGAAAAAGGGTTTGAAACTTACAAAGAAATAGAAGAAGTAATAAAAGAGATGCATCAATACATTGAGGCATCCGAAAAACTAGAAGAAGAATATAAGGAGTACATTGAAAAGTTAGAGAAGATAAATACATTGCCTCTAACTACTCTTCTAGAAGAATCTATACTCGAAGATGATAACAAATATTTTGTAGAAAAGAATTCTCGCATACTTAAATTTAGGACTGGCTTTTTGAGCAAGCATAAGGAGGAGATTCAGGAAGTAGTTAATAATTTAACTGAGTAGTTGGAAGAGTTGGAAGCGGTTATGGCCATAATTGTAGATGTGAATGTAATGAGTAAAGATGGCATGCCGTTGAGTCAAGTTAGAGAGAAATGGAATGAAATATTCCAAGGACTCGTGCAGGAGAAAGATGATGGAGGAGACTTAGTGATAGATCAGCTTGTAGAAGTCAAAGAAGAAATAAAAGCTGCAGGGAGAGAGTTGGTCAAGGTAAAAAGCATGAAAGAGTTTGCTGCAGTTGAGTTGGATCGCATCAAATTTGAAGATGATTGGATTTATGGGCCAGCTATGGATATGCTACAACAAGTCTTCACTAGTTATGATGAGTTCATAGCGGATCCAGCTTCACATGCATAAAATATTGCATGCATGATGTTCTTCTTCCTTGCATATCACTGATGTTCTTCTTCTTTGCATGTCGTATGATGATCTTCTTCCTTGCATGTTGCATGCATGCAACACTAACAGTATTAAGGGCGCATAAATTCTTTTCTTCTATTTCTATCTTCTATTGTTAGATCAAACTGAATGCATAATGTAAGAACTCAAGATCAAAGTTGATCTGAGTTTCCAAGAAAGTTGATTGTTCCTAAAAAGGTGGAAAGCCTAAGATAGAAGTGAAGTTCGAACTTCTTTTGTATATCTATAAATACCAGACGGGTATCACATTGTGAGGGTCGGCTAATTGAGAATTGGATTGGCTTACCTAATGCTAGGAGATAGACTTTTAGAAAGTTTTTGCAGAGATACATTGTACTAGATCTTTTGACAGTTAATAGAATTGCAGGTTTACGAAATACGAAGTTTACATTGAATTGTGTTGTTTGATAAGGTTAATGAGTTATAATCCACCTAAATGCCAGTGATTGTGCTGAAGCATGATAGTTTCTTATGTGATGAAAGTCATTAGAAGAAACCAGGTTTAAAGATTATCTTGTTAAATTGTCATTGAATTAAAGTTATTGAAGTCTGTTGATCTATAGTTTTGATGATGAATAAATGTGTGTTGTTTTGAAATCTTGGAAATACTTGTGATATGCGAATAGTGGAATTGAATTAAGCACCTAAGATGTATACGATGGTACAGTTATACTGTGGGTTGTGTCATGCTATGGTTTTTGTGATCGGTTGAGAAAACATTCATTGTTAGAAGTATATGTCTGGATATTAGATAAATTTAATTCATACTTGCTGATTTACCCCTTTGATCTATTTTGTTTTCTTTTATTTAAAACCCATTGATTTACAGGAACTATTTTGATAAAGAGAGTCATAGCTTGAATCCTTTATTACCAGAACAAGCCCCTTGAATATTATAGTTGTATGAACCAATTGAGTGACATCAGACAGTTGAGAACCAACTACCAGGACCTTGGGAGTTAGGCTACTACATGTTGTCTTTCTCTTTCAGGAGAAATAGAGTAGAAATATTTTGTTTTAATGTTGTTTGTGTCATTTTAACCATCAACAGGTAGCTACTACCTTCAACAAATGGG
Organism: Sequoiadendron giganteum; assembly: GCA_007115665.2. Lineage (NCBI taxonomy): Eukaryota > Viridiplantae > Streptophyta > Pinopsida > Cupressales > Cupressaceae > Sequoiadendron > Sequoiadendron giganteum. The sequence continues at coordinate 835,733,670 of CM021100.1, read as the reverse complement.
GAGATTTGAATCAAGAAGATGCCCATGAGCAAGATATCTCTAAGCTGCTCTATCAAGATGAATGGCCTATTCCTATTCTTCCCATGGAAGATGACAACAAAGGGCTACATCTAATGTAGATCACAGGGTATAACAAGAATGAGATGTTGGGATAGAATGACAATGGTTTACTAGAACCCATCATTCTTGAGAAACGACTAAAAAATATTGGCTTAGGTTATACTACTAGCAAGGTTACACTTATGGGCAAAGGTATTGCTGCTAAACAAGTTAAGGCTTCCTCTTGGTCACCTACATTTCATGATACTACCTTAGATGACTTCATCCTTGATATGGGTGACCTATTTGAGAACAACACCCTCTTCATGATATCCATAACATCCTTTCTCTCAGACAACCAACCAACTGAAATATGCTTGGTATACCCACAAGTTATTGACATGGACCAACAAGGACCATCGGTTATAGATTTATTTGAAAATGATGAAGCAATATTATAATTAATGGGTAGATCACAAAGTAGGCTTTGACATAGAGCTTGATATAGGGGCATACTATGGGAAATGATTGAATCCTTTAGTCACAAAAGAAATGAAATGCAATTAACCTGTAGATCCTTGAGTGAAAACCACCATGTGGCACTCCCTGGTCCTAAAATAGTAAAAAAAAAGGAGGCATCCGACCGTGAAAACCTCCCTAAGGCACACAGGGATGAGGGATTCAATCTCCCCCTTAGTGCAATGCATACAAAAAAATCAATAGTGCTAGCAGAGAAGGCTACGCCAGTCAATGTAGGAACAAAAGAAGAACCTAAGATCAACTTCTATGTTGAATCCTTTTTAGATGAAGAACAAAAGAACCTTACAACATTCCTTAAGTAGAGAAGAGATAAATTTGCATGATCATATACGGATATGACAAGCCTTGATCTAGAAGTGGTTGTACATCACCTAGTTGTCTATCCTGAAGCCAAACTATCAAGAAAAAATTAAGGAAGATGCACCCTCAGATAACACTCTTGGTAAAACTAGAACTACAAAAGCTTCTTGTTGTTGGATTCATCTGACCAATAGATTATCCTAAGTGGGTTTCAAACCTAGTACAAGTCTCAAAACCCACTGGGGGCATCAGAATATGCACTGATTTCAAGGATCTAAACAAGGCATGTCAGAAGGATGATTTTCCTCTTCCCAACATTGATCTCATTGTAGATTTAATAGCTGGGCATGAAATGTTGTCACTCATGGATGGATTTTTAGGCTACAATAAAATCATCATTTCTAGAGAAGATCAACATAAAACTACCTTTACTTGTCCATGGGGAACCTATTGTTGGAATGTGATGTCATTTGGATTAAAGAATGCAAGAGCTACCTATCAAAGTGAAATGGCCCTCATCTTTCATTACATGATCCACAAAATAGTTGAAGATCATGTGGACGATATTTTGGAAAAATAAAAGAAGAGAAGTGAGCACATACAAGTCTTAGGACCTATTTTTGATAGACTTGAAGAATACAAAGTACGATTGAATCTTAAAAAGTGTGTGTTCAAGGTCACATCAGGGAAACTTCTTAGCTTCATTATTTCACAACGAGGGATATAAATTGATCCAATAAAGGTAAAAGATATCTTATACATGGAACCACCACAAACATTGAAAAAAATGAGAGGATTAAAAGGAAGGCTACAATCAATCAAAAGGTTCATAACTCAGTTATCAGATAAGACTCACTCCTTTTCACATCTTCTCCATAAAGGGATAACTTACAAATGGGATGAAAAATGTGATAAAGCTTTCCAACAGATCAAGGATTGTCTACTAACACCTTTAGTGCTCATGTTTCTAACATAAAACAAGCCATTGATATTTTATATCTCAACAACACAAGCAACATTAGGAGCTCTTCTAACACAACATGATGAAAACAAAAATAAAGAGCGATATACTACATTAGCAGAACCTTAGTAAGCTATGAGATGAACTATTCACCCATTGAGAAAGCATGCCTAGCAGTAGTTTTTTCTTTACAAAATTTCAAGCATTACATGTTGTCACACCAAATCAAGCTCATTGCAAAGATTGATGCATTAAAATATCTTTTATCCAAAGCAACCCTAACAGGCCGAATGGCTAAATGTTTAATGATCTTGATAGAGTTTGACATAGAGTATGTGGAGTGCAAGGCAATCAAAGGATAAGTGATTGTAGACCAACTAACAAAAGAACCCATCTATGATGAGAATCCATTAATATCTGAGTTCCCTGATAAATCAATGTTCCTTATTAATCTAACAACTCAGTGGAAGATATACTTTGATGGATCATTCACCTAGCATGGATCAAGTGCCGACATTATTTTCATCACCCCCTAAGGCAATTGCATTCTAAAGTCTTACATGCTATCGTTGCCATGTACCAATAATATTGTTGAGTATGAAGGCTTGGTCACAGGTCTCAAGATAGCAGTTTAGTGGCAGATACAAGAGATGAAAGTCTATGGAGACTCATAGCTGGTTATCGACCAAGTCAATGACGAATATCAAACCAAAGATGACAAGCTCACTCCTTAAAAGAATATGGTGGAGAATCTCAAATATCCTTTCATGGACATAAATTTTGAATAGATTCCTCATATGAATAATAGAGAAATGGATACCATGGAAACAATTGGATCACTAATAAACATGTCGAACAACATTCTTCAATGTGAATTCTTGGTAGAACAACTTCTCGTATCAACTTTCAAAATCCTTGAATTTGAATTCATGTGTGTCATTGTTTGTCTTGGATCCCCTTAGTACCATGACATCTTTACTTACCTTAATAGAGGAATCCTTTCATCATATATCACCTTGAACCTTAAAAATACCTTTATCAAAAAGACATCCTGATTTGTGATCCTAGGCGATACCCTTTACCATCAAAGCATTGAAGAGACATTACTATGATGTCTAAACCAAGAGGAAGCCTTAAATGCCTTAATGTTGAGGACGGGGTACTATTGGCCAACCATGAAAAAAAAAAATCATTAGTATGTGTGGAAATGCATCTAGTTTCAATAGCATGGGGATCTGATTCATGCTCCAGCTCAAGAATTGCAACCAATGATCACACCATGGCCTTTTTCACAATGGGGACTTGACCTTGTTGGTTCTCAAAAATGCAAGTTTTAACCACGAGAGGTTTCCAAGCTCTCACAACATTTTTGGCCAACGTACAAGGCCAATTGATGCAATTGTACCTTCTTCTCTTTAGGCTTTGCTAAACCTAGGTGGGTGTGTTAGACCCAAAATTTCCATCAAATCTTGAAGGTCTTTTTACCCACTTGAACCCAATATTTTACTTTTTTCATGAAAATCATTTCACCACCTTCTACAATGCTAAAAATACCTTTTATTGCCATTTTTTACCCTTCATAAGTGTTTACCACTTTACCATGGCCTTTTTCAAAGTGGCTTGTGGTATAGTGGTGAAGGTTAAGCATAGTCATGACAGGGCTTACCACCACACCATGGAAAGTCAGAGAGAAGACCGCGGTTGTGCGGTAAGCGGTGAAGCAACAGAGGGTGGTGATCAAAGCATTGTTACTGCAGTACCACTGGTGGTCAGAGAGGAACCCGCAGTAGTGCAGTGGGTGATGAGATAGCAACAAGGCAATGATTAGAAGGAGGCACCACAGTACTACTGGCAGTCAGAGAGGAGCCCATGATGGTGTAGTGGTCGGGTGATAAGCAACGAGCTGACAGTCTAGACAGTTACCACGCAATCACCACAGATCGAAGGGGAGACTGTGGTAGCACGGTGGGTGGTCAGCAGGGGAGTGGCAGTGAATAGAATGGTTATCGTGCAACCATGCACAGTTAGTATAGATGTTGTGGTATGGCAGTAGCAGTTGAGAAGTGGGCATAAAGTTCTTACCACCACACCGCGCATGATCAAAATATAGACGACAGTACTGTGGTGGGTTGTAAGTTACCGACGAGGTAGTGGTTAGAAGAGCCACCATAGTACTGCTAATAGTCAAATCAGAGACCGTGGTGACTGTAGTGAACAACGACGGTGAGGCTGACGGTCAGCGAGTGGTTACTGTGATACCGCACACAGTGAGAATGGTAACTGTGGTAGCACGGTAGATAGCCAGAGGTAACAATTATTGTCTCACTGCTATACCACAGAGGGACAAGACATAGCCGATGGTGGTGCGGTAAGGAGATAAACGACAACGAAGTAGTCAAAGTCAGAGCATTGTGGCACTGTGGGAGGAAAAAATAAGGATGATGGTGAAGCATTAAATATAAAGGAAAGCTTCACATATGAAAAGAAATATTAAGAGCGGCTAAAATGTTAAAGTAGAAATGAAAATGTAGAACTATGTAAAAATATTTAATTTGCCGATAAGGCAACTCAATTAAATATTTTAATTTCTGTCAATGAATTCAAACGGTTGTAACTGGAAATTGAAGGGTCACGACCCTTGATATATATTGTATAAGTCTATTGAAAAATCTATTAGAGAAGAGGACAGTAGTAGGTAATAGTTTGGTAATTACAGAAGATGAAAACTAGGAAATGGAAATAATGTACAGATTTTTCTTGAAGCAGATCAATGGAGAAAATGTTTTAAACTAGTGAATTCTTTCTGGTGTTCAATTGTTATGTTGGATTAATTCATATTCTTTATCTGGTTGTCTCTAACCTGAGGTCTTTTATCATTTAAATCATTATATCAAGTATATTTCTGATTTATCAAAATGTATTCCCATTTAGTGTGATTTAATTAACTGGTGTCTACAAGTCAGAATTAAATTCTTTTAAATAAGTCACAGTGATTTAAGGATTTATTTTGGATAGTTAAAGAAGAACCATGTGAAGAAGCATTCTAGAATAGTTTATGCAAGTCATAAATTCAATAAGGTTTTATGCCAGTCATATAATTTTCAAAGTGCCTAACAACTAGAGTTAAGACAAAGAGGGAAACATATACAGTTTTTGATTTTTTGACTCCATTGCCCATGTGGATAGAAGGCACTAATCTATCACAACCTAGAGAACATATTTCATATAAAATAACATTCTCAAATACTTTCTTTTGTGCAGTAGGAGTAGGTGTAGTGATTTTATATATCCACTTCCAGTTGCCATTGTGGGTAGATTGTTTGAGCAAGAAATATATTTCAAATCTATAGCATACACATAGGTGCACCCGCCTAGGTTTATCAGAGGCTAAAGAGCGGAAGGTTCAATTGCATCAATTGGTCTTGTACGTTGGCCAAAAGCATTGTGAGAGCTTGGCAACCTCTCGTGGTTCAAACCTGCATTTTTGAGACCCAACAATTTGGCGAATTAGTTGGGGAGCTATACTCAAGAAAGTTTTTTCAGTCTATCCATTTATAGAGTCAACAAAGTTTTACATTTTTTTGGAGATTCCGCTGGGGCAAACCGAACCATATCATAATCTTTTTCATTTTCCTACTTTTGAAAAAAGTAGGTGGCGACTCTGTTTCATTTTGATAAATAATGCATGGGTGTTGTGGAACAATAACATTTGTCAGGATTTTAGAAGAAGAGAGAAGACAATAGTCAATAAGAGAGTTGAAAGAATTGAAACAACAAAGGCTGCAATTGGATCAACAAATGCTACAAGTGAACCAACAATTGCTGCAATTGGGAGTCACTAGTGTTACAAGTACATCACCAAACAGGCCATCATACAGTGAGAATGAATACATAAATGGTAGTAGATCTTGGACACCACAAGTGCCCCATGATGCAACTGAGAACTTTGGTAATAAAGGTAATGTACTCTATTCACAACAAAACACTTTTGATGAGTATATTCAAATTCAAGAGAGAGGTAAAAATCTTGTGGATGCCTTTTTTGACATAAGGAGATATAAGGGAGAATCTGTGAGTTCTTTATACAACAAGATGGTAGTCATCTGTATGCAATTATCTCCTCGTTGGAGGCCTACAAGACCCATGTTTGTTGCACAACTTCTAAGAGCATTAGAGCATGAATCATTTTATTGGTCAAAGTCATCAAAACAATGTGACTTTGGTGTAGTGAATAAATTTATTGATTCAATACCTGGGACAAGCTGTATGGATACTAGCAAAAATAAATCTAATAGTGATATCATGGATGATCAAAAAATGCAAAAATCAAAGGAAGTATGTGCTAATGGGATTTCTAAAGACAATTTCTTAGATTTGGAAGATGATGAAAATATAGAAGAGATCACTGAAAAAGAACTTGTGAATTTTGATATACAATAGGGTGATTCTTTTAGTTCTTATGGAGATCAAGAAGAGGAAGAAATAGTAGAAGATATGGAAGTAGAAACATGTTCACTCAGCAGTGAGCAAATTTTAGATTTACTGAATCTTGAATACCAGAGATGTGCACATAAAGATAATTATAAAGTTTTGGGTCCAACATACATTTTCTTTGATAGTGAGAGTACTATGTAATGATTCATATGATTCCATGTGCATTTCTAAAAGTGATGAATAATTCTTTGAAGCTGATCAAAAATTCTTGTCTTTCCATGAAGAGGTATGTGACTTGAACAATTTTTTCCTACAAGAGAAAGATGTTGGTTTGCATGTCATTGATGATGAGTGTTCAACATTTGTTGATTCAAGTATATATAAGGATGACTGTATGAATCAAAAGTGTGTGTCAATGCCAACTGGTGATAGAAAAGAAATGGAAAATAGTTCTTATTTGATTGTTTCAGAAGATATTGATGAGACAAATTTTTTTGATTTCCATGAGAAGCATTCAGATTTTCAAGTCCTAGTACAGCTACAGGATCATTTTGTAATATATGATAATGAGCCAGATTATGAATGTCCCATTGAATCTAGATACACTTTGTATGCTCAAGGTGATAAGGTCTTGTCATATGATAATAGGAATTATGAATTGCAGAGTGGTGTGTGTCAAGTTGAACACAATGATCTCCTAAGGGTTCTCAATAAAAGGGCATGTAACAAGGCAAATGGAATGGACAGTTTCAAAAGAAACCTGATAAGCTCAAATCAGAATAAAATCTATGACAGAGGAAAGTGCAGGATTTTCTTTTGGGTGGCCTGGGGCCATCCTTTGTGGTTTGAAATTCAAACCATAGGAGATACAAAGGATTAAGGATTGCCAGTGCATGGAAAATTCTTAAACAAACCTCTTTAAACATTTTTTCCATGCACAGTAGTTTTAGGAATTTTATTGGGTCTGGGATTTTCTAGTACATGGACATTCTCAGGAATTCCCTTGTTGAAAAAATTTGTTTCCTTTCCATGTATAGTAGTATAGGGTCATCTCCCATTTTCCATCTTCATCCTTTCATTCCCTCCATCTTCCATTGCCTTCATTTTTCATATCCTTTGCTTGGTCTTCTCTCCCAAAGATATTCTAGATTCTTCCAGTGATTTGCAAAACCACTCATCCCCAACATGAGCCACTATTAGATCCAAAATTTCCATCAACTCTTGAAGGTCTTTTTACCCACTTGAACCCAATATTTCACTTTTTTCATGAAAGGGCTTACCACCATGCCATGGACAGTTTGAGAGAAGACCACAGTTGTGTAGTAAGCAGTAAAGCAACAGAGGGTGGCGGTCAGAGCATTGTTACTGATATACCACTGGTGGTCAGAGAGGAACCTATGGTAGTACAGTGGGCGGTGAGATAGCAACAAAGTATTGGTTAGAAGGAGGCACCATAGTACCACTAGCGGTCAGAGAGTAACCCGTGGTGGCGTGGTGGTTGGGTGATAAGCAACGAGGTGACAGTCAAGATAGTTACCGCGCAACCACTAGGGATCGAAGGGGAGACCATAGTAGTGTGGTGGGCGGTCAATAGGGGAGTAGTGGTGAATAGAACGGTTACCGCACAACTGCGCGCAATTAGCACAGACATCGCGGTCTGGCGATAGCAGTTGAGAAGCAGGAATAAAGTGCTTACCCCCACACCATGCATGGTCAAAATATAGACCATGGTACTGTGGTGGGCTGTAAGTTACTGATGAGGCACTGGTCAGAAGAGCCATCACAGTACCGCTGATAGTCAAATCAGAGACTATGGTGAACAGTGACGGCGAGGCTGACGGTCAGCGAGTAACCATGATACCGCACACGGTGAGAATGATAACCATGGTAGCATGATAGATAGCTAGAGGTAACAGCTATTGTCTCACCGCTATACTATAGAGGGACAAGACATAGCCAATGGTGGTGCGGTAAGGAGATAAATGATAGCGGAGCAGTCAAATTCAGAGCACCACGGCACCGTGGGAGGCAAAAATAAAGATGACAGTGAAGCGGTAAATATAAAGGAAAGCTTCACATATGAAAATAAATATTAAGAGAAACTAAAATGTTAAAGTAAAAATGAAAATGCAGAACTATGTAAAAATATTTAATTTGCCGATAAGGCAATTCAATTAAATATTTTAATTTTTGTCAATGAATTCAAACGGTTGTAACTGGAAATTGAAGGGTCATGACCCTTGAGATATACTATATAAGTCTATTGAAAAATCTGTTAGAGAAGAGGACAGTAGTAGGTAATAGTTAGATAATTACAAAAGATGAAAACTGAGAAATAGAAATAATGTACAGATTTTTCTTGAAGTAGATCAATGGAGAAAACATTTTAAATTGGTGAATTATTTTTGGTGTTCAGTTGTTATGTTGGATTAATTCATATTCTTTATCTGGTTGTCTCCAACCTGAGGTCTTTTATCATTTAAATCAGTATATCAAGTATATTTTTGATTTGTTAAAATGTATTCCCATTTAGTGAGATTTAATTAACTGGTGTCTGCAAGTCAAAATTAAATTCTTTTAAATAAGTCATAGTGATTTAAGGATTTATTTTGGATAGTTAAAGAAGAACCAGGTGAAGAAAAATTCTAGCACAGTTTATGCAAGTCATAAAATCAGTAAGGTTTTATGCTAGTCATAGAATTTTCAAAGTGCCTAACAACTAGAGTAAAGCCAAAGAGGGAAACATATACAGTTTTTTATTTTTGACTCCATTTCCCATGTGGATAGAAGGCACTGATCTATCACAACCCAGAGAACATATTTCATATAAAATGACATTCTCAAATCCTTTCTTTTGTGTTGTAGGAGTAGGTGTAGTGATTTTATCTATCCACTTCCAATTGCCATTGTGGGTAGATTGTTTGAGCAGGAAATATATTTCAAATCTGTAACATACACATAGGTGCACCCACCTAGGTTTAGCAGAACCTAAAGAGCAAAATGTTCAATTGCATCAATTGGCCTTGTACATTGGCCAAAAACCTTGTGAGAGCTTGGCAACCTCTCGTGGTTCAAACTTGCATTTTTGAGACCCAATAGGGTGCACCTATGTGAATGATGCAGATTTGAAATATATTTCCCTGCTTGAGCAATGTATTGACAATGGAAAATGGAAGTGGATAGATAAAATCACTACACCTACTCCTACTGCACAAAATAAAGGATTTGAATATGTTGTTTATTATGAATTTAATCATTTGGGTTGTGATAGATCAATGCCTTCTATCCACATGGGCAATGGAGTCAAAATTCAGAATGATATGTATTTCCCTCTTTGGCTTAACTCTAGTTGTTAGGCACTTTGAAAATTCTATGACTGGCATAAAAAGTTACTGAATTTATGACTTGCATAAATTGAGCTAGAGTGTTTCTTAACCCGGTTCTTCTTTAACCATCCAAAAGAAATCCTTAAATCACTATGACTTATTTAAAAGAATTTAATTCTGACTTGGAGACATCAATTAATTAAATCACACAAAATGGGAATACATTTTGACAAATTAGAAATCTACTTGATATTTTGATTTAAATGATAAAAGACCTCAAGTTGGAGACAACCAGATGAAGAATATGAATTAATAAAACACAACAACTGAACACCAAAAGTAATTCACCAATTGAAAATATAGCATCTCCATTGATTCTGCTTCAAGCAAAATCTATCATTATTTACATTCCTAGTCTATTTTTTGTAAAAATATACTTACTACTACCACTGACTTCTCTTTTTAACTATTTTTTCAATACGTTTATATAGTAAATATGAAGAGTCATGACTCTTCACTTTCCTATTACAACCATTTAAATTCATTAACATAAATTGAAATATTTAATTAAGTTGACTTATCAAAAAATTAAATATTTCGATTATAATCTCACCTTTTATTTATTTCTTTATACCTTATCGTTCCTTACATTTCATTTAAATTATTTCTGCGAAGTCTTCATTTATCTTCCCGCTTTATTGCGGTCTCATTGTTTGCTCCTAGCGGTCCCGCGGTAGCATTTCATGTTACACCACAGTCTAACACTTTACCATGGGATCTGCCTCTCTCCCAGGCGGTATGGTTGTACCAGCATTAACTCTCATCTGTACTGCTAACCGCCTTACTGTGGTCATTATTTTGACCATCCGTAGTATGATGGTGATTGCACCTCATCGCTATCTCCACACCCACCTGGCTACTATGGTCACTGTTCTGACCGGCCACGTTACCACGGTGACTCACTAACTGTCACCTCGCCGCCTATCTCCTTGCATCGCACCACCATGGTCTCCACTTTGACTGTCCACGGTATCGCGGTGGCCTTTCACTGACCACCAAGATCCCCATCCATCGTGCCTTAACCATCACCTCTCTGCTTACCACCCAACCACCATGCTACCGTAGGTTCCTCTTTGAATGCAAATGGTATTGTGGCAACAATGCTCTAACTGCCAAACTTCATTGTTTCACCCCTTACCACGCAACCACGATCTTCTCTCTAACTGTCCATGGTGTGGTGGTAACAGTTACATGACTATTGCTAATCATGATACCGCGAGCCACTTTGTAAAAGGTTGTGGTAAAATGGTAAACGATATCAACCAAGAAGGATGGATGATAAGGCAGCGGTATAAGATATTTTAGCACTATGAAAGATGGTAAAATGATTTTTCATGAAACAGATAGTGAATTATATGGGTTCAAATGGGTAAAGACCTTAGTATTTTCATGGAAAATTATGGTTCTAACTGTGGCTCCTATTGGGGATGAGTGATTTTTTCAATCACTGCAAGAATCGAAAATTTACTGGGAGAGCAGACCAAGCAAAGGATGGAAAAAATGAAGGCAATGGAAAATGGAGGGAATGAAAATATGAAGAAGATGAAACATGGAAGGTGGAGAATGGAGAATGGAAGCGACCTTACACTACTGTACATGGAAAGAAAACAATGTTTTCAATAAGTGGACTTTTGAGAATATCCATGTACTGGCAAACTCAAACCCTTCCAAATTCCTAAACTACTGTGCATGGAAAAGGATGTTTAAAGAGGCTTAGTAAGGATTATCCATGCACTGGAAATCCTTAACCCTTTGCTATTCCTCAAGAGAATAAATGCTTGAGGAACTGCCCATGCATAGGTAACTCCTGCTCCTCTCCAGACAAGTTCTGTAGGAAATAAGAATTTCCACCTCCTTTACTAGTTATCACAAATGGCCTAGCCATAAAGCTTTGAACTTGCCATGATTCCCCTTCTCATGGCACCAAGCATTCCACATCAACACTAGGTCATTTTCTTCAAATTTTCTCTCCTTGGCCTTTTTATCAAAAAGATATTTCATCTATGACTGCAATTTCAAATTCTTCTTCTAAGCCATTCTTCTTACTTCATCAAGCTCTGCAAGATGCTCCATTCTTTCCTCCTCTGGATCAGAAATATCCAATTCTTCTTGCAAAATAAAGTTATAGACTGGAAAAAGATTTTGCAATGGCATCTCAGCTTTTGTCCCATACACCAATTCAAATGGATATTTTCTAGTTGCCTTCTTCACTGTAATCCTATTTTCCCATACCTAAAACACATCCCACTGTCTTTGATTAATCTGACTAAGGTGCCAAATCTGGTTATAATGTTTTCCATCAGAAAATTCACCACCACCTTGCTTGTTGCTTGTTTAGTTGGGATAGCCTCCACCCATTTTGTAAAATAATTTGTGGCCACTAATATCCATTTGTGTCCTCCACTTGATATTTCTTGTATTTCTCCAATGAAGTCAATTTCCCACTAGTGAAATGGAGCGTCTACCTGCAAAGGTCTAAGTGGCAAGGCTCCTTGATACTTCAACTTCCTTGAAAACTTCTGACAAGCCTCACATTTCCTCACATGTTCAAAAGAGTCATTGAACACCTTAGGCCAATAATAGCCAGCCCTGAGAATCTTATGTGCAATGGTCTTAGCAGAATAATGGCCTCCACACACCCCTTCATGCATTTATCTCAAGACATATTTTTCTTGAGACTCATCCAGACATAATAGAAATATACTATCTCTATTCTTCCAAAATAAGTCCCCTTCTATAAAAACATACTTAGAAGCTTGCAACTTGAAAGTTATCCTTTGATTATCATTCAACCCTTCAGGGTAGTTCATGTATTTGAGATAATACATCACATCTCTATACTGTGGAGTATGCTCTATACTTGCAACAACCTCTTCCTTATCTTCAACATTGCAAATTTGGTTTGCTTCAATATTTGTTTCTACCATCATCTTGGCCAAACCTTGTCCTCTTACCAACTTGGTAATCTAAACCTCCATATTGAATTCTTGGATTTTATTAATCCATCTGCATATTTTCCCTATCACCTCTATATGTACTAGAATATCTTTCACAACTACATGTGGGACAAAAGAAATTATCTTAGCTTCAACAAGATAAGGTCTAAAATATTTTACTGCCTTAACCAATGCATAAGCTTGTTTCTCCATAATATCATACTTTAGTTCTGACCCCAACAAATATTTTCTGAAAAAAGACACAGGCTGCTCATGACCTTCATCATTCTTTCGTGACATGACAACAACTATGGTATGAAATGAAGCAAAAGAAAAAATATGAAATGGCTTAGTAAAATCAGGGGACTTTAGGATAGGGGCCTCTTTGATAGCTCTTTTTATAGATATGAAGGAATCCATAGATTCAACAATCCAATCCAACTTCTCTCCTTTTTTCAACATCTTAGATATAGGATTAACAATCTCAGCAAAATTGGACACAAATCTTCTAACAAAATTAATTTGACTAAAAAATGATTGGATTGCTTTGATAGTTTTGGGAATAGGGATTTTATCTATGACATCTACTCTTTTAGGATCTATCCTAATCCCACCTTTTGAGACAATATGCCCCAAAATTTTACATTTTGTAACAAAAAAATGACATTTTTTTGGATTAAGACTAATACCATATTCCAAGGCTTTGATGAAAATCTTCTCCAGATCTCCCACATGATTCTCTGCCCTTTTGGAATAAGCAATGAGATCATCCTGATACACCACCACTATAGCATTAATTAAATCTGCAAATGCCACATCCATGGCTCTTTGAAAGGTAGCTTCTACATTTGTGAGAACAAATGGCATTCTTACATAAACATACGTTCCCCACGGTGTAGTGAATGTTGTCTTGTATTGCTCAGATTCTTTGACTTTAACCTGGTTATATCCAGAAAACCCATGCATCATTGATAGTAGCTCACATCATGTTACTTTGTGCAATATTGCCTCCATGTTTGGGAGAGGATAATTATGTTTTAGGGAAGCAACATTCAGATTTTTGAAATCTACACATAGTCTTATATCCCCATTTTTCTTCCCGACTAGAACCAAATTTGAGACCCATGTTGAGTGTCTAATGGGTTTAATAATACCTACATCCCTAATTTTTTCTATCTCATGCTGCATCTTAGGCTCCAGAGTTGGGTTGATAGGCCTCTGCCTTTGTCTGAATGGCTTTGTGTCTGGCTTAAGTGGAATTTCATGCTGAAAAATATCTTCCCTATATGCCTTGAGATCCTCATAAGACCAAGCAAACACATATTTGTACTTTCTCAACAATGCAATCAACATTCTCCTGATGGTTGGACTTATTTTCTTCCCAATGTAAACCTTTTTTGGTTCTAATTCAGTTCCCAAATTTATTTCTTCAATATCTTCTTTCTTAATAGGTGTTTGTTTCATGAGAGAATGATCACTCCCATCATACACTCTCTCTAATGCCACAAGCCCTTTTGCAAGCTTGTTGGTTTTAAGCTCCAAAACCTCCTTCCCAAATATAGTTTTTTTCCCATCCACTTCGTCCACAAAAACATTGAATTCAATCTCCTATGCCTCATACTGATCTATACAATGAAGAAACTTCAAAAGGTCAGTATCATCATTAAAAACCTACCAGCTATATGTGTTGGTAGGGACAACAGGTCTTTTTTTGAATTCAACCTGAGACACTCCTGCCAAACTAATATCATCTCTCTTTAAAGCTACATTAGCCAAAAATTCTGCCATCAAATTTTCAGATCTATCTATCCAATCGATTGAAAAAGCATCAAATAATTCCACTGTGTCCCACACAACATTTCTATATTATTTCAGCCTTTTTTTCTTTGGAGCATATTTTGATCTGACTTGTGATACAACTAGCTCAGAATCCCCCAAAATAGTTAACAATTTAATCTTGTGCTTGACAGCCATATTCAAACCAATCAACAAAGCTTCATATTCTGCCACATTGTTTGTACATACAAAGGCTAACAAAAATTAATATTTGAATGTTATACCTTTAGGTGATATCAAAACTATTCCAGCTCCATTGCCTTCTTGGCTGCATGCCCCATCAAAATACATTTTCCATACACCTTGCTGATTTTTAGAGAAAGGTTTATCAATTGGGTTAGTATTCACTAATTCAGGATGAGACGAATCTATTATGAAATTCCCTAAATCCACATCACAAAATAAATTGACCTGTTCTTGAGGAACGTATTCAACAATCTGGTTCATCCTTGGTTCTCTATACAACTTGACTTCTACACCATTGATTGGTATTGTGGCATATGAAAAATCAAATTGCACATTGCCTCCAACTATTGCAGTCCATTGTCTTGAAAAAATCATTCCAAAATGAGGAGGTGTATCAATCACAATTATATCAATATTATAGGTTGCCTATGGGTAAGTTGCTAATTTCACTTCTATATCTTTCATAACCCCCACAACTGGGACATGCCTACTATCCATGACATAAAACTTACCACCCTCAATATCTATCCACATACCAAGTTGTTTCATTACCCCTACTGGCATAATGTTCATAGAAGCACCTGAATCTATCATGCAATTTCTTACCAATTTTCCATTTATGAGTAAGGTAGTAAAAAAGGGATCAATTTGTGGTGTATTCATCAATGCAACAATTCCAAGATTCTCCTTTTGTCCAAAGTTTATATTTTGATTCCTCCCACTATATATTAATTGAACAACACTTTCCCTACTCTTTAATTTTCATCGTTTCAAGTAATGGGACAAACATTTTTACCTGGGATAAAGCTTGCATGAAATCAAAAGATGCACTTTTAGCTCTGATCACCTTCTTTTGTTCTGTTGATTCTCCTTTGTTCTCTTCCTTCTCCCTTTTGAATGTTTGATCTATTTTTTGTTTGTCCATGGGAAATTCTTTATTTTCTTCTTTGGGGACATACTTCTATTCTTTTTTATCAGAGTGCTCATCATTTATCTTTTTTGATATTTCATGGGACATCTTCTTATTTTTTCAAGAATATTCCTATTGGAACACCATCATTCTCATTCACTTTTCTATTTCTCAACCAATACTTGCTTTTGGATTGTTCAACTACTTTAATAGTCAATATTTTAATTTCTTCCTCAGTTGGTCTCCTCACATTTCCCCTATTAGTCTGATATGATGTAGTAGGAGGACCTTGTTCATCATCACTTTCTTCATAGTCAGAAAAAAATTGTTGTTATGCCATGTGAACATTATATTTCTAATGATCAACATTATATTCATATCCTCCTTCTTCTAAAGATGAATACCCTTGCTCTCTAGAATGAATATTATGGGAAGTTAAATAGATATTATCGTCTTCTTCATTATTATTTTTTGATATGTCTTTCCCTAACATTGAATAAGCTAAAACACAATACTCTGAAGAATGTGGCAAGTCACAAACTAAACACCAAGGACTATTATCAACCATGTATGTCTCTCTCTTCTTTAAAGGATCGGGTGTCTCTTTATTTCTTAGCCTATCCATCACTAGATTTCTGTCTCTCCAATTTGTATTATATGACATGTCATGTAGTCTTGGTATTTCATTTCTATGTGTTTTTTCCTATTTATTTGGAAGAGCATATTGGGGAACCCTAGGGTTATCCCTCTTGGCAATCATCCCTGCAGCCTTCCTATTATTTTCAATAGTGAGTGCTATCCTTTGAACTCTAGCCAAATTTTTGGGACCCATGTTCCTAAGCTCATATCCTGTCTTAGGATCAAAAGATTTTAAATAAATACTCAATGCAGAAGGATCAACTAATTTGGATCTAGGAGGTATATTATTATGCAATTTAGAAAACCTCTAGTTGAAATCATAAGCTGAATCATTTTGATGTTTATGAATAGTCACCAATTTATGTAAAGAAAATTTTGGTGCATATTGATTCCCATACTGCTCAAGAAATTGTTCATAAAACACATTAATAGAATCAATAGAGGTTGTTGGTAAACTATTAAACCAATCCCTAGTGTCTTCAATCAGTGACATCATAAACAACCTCATCTTCATATCTTCATATTGCATATCCAAATCTTGCATAAAAGAATTAAAACCCCTTAAATGTTCTTCAGCTGTAATTGCACCACTTCCTATAAACTTTGGGACAAGGCTTCTCTAACTGTTGTCCATAGGATAAGGACATATTTGAAATCCACCCAAATCGAACTGCCTGATCATGGTTGTGTATTGTGGAGGAGGTGGATTTTGGTAATGTTGATGCTAGTAAAATGGATTATTATGAGACAATGACACATACTGCTGACCTTGTGGGGGCACATGCTACTGATAAGGAGGTGGCTGAACACCTTGATGTTGTGGTGGAGCATTTTGGTGTCTATATTGATTCCTTGGCTGATTTTGGTGGGCTTGTGGGGAATTTGATGGGCCTGCATTATTGTTCCCCTACCTATGAGGTGGCACATATTTATGCAAATTAACCATTTAAGTATTGATTTGTACTTTTCTCAATATCAACTCTTCAAGTTCGTTGATTGCTTGGAGCCTCTTCTCATATTCTATTCTTGCTCTCTCCACTTCTTGTCTCTCAAGTTCCAGTCTTGCATTTATTTCATCTCGAACCATATGTTCATATTTCTCCTCAAAAGTTGCTTCATAGCCAAGTCCATCCTGATTCTCTTCAAGAAATGCCATTTTCTAATCATATTCATGTTGTCTCTTTTCCCTTTCAGCATCATATTCAGCCATGAACTCCTTAAATTTCTTAGGGTCTAGTCGATAGAAGGGATTCCTCTGTTCCTCAAGAGTATGAGGTTCTCTAGAAGGGATGTTTTCATTCGCCAATGTACCATATGAATTATGTGTCTCTAATGGTTCTTTTGATGTTTTGTTTTTATTTGTTGGGCCCATATCATCAGACACTTTCTTACCCTTCTCATTCTTTTGCGTCCATTTACTTTTGTTATTAGGACCATCACCATCTTTGTACAAAGACCTTCTTCCCTGCATATTGTGAGAAACTGTGATAGTCTGAACTCTAGGATGATTCCTTTCTGATGTATATTTCACTTTATCGGTTTCAATGCATTTGTTCATTTAGAGTCGCCATTCACTTTCCAAAAGTGCAAAAATTCTATAATTTATTGTTCCCAGTGGAGTCCTTTGCAAAATACTGACTCTATGATGAAGGCTCAAGTTCAGTTTAACATTCCCCAGCGGAGTTGCCAAACTATTGGTTGTCAAAAACGTAGGTTTTAACCATGAGAGGTTGCCAATCTCTCACAAAAATTTTGGCCAACATACAAGGCCAATTGATGCAATTGTACCTTCTTCTCTTTAGGCTCTGTTAAACCTAGGCGGATGCACCTATGTGAACCATGCAGATTTGAGATATATTTCCCTGCTTGAGAAATCTATCCACAATGGCAAATGGAAGTGGATAGATAAAATCACTACACCTACTCCTACTGCACAAAAGAAATGATTTTAATATGTTTTTTATTATGAATTTATTCATTTGGGTTGTGATAGATCAGTGCCTTCTATCCACATGGGCAATGGAGTCAAAATTTAGAATGATATGTATTTCCCTCTTTGGCTTAACTCTAGTTGTTAGGCACTTTGAAAATTCTATGACTAGCATAAAACCATACTGAATGTATGACTTGCATAAATTGTGCTAGAATGTTTCTTAACCTGGTTCTTCTTTAACGATCCAAAAGAAATCCTTAAATCATTGTGACTTATTTAAAATAATTTAATTCTGACTTGCAAACATTAGTTAATTAAATCACACAAAATGGGAATACATTTTGACAAATAAGAAATATACTTGATATGCTAACTTAAACGATAAAATACCTCAAGTTGGAGACAACCAAATGAAGAATATGAATTAATACAACACATCAACTAAACACCAAAAATAATTCACCAGTTGAAAATATAGAATCTCATTGATTCTGCTTCAAGAAAAAACTGTCATTATTTACATTCCTATTCTATTTTTTGTAAAAATCTACTTACTACTACCACTGACTTCTCTTTTTAACTAATTTTTCAATACATTTATATAGTAAATCTCACGAGTCATGACTCTTCACTTTCCTATTAGAACCCTTTAAATTCATTAATAGAAATTGAAATATTTAATTAAGTTGCCTTATCGGCAAATTAAATATATCGATTATAATTCTACCTTTTATTTATTTCTTTATACCTTACCATTCCTTACATTTCATTTAAATTATTGTTGTGATGTCTGTTGTTATCATGTCACTTTATCGTGGTCTCATTGTCTGCTCCTACCAGTCTTGTGGTAGCATTTCATGTTACACCATAGTCTACCGCTTTACCATAGGCTCCACCTCTCTCCCTGGCGATATGGTTGTACCAGCATTAACTGTCATCTTTACTGCTAACCACCTTACTGTGGTCATTTTTTTGACCATTCACGGTATGACGATGACTGCTCCTCATTGCTATCTCCACACCCACTATGCTACCATGGTCACTTTTCTGACTGGCCACGGTACCGCAGTGACTATCACTAACTACCGTCTCGCCACCTATCTCCTTCCATCGCACCATCGTGGTCTCCAATTTGACTATCTGTAGTATCATGGTGGCCTTTAACTGACCACCAAGATCCCCATCCACTACGCCTCAACTGTCACCTTGCTACTTACCGCCCGACCACCGCTTACCACACAACCACGGTCTTCTCTCTGACTATCCATGGTGTGGTGGTAATGGTTACATGATTGTTGCTAACTGTGATACTGTCAGCCACTTTACAAAAGGTCACGATAAAGTGGTAAACGGTATCAGCCAAGAAGGATGGATGATAAGGCAGCGGTATAAGATATTTTAGCATTATGAAAGGTGATAAAATGATTTTTCATGAAACAGATAGTGAAATAAAAAAGACTGCAAAGAAAAGTTTGAGCCTAACTGGTTGGGTCCCTTTGTCATCATAGCAAGCTATAGATCAGGAGCATACCAACTGTCAACCCCTGAAGGTGAAACCTTGCAGGAGCCAATCAATAGTTTGCATCTCAAAAAAATTTATGCCTAAACATGAGGGGTGTAAATAAGAAAATACAAAAAAATCAAAAAATGATCAAAATCCAAAATAAAAAATAAGAAAAAGGATTGAAAAAAAGTAAATAAAATAAATCGTCCTCTAGTGGAAACCACTTCGGTGGTGCTTTGGGCAAGTACCTTGGTGAAAACCTAGCAAATAGACGCCTTACATAAATAAGGTATCTTCATCTATTCTTTGGCTCTTTTGACCTATCATTCTTTGCATCGCCATTCATCCCCCATTTGCATCCTTATCATGGCTTATCACTGTAAGGTATCATTTACTCTTTAGCACCACTTGGCATATTCCCAAGGTTAGTTTGTCTTGCCTTTATGAAAGTAGGCTAACATATCACACTGGGGGCATTTCGTTATGCGTCACAATCAGGTTCTTGTATATCTTGAGGTCATGGGACATCTTATCGAAAAACCAAAAACATTCATAAAATCTTATCCATAAAATCCAAAACATTCAAAAAATTGAAAGAAAAAATCCAAAACATCTAGAAAACATAAAAATCCCTAAAAAGGTCGAACATCTAAAAATCCAAAAAAGTAATGCCTTGCGTTGAACTACGTTTTCTCTGAGCTTGAACGTAGGAAAGGCCATCATTGATGTGCCCCCGAGACACCTTAGGTCAGTACTTTAGTAGTCTGTTGTAATTAGTTGGCATCTCTTGTCTGTTCATATATTTTTCCTATAAAGTGGGTTGAGTCAGTCAAATTACATGGTCTCTATGTGTATAACGTAGGCAAGGCTAATATTTGATCAACCCCCAAGGCCCCTAGGATAGGTCTTTAGGTTAGGTTCTTGGTCAAAACTTGGAAATTTAAAAAACCTCAAAACATCCAAATATCTTGAAAACCCCAAAACATCCAAATATCTTGAAAACCCCAAAACATCCAAATATCTCAAAAAACCCAAAAACATCCAAATATTCAGAAAACACAAAAACATTCAAAAACTAGAAAACACAAAAACAATAGAAAACATTCAAAAGACCTAAAAAGCCTCAAATATTCAGAAAACCCTAAACAGCCTCAGAAAAAAAAAAAAACCTAAACATTCATATAAACTTTCGAAAAGACCAAAAATAGCCTCAAAAAATATTAAAATACCAAAATAATTCAAATATTTCATAAAATCAAAAATTCCATCCATCTCATCTCGCTTTCACCCGTAATAAACTTTCACCCATAATAAATGATCATCACCTTCACCCTTTGGCGAAACACATAGAAAGTTGTAAAGTGCGAGCTCAACAGTCAAAATCTAAAGTCTATAAATCATAAGTAAATGTATTAGTGAAGTATAGAGTAATGACTCATTTTAGCATCATCATCCTAACATCAAACAACCCTCTGATCAACATGTCCTAGGATGTATCCTTCCTATAATGGACATTAGCATTGGATATCACCTAAGCTAAAATTAAACTAGGCAGGAGCTATAAATAACACTGATTGTATGTCTTTGATCTTCTCTTATAATTTATCTTAATGACCCATTCCAAGGACCTCTCAATGATTTCTATCTAAAACAATTTAGAGAGAAAGGAATGGGGCATCGATCATTGTCTTTCATTTGTTGTGTTTGTGGATACTCTTATAAAATAATCTTAGTGCATACTTGCCTTGTTTTGTGTAGGAAGGTCATTTGGAGTATGTTGTTGAATATTGTGAATGCTTTAGTCCAATATGTTCTAAACTTCTAACTTACATTCCAACAACATTTTTGTATGTCAAGGTGTGAAAAAGAACTATCCTATTTGCTTGTCAAGTCAAAGTCCATTACACTAGATACAACGTCATCCTATTTATCAATACCTTGATGCATCATTTCTATGTGTTATATTAAACAATAAGGAATGATGAAAAATATCAATCCCGATATGTGAGCACCCATCCTGCATTCTTTTGCATTGTATCGTCACCATCTCTAATAAAGTCTCGACGGATCATGGAACTGTTGGATCTTTTGAAGCAATCATCATCAACAATGGTTATTCATTCTTTATTCTTTTATCTTCTCTCCACACTAACCTGATATCATGACACTCAAAAAAATCATCAATGCATCCACCCTGCATCCACAAACCATCAACATACACATATCTCATAATCATATCATAAGCATAAAACATCCATCAACATAATCATTTGCATATCACATCACACATTCTGCATTATCATTTAAGTTGTGATGAATAATATAGATTTTTTATTTTGAACATCTTAAATCATTGCATATCATAAGAATTTGCATTCGTCATCATAAAATACATAGAAAATATACAAAAAAAAATGCATCCATAACATCTACATATAATAAACATCCATCCATATCATATTGTGAAAAGCTAATGAAAAACAATATAACATTGCATCCATCCATATCATATCATCATATATCACATAGGCATAAAAGTAAATGCATCCATACATAATCATGTATAAGAATCCATATCATATTCATCCATACATCAAATAAAATCAACGTAGCATAGCATGAATCATCTGTATCCGTATCATATATATATCAAAAAATGTGTCATGGTACAAAATCTAGATCAGTGTATGTATATTGATAATGAGTACACTATCCATGAGGCTATCAAAAAGGAGCCCATGAATGTATATCAGTATAAAGAATGGGGAAAAATAAAAAAGTTTCTATACATAAAAAATGCTAGCCCTGGTGGTTGCTACCCTCTCCGGCCTACCACTTAGGTTGATCCTCAACACAATGATGTGCGTCACTATGTTGTGAAAAATAGGGCTATCGAAGAGCCATTAGAACATCACTATGATAATGCTTCCTGTAATACGTAGCCTTCATAGAAACCTCTCGGTACAATTTGGCCGAAATAGTCTGACCATGTGTGGCTGATACCATAGCCTCTATTTGCTATCGCCAGGCCACCTCCTGGTCTCTCTCCCTGATAATAGCCTAAACTCTCTAAAGAGTTGCATCCATCTCGGCTATTACTGCAACCACTTTCTACCAAGCCTAGTCTTGTTCAGTAGTCACAACGAAAATCTGCTAGCGGGCCTGATCCCACTCACCTATCAAAGCCTGTACCTACTATTGTAGATGTTGTATTTGTGCATCTTTGGCATTTGATGGTTGTGGTGGTGGCACTGGCTACTGCTGCACTACTAGAGGCTACTGAGGAGGTTGTTGTCCAACTGGAGGATCCCTAAGAACTTGTCCATCATGGCCATCCTGGCCTCCTTGTCCTCTACCCTTGACACCTCTACCTTGTGGCCTCCCTCTAGGAGGAGAACCTGCAGGATCTACAAGTCATTGGAGTGGAACAAACCATGCATCATAAGCAGGTGTGGTACAAGAATCTTCCTATCCTTGATCGTACACCCATGGCTGGGTGACCAACTAGAAAAAAATCTCAATGACCTCTGGTGTCAGAATCGTTGGTCCGTAGGTGGGAGCCTCTCTAGCGGATCTAGAAAAAACAACCTTGTATGCATTATCAATCTTGTCTTGTACATCGCTAAACTGTCTGGCCACTCTATTAGGAAGGTCTCACTCAACCATGGTATGCTCTCGACCCTACATATGTTGGGTTTGTCGAGTGAAGTAAAGTTTTTGTATATAATCAAACCATGGTGGCATCTGAAGCCATAGCCACCACCAGAACATGGTCATATCATCAATCACCCGTCTCTAGTATGGGATCCCAATCTATCTTGTGTGCTTGAGTGTGATGGCACCACCGTATCTCCATATGATGGGATCATCTAGCTCCACATCCACTACCTATACAATCGGTTAGAGTACTGCAGTGTGCTTCCATGCCTAGATGTGAAGAAGATTCACACCTCCACCAAGGGCTCTCCCATCGCAGTACACAAAATCATGCAAATCATGATATAATTAAGGAGGCTAGCATCACAGGCCCCCAAGCAAACAGAGTCCTTTGGTACAACATACGCTACCAAGCCAAACCCCATCTTGAACTAAAAAATCAGTCATGTCTGTCTAGAGCCACCAAACCTAAAATGATGGCCACAATAATCAATCTAAAGGTCGACACATGACCTTTGTATGTCTCTAAATCAATCTATGAGGTGACCAACACAATCTAGTCCATATCCATCACCTCTAAGCAGGCATCAAAGCCAACATCAAGATTGTAGATCATGTGATCACTGTGGATAGGAAATCACAATATCTTCCACACATCCTCTAAGGTCACTATCGCCTCCCTCATTCGAAGGTGGAAGGATGAGCTCTCATTGTGCCATCTCTCGCACAATGTTGTCATCATACATAAATGTGTCCTCACAATAGGAGCATATGTGATGTACCAAAATCCAATCTCTCATAGGTGCTCTTGGCGCAACTCTGAAAAATTACCCAAACTCTCCAGTATTGTGGGTCTATGCTCTCTCAACATCAATGGTGGGAAGACCTCCTGCACTAATGAAGCGCATTGCATCAAGAAATCATCAAAATTTGGAGTTATTTGGAATTTTTGGCTCAAAGTTCACAAGTGCATTGATATTTACAAATGTGTCGCTATATTCAAAATCATAACAACCACGCCTGATGCATTTCAAAATTCAAATTGACAAATGTGTCACCATACAAGATGGTGTCATGATTTAGAATTTGGCCTAACCTAACCGTAACTTTCAAATTGACAAGTGTGTCATTGGACAAGCCCCCGTCGTTGTTTAAAATTTGAAACCCTAAATTCAAATCTAGAAAAGTGACACCCTGGACATATACGTCACTATATATCATTTGGGCATTGTCGATTGAAGTTTGGGTGCCGCTATATAGCGACGCCCCCAAATTCTAAATTCTAACGCCTAATAAATACATCGAAATTTCAAATTTCAAATAAAGTTTTCAATCACATACTGGTGGTCATGCACCTGGAAGCTGCTAGAACTCATGAACTCGATCAGAGATGTGTCAGAGAATCTCATGGCATGCCATTTCATTGAAGGGTCAGAGCTCAAATCACAAGAAATCTTTAAGAATGCACAAATGAATTGAAAATGACCCCTCTTGGCCTATTTAAGCTACCAAATTAGGGGTTTTTTTCCCTAATTTAACCTTTTTAATGGGGTTTATTATCATTTTCACCAATTTTGCCAATCTAGACCTACTTTTGCATCATTTTTTGTGTTTTGGCATTATTATTGCATCCCAAAACCTTTTTGAACCCTTGGGGCAACTTTTGAACCTTTATCGACAAATCAACCCAAAATTTGAAATTTTCACTCGATTTCTCGATTTGTGGGGCAGGAAGTCAGCTTTATTCTTTGTTGGGACATCAAAAAAATTAGAATTTTTTTATTTTTTTATTTGGGCAATATTTTTATCCGAGAAGTGTTGTTCTTTGAACCAAAGCAACAGGTACCTCGCTTCAAAGAGGGGCAAAATGTAGATACTAAAAAAATGTCCTAATCAATGTCATGCACTCGAAATAGGTTTATTAACATCATTTCTTCTTTATCCATCCTCTTTTCACTTAATTAGTTCAATTAGACTAGCTAATTAATTAATTATATTATTTTCATCTATTGGCTTAATTAATTTAATCAAGTTAATTCACCTCTTTTCGCACTGACACTTCATCTTATTAAATTAAATAAATCAAAATATTTAATTTAATCTCCTAAGTCATCTTATTTAATTAAATAACCCTAAGTTACTTAATTAAATATTATTTCCCCCTATTTATTAAATCATCTAATTTAATAAATATCTCTAATTCCTCTAATCCCCTAATTGCATAAATTAAACCTTATTTAATTAGCAATTGAACTAATTTTCCTCTAATCAAAGGGAATATTCCCATGGAATATTCTTTATCCTTTTTGCACAATTAAAACTTTGTTTTAATTTGTAAATTCACCTTTATCCTCATCCAATGGAATATTCTAAGGAATATTCCCTCTCCTCCAATCAACTCACTTTGCTTGAAATTTTTTTTAACCCATTTACCTCCTAAGCAAGTTACCTTTGACCTGTGTGAGCAGGTCAAATGTGTGTTTGTTGAGGCAAATATGAACCCTTGATCATTTCCTTGATCCATGTGATTTTTCATTTTCATCTGTTGTTGAGAATCCTTGATCCATGCCTTCTCTTCCTTTCATCCTCAATCGTTGATTAAGATTTTTGATCTCAACCCTTCATCTTTCATTTTCTCTCCTATAAATATATCACTATTTTGAGATAAATGACATCCATCACTCTAAGCAAACTTCTGTTGTTAAATTCACTCACATCCATATT
Organism: Sequoiadendron giganteum; assembly: GCA_007115665.2. Lineage (NCBI taxonomy): Eukaryota > Viridiplantae > Streptophyta > Pinopsida > Cupressales > Cupressaceae > Sequoiadendron > Sequoiadendron giganteum. The sequence continues at coordinate 835,707,685 of CM021100.1, read as the reverse complement.
CTCAATTTGCACACATTTAGTTTATTTTTAGTTTATTTTAGTTGCATAATAGCTTAGAGCATCCATGCATCCATCTTAGTTTGTAAATAAATTAGGCTTTCATCTTTTAACATCATTTTAGCTTAGATTAGCTTAGCATTAGCTTATAAATTGCATATTTATATCATTTATAGTATAAAATCATGGTAACTTAGCTTGCATCATGTTCATTTTTATCATAATCTAGGTTTTCATACACCAAACATCATGGTTTCATCGATTATCTTCCATAGAATCGACTAAAACAAGCTCACTATCACGGGATTGGGAAAGGGTCGTCGGTCGACATCAACATGACACCAATTCCACAACAGGATAAATTTCAATAGATTAGAGTAGATGTTTTATTTAAAGCTTTCATAAATTTAGCATGTTAGGTTTCTTGATAAAATGTTTACTTTCAATTTTGATTGATTGATCTTGTTGAGATTCGAGTACTCATGGCTCCATTATGCTTCAATTCTTCATGGATCAAGCATGATTAGGCCCATAATAATATCCTCATAATCGACACACTTTCTCTATCTATTTGGCTATCTATGGAGGTGGGAAAACTGAAACAGGGGTTTGACTGTAGCAAGCCCCTAAATAGCCCCAATTTTTTTCCATTGGTCTTATGTGTGCAGGTGTTGAAGATACTCACTTGCTAGAGGCTTCACCACTTGGGTTATTGTGAGCACTTTCTTTATTCTCTTTAGTCTTATCGTTTACCTCTCTTTATTTCAATTCTATCATATTTTATTACTTTCTTGCATTCTAGAAGTTCTTAGTAATCAGATTGTCAGTAATCACTTTTTTGTTTTCTATGACATTCTCAGTTTTCCATCTATACAAGACTCCAGTGGACCTTCGGGAGTCTATTTTTTGCACTATCATCCTTTGGATAAAATCTTGCTAGTCTATATGGAAAACCTTAGATACCTACCCATTTTGATTTTAAATCTCTCATTTTGTTCCTTTAGGTAGTTTAGGGAAGTTCACTCCCTAGGATTCTCTTGAGAATAAAGAGACTCGTGAGCAGCGAATCCCCCTTCTCTACATTGAGAAGATGTATCATCACCAAATCTAACACATTCTCCATCATATTTTTCAAGTTTAGCAAACTTACTCTTGTCACCAGTCATTTAATTAAGGCATCCACTATCAATGTTCTAGTAGTTCTTCTCATTTCTATCATGAAAATTAGATACCAAAGTACCTTAAGTCCTATCCTTTGTCTTTGGAGGAATTTCCTTCACGCATCTCTCAGAGTTAGTAGAAATAGATTCATCTTTTTAAGCCATGAACGAGAATTCACCATAATTATCATCTCTATAATTAGATTCATCATCAAAAATACTTGTATCTTCTCTAACATAATAAATTTTCTTAATCATCTTACCTTTTTTATCCTTATTTTTGTTATTCAAAGCTCTATTTGGACATCTTGAAGCATAGTGACCTAACTTTCCAGAACTGAAAAATTTGAAAGAAAATTGACCATTCTACTTACTAGCACGCTTCTTCATTCTCCTTACAAAGTTAGCTTCTATACCATTGAGATCATCTTGATCCAATTCCTTGATCTCATCCAATTTTCCAACCTTAAAAGGAGTCTCAACTTTTGCACCACTATTTGTTCCAAATTCTCTCATCTCAAAAGTAGTTAAAGAACCATACAATAGATCTCTGGTGTATTGATTCAAATTTACAAGTTCCTCAATAGTAGAAACTTTATGAATTTAAGATTTAGGAAGAGTTATGAGAATTTTATTTACTTCTAGTTCTTTGAGTTCACCACCAAGACCTCTAATGAAGTTGACAATTTTATCTACCCTTTGCATATAGCTTGCAACATTTTCATCTTCAAACATCCCCAAGTTCTCAAACATGATCTTTAGATTCTTAATCTTAGCTTCTTTGACCTTATCATCTCCTTCATAAATGCTTTCTAACTTTACCCAACTATCTTTAGTAGTTTTTAGACTCATCACTTTCACTGATTTAGAATTAGTAAGACTATTTAAGAGAGAATACCTTGCTTTACCATTGATTTCATAGGTTTTAATCTCATCAGAAATACTTGGACCATTTTTAGGTTCAGTGTATCCATTCTTAGTAGACTTCCATACATCAAATTCAAGATAAACAAAAAAACCTTCCATCCTTGTCTTCCAGAATGCATATAATCCTTTCCATCAAACACAGGGATCTCTTTCTTATGCGCCATCCCAAATCTACCTCAAGAAGTTAAGCTTTATTCCAAGGAACCTTTCTTTGATACCAATTTTTGAATGCACGAGAAAAATGAAAGTGGGATGAATCAGTTGTACCTTAAAACATCAAAACCCTCACAAACATTTAGATCCACATTCATCCAATTAACCCTTAATTTGTTATTAATTATTTAGCATGAAAAGAAAATAACACAAACTAAATCGAAACAACACCATGCACAAGAGAACACAATATTTACATGGAAAACACAAGATGGGAAAAGCCATGATGGGGATTAGCTCACAATATAAATTAATATCAACACCAAATACAAAGGGATCACTGCTAGGGGGCTCATTGCCCAAAGAAAGAAAGGCTCACTACCAAAGGATCACTTCTAGAATATAAAAGAATATAGAGAAGAATGTTACACCAAGAAATACATCTCAATGCAATAGAGAAATCCACCATAATATCACCAACAACTTCACAACTTGACTAAATAATTATAATATAGACACCTTCTACTCACTACATCCAACAATGTAACACACGAAATATCATGTTGCACTTCTCAAATTCACACACTAATACTCTTCAATTCACATCATTCACATCATACTTATCTATCTGTGCATCCCTCAACAACTCAGCTCGTATTTATATCATCTTCAACCTTGAAAATGTTCTCTAAGGTCGCCTATGCACCTCAGCCATGAAAATTCAAACTAGGTTGGAACTAAAAAAATGATGTGGTGGAAATGAATGAAGGTGTACCACAACACACCTTAGCTAGGACCTAAATCCACTCATACATACCACTCTATGCTTCCATAAATTTTATAATTAGTGTAAACACCCAAGTCAGTCGCTACCTATGTAAACACCATTAAAATTTTAAGTGCATGCTTCCTTTGATCAATAGAAACTCGTAGAAAAAAAATCTCACCTAAACACAATCTATAATATTCCAAAAATACCCTAAAATCCAAAAAAAATCTTCGCAACAACTTTCACTAGAAGAATGTACACACCCAGTACACTCAAATAACTCTACCATACTCTGTAACTTTAAAAAATGACTTCTAAAGCACCAAATCTTGAGTAATTTTGAATGAAGAAAGATACCAACACTATAGCATGCCTTCATATCTTCAAGACCTAAAACCAAACTCTAAAGAAACATAGAGAAAAAACATTTCTCTAGACACCTCTACAATAGACAATTCACGCACTTGTGAACACAACTTCTTTTGCACGATAATCCAACACACCAAATTCTTGATATAACACCTCTATACACCTTTTTATCAACATATCTTAAATGAATAGCCAAATCTTCAACCTAGAAGAACTATAGAGCAAAACAAAAACACTACTTTATAACTTAGAACAACATTGCAACTCACTATTTCCTATTTTTATCATTTTTTCTCAAAAGCACCTGGAAACCAAGCACCAAAAAGACATCCTCGTCATTTTCATCACTTCCTCAACCATATATCCATAGATATAAGCTTATCAAATCAACAATAGAGGTTGACACTAGTAGCTTACTAATGACAACATAATGCAACTAATCAAAGTATCATTAATGCAAACACCATAGACAATATCAACAACTACACATACTCTTGCAACAATCTTCTTCCCATATAGTTGATACCAATGACAACACAAGCTTGGTTACATCAATGATAACACCAACTACTCATACTTGTAACAAATAGTCCTTATGTTTGTAATAAAGTCCTAAGGGCAGCGACTTCATGGTAGAGGGTAGCCACAAATGGGTACCATTAAAGGAAGCAATATTTTCTCTTCAAGAAAAAACAATGGACCCTTATAGAGGGCAGCATGGTAGAGGGAAGCAAGCAACTATGGGCAATACCCTTGAACAAGAGAAAGACAGTGGTCTCCAAGAAAGAAATTCCACTATCTTATAAATACACTACCATGCTATAGATAGTGAGGTAGTTAATAGTGGGGTTTCATGAGTGAAGACTTTAAGGAAGGGTAGTTCACAAGTCAATAAAGGTTTCTTGCAAATACAAGGTGCTAGATCTCATGGAATAATGCAATAAAAAAGCTCATGAAGTAATAATAGTGATAGTCCTATTGAGGATAAAGGTTCAAAATATAGAATCATGTGTAGAAGCATTCATGAGTTAAGAAGCATTGAGAATTTGGAAAATATCATGGGTTCAAGTCTTGTAGATTCTAGAAATTTAACATTGTGTTCAATCATACTAATGATTTTATTACAAGGGTGAAGTGTGAGAGTGATCCTTGCTTCTATTACCAAGTGTATGCCTCCTATATTGCTAAGTGTATTGATTATCATAATTTTTAGTGCAAGTATGTAATGAAGGTAAAATTGATGGGGGAGAGAAAACATGTGTCTAAGACCTTTGATTTGGTTTTATTTACCATATTGAAAATTTTGTCCACCTCTTTAATATATACAAGAATTTGTCTTTTTTTGCAAACCATGTTTGGTCAACTCAAAATAAGTTATAGTTCCTTACATAGCAATCACACACAAGTGGGCTTTAACTTGACAATAAAAAATATTATATTTGGAATTACTCAAGCTAAAAGAAGCTTGGAATTACTAAGGCTAGAAGAAGCTTGGAATTACCAAGGCTAGAGCAAGAAGGATGAACAACTCTTCTCTCAATTTCATAACATTCAACTATATAATCAACCATGTCTCCTCTCATGCATTGTCGTCTCCTTGACATGATGAATCTTCTCCCTTGGTGGCTATTGTGGATCCACTTCTTCCTCCTCGCTCGGGGGATGATTTTGAGCTTTCTTGGTCAGTTGTGCTACGAAAAAAGAAGGGACTCCCTCGTTTTGTTGCTTCTTCGCGGCCTCGAGATTTGGGATTCAATTTGGTCTCCCCTAGGAATGGGATTCTCCATTCCTAGGTTGTTGTTCGACAGCTTTCTGTCAGCTGTTTCTATGTGAGGTCTATCCTCTTTCCTAGTTCATACTTGGTCTGAACTATGTTCCTTCTGGCCCTTTGGGCTCCCTGTGTAAAGGGTACAGTAACCTAGAAATGCTACTTACTATTTTTAAAAAAATCAACTAAATAAAACTCAATTAATAGCTAGTTAGTGGTTTTATCTTTATATAATATTATCTACACGTATTCATATGTGCACACTAAAGTGTGTGAGTGTATATATATAGACATAAACATAGGTTTAAATGTATAATAAATTTACACTCATATGTGCATAAGTGCATTCAAGTATATATAGGTATATATAGATACCTATGCAGTACAATGCTTGCACAAATGTGTCATATGTTCTTATATTTGTCTAGAATTTCATATAGATTCCTATTTATTTCTTGTGTGGGACTATGTAAATGGACCTATATGATCCTTGTACATATGTGTTATATATTCTTATATGCATTCATATTTTCATATAATAACCCAATTATTTTGTATTTGGTATTGTGGGAATGGAATCTAAGCTCATACAATAAGAATCTACACCATAATGACTCAAATACTTAAGCTCGAAGCTGTTTAGTGCAAGTATGTAATGAAGGTAAAATTGATGAGGGAGAGACAACATGTGTCTAACACCTTTGATTTTGTTTTCTTTACCACATTCACAATTTTGTCTACATCTTTAATTTATATGTAGTAATTTTTCTTTTCACAAACCATGTTTGGTCAACTCAAAACAATTTCTAGTTCCTTACATATAAATCACACACAAGTGGGATTTAACTTGAAAACAATTGCTCTTATTCTTATTTTTAAATAAGTAACAATACCAAAGAAAACCCTTAGTTGTAAGAAATTACTCAATTCTTATCATGCTTTGAAACCCCTTTTGTCAATTCTTGGTCCATAAAACTAGAACTCATGTCATTGTGGAGACTTTGAATATATATTATCCTCATTTAAATCCCCTTGATCTTTCTACCACCCACCAAAAACTCTATGGCATAGGAATAGCTAAAACATGGTCAAAGAACAAAAAATCAAACTTGTAACATTGATCAATGACTAGAGATAGCTAAAATATGGACTTACTTTTGTTTTTTATGATACTAGTGACTTAGTATTCATTTTTAAGGTTAATGTATGTTAGATTAAGGTTCACTTTATATATAGTGCTACCTAGAACTTGGTCAAAGAATCTAAAATCAAACTTGTAACATGAGAAATGAGTAAATATGTATATTTGGGAAAGTGAGGAATAGTGTTCTACTTTTGTTTTTGTGTTGTTGGTGTCTTAGTATTCATTTTTAAGATTAATGTATCTTATATAAAGGTTATATATCATGATTTGGAAATAGGTATGACCTAGTTAACCAACAACCTAGTAACATAGGATAATATATAGGTTTCAAACATGTGTCATGGTCTAATGCTAGACAGTGATGGCCAATCTTGTATTATTTACATCTATAGATAGAGAATGCACCATCAATTTCTCTTATCATTTTATGTATATAAAAATTTTAGTTTATGTTATGTTTTTATATTTTATAATCATAATATGTGGTAAAAGTGCATCCTGATGTAAATATAAGAGACAAATAATGAACTAATTACATTGTACATGAAATGAAAATTGCCAACACTTAGAAGAGGATTGTGTAGCTACATAAATACTCTTTGTACAAACTTTATATTAATTCAAATTCTTATTAGTTTGATTGATAATTGTATAAACTTACATATCATATAAATAACATATGTGATTAAATTTTCTTGAAGATTTCTAATTAAACTCAAAGATGGAAAAGTGATTAATAGTATAAATAACATAAGTGATTAATTATGCATAAACCATTAAGAAAGGCTAACAAAAATTAAGAAATGTTCAAAAATAAAAAAATAATAAAATTAAATGAAAATGATTGCAATTGAACTATGAATGAAGGTGACAAGCATAAAACACATAAAGAAAAATAGAATGCACTTTACAATTTGAGATTCAATATCACATTTTACAAATTATGTCACGTTCTTTCATTTTTTTCTTTAAACTCCTAAAACAATTAAATTTTTATAAAACTTTCTTTTATTTCAATGTTGAATTATATGTACAAATCTATTATGATTAGTCAAATTTATGGAAAGAATGGTCTAGATTCTCAAATTTAAACAAAAAAACTCATAATAAATATTTCAATTATACAAACATGCAAATATTACTTGAGATAATAAAATTTTATCTAAAAACTTTAAATTTTCTTCTTCTACATTGCCAAGTGAACAAAATGGTGTTGGAAAGGTGATGATGCAAAATATGGTGGTACAGGAAGTCAACGCCATCAAATTTTTTTCCTTATTGGAAAAAGTGCAACAACCAAACAAAATCATGGAATGTGGACCTATTTCACATGTCTGATGCCTTTTTTACCATTTTTAGTAAAGGCCATTTGGCACTTACCAAATTTGGCGAGCACCAAATAAGATTTGTTGAGATTTCCCAACCTTTCACAAATTAGGAAAGAAAATAGAGAATGATAAAAGAGAATAAAAGAAATAAAGAATGAAAGGGAATGAGTGACAAAGAGAGACACACTAGTATCCTAAACACTAAATATTAAATCATATACCCTATATCCTATAATGTACTATAAACCTTGTACCATCAATCTTGTAACCCAAACCCTAAGCCCAATATCCTAAACCCTAGACCCTATGTACTATAAACCTTCTATCATCAATCTCGCAAGATGGAGGAACTAACTGATGACAAGTTAAACACTATAGATAATTTTGTCATGGACTTTGAGGTATTGCTTGAATATCATGTTTCTAGTTCTGAGGTTATGGGATCACAAAATAATATACCTAGGCCCTCATAGGGAAAAAAGAACAAAAACAAAATCATTGTGAAATTATTTAAATGCATCAACCATAACTAAATTGTTGGGTAATGTCTTTGGAGGTGGTTGGCCTAAAATTATTATGACACATGATTTATCTTAAGGGTTGATTGTCTTTTGGACCTCAAATGCCTCATATTGGACACTGATAATTCTACAAACATCACAAGATTTGAGAGGCCCAACATTAATGACTACACCCTTCAACCATGTACCTTCATAACCAGTTTTATTGCTATAAAACTCCACCAAGCTTCCTCTTCATAACTCCATTTTACTCCCATAATACTTTACCCAATATCCTCAACCCTAAGCCCTATACCTCATACACTCAACTCTAAACACTATCCCTCAACCCTTAGCCCTATAATTAAACCTTATACACTCAACCTTATACCCTAAATCATATACCCTAAACCCACAACCCTAAATAGATACCTTATACCCTCAACCATAAACCCAATACCATCGGCCCTATACCCAATATCCTCAACCCTAGTACATATACCATATGCACTTAGCCCTATACCCTCAACCATACAAGTTGGGGAGAGATGGGTGATAGACATATAGGGGTAAAGATAGAGGTGAGAGATATATAGGGAGAGAGAGGTGGGTAATTATAAAAAGGAGGGAGATGTAGAGAGGTAAAGAGGGAAGGAGGGAGAGACTAGAGATGGGGGGAGAGAGAGGATGTGAAGGAGAGGTAGTGATCAAGATAATGGAGAGATATAGGTTAGAAACAATAACAGAGGGAGAGAGAAGAAGAGAGAGGTAGGGAAGAAAGGATAGAGATGGGAGTAAGGAGGGAAGACAGTGTAGAGAGGGAGAAAAGGTGACTAAGAGACCTACAAAAGGTAGATATAGAGAGGTGAGGGGGAGAGAGAATAAAATGAGAGACAATTTTACTAAGAGGTAAAGAGGGGTAAGGAGGGAGGAAAAGAAATGGACAAGGACATGGAAATAACTAGAGATCTCATAGAGATATAGAGGTGAGAGACCTATATCCTATGGAGAGAGTGGTGAGAGACATACAGGGAGAGATAGGGGTGAGAGAGATAGAGAGGGGAGAGAGGTGGGTAATGTGACAAAGAGGGAGAGGTAAAGAGGTAAAGAGAGAAGAAGGGAGAGACCTATACATGGGGAGAGAGAGAGAGGGGGGGTGAGAGGGACTAGGGAGGGAGTGGTATTCAAGAGAATGGAGATATGTGGGAAAGAAATAATAATAGAGGGAGAGAGAAGAAGAGAGGGGTAGGGAGGAAAATATATAAATGGGGGTAAGGAGGGAAGGAAAGGTAGAGAGGGGGAGAGGGAGAGAGAGTGGGAGATACCTATAGAGGGTAGAGAGAGAAAAGAGAGGGAGAGAGAAAGGAGATTATTGGTAGAGGACCAACAAGGGATGGAAGGAGAGGTAGACATGGAGGGAGTGAGAGACATAGGGAAGGAGGAGATAGAGAGGTGATGACATAGATAGGGGAGGGAGAGATAAAGAGAGAGAAGAATGAAGAGAAAGAGATGGATAAGGAGGGATATAGAGGAAAACAAGGAGTGATTGAGATACCTAGAGAGGGGAGAGGTGAGGGGGAGAGAGAAGAGAATAAGAGAGAGAATTTCACAAAGAAGGAAAGAGGGATAAGGATGGAGGGAGAAAGGTGGAGAGGGAGGGAAACAACTAAAGAGGGGATGGATATAGTGGTGAGAGACCTACATCCTAGGGAGATAGGGCTGAGATACATAGGGGGAGAGATAGAGGGGTGAGAGAGTTGGGTAATGAGACAAGGAGGGAGAGGTAGAGAGGTAAAGAGGGAAGGAGGGAGAGACATGGAGATGGGGAGAGAGAGAGGGTGGGAGAGACATGTAGTGATTGAGAGAAAGGAGAGAGATGGGAAAGAAAAAATAATAGAGGGAGAAAGGAGAAGAGAGGTAGGGAGGAAAGGATATAGATTGGGTAAGGATGGAAGGAATGGTAGAGAGGAAGATAGGGGAGAGTGTGAGAGACCTAGAGAGGGGAGAGAGAAGAGAGGGAGAGAGAGAGAGGGAAGTATCAATAGAGGACTAAGAAGGGATGGAGGGAGAGGTATACATGGAGGGAGTGAAAGACATAGGGAGGATGAGATAAAGAGGTGATTACCTAGAGAAGGGAGTGAGAGAGAAGAGTAGAGAGAGAAGAGTGAGGTGAGAGATAGAGGGGGAGAGAGGTGGGTAATGAGATAAGGAGGGAGAGGTAGAGAGGTAAAAAGGGAAGGACGGTTTAGGAGGGAGAGACTTGGATATAGGGAGAGAGAGGGTGGGAGAGAGAGGTAGTGATCGAGAGAATGGAGTGAGATAGGTAAGAAACAATAACAAAGGGAGAGAGAAGAAGAGAGAGGTAGGGAGGCAAGGCAAGGTAGAGAGGGAGAGAGGGTGAGAGAGACCTAGAGAGGGTTGAGAGAGAAGAGGGCAAGTATCACTTAAGAGGGGAGGAGTTAGAGAGGGAGTAAAAGGTAAAACCTCGACTATCTATCATCAATCATAAACCCTAAACTCTAAGCCTAATCAAAGTAGCGGAGAGAGAGAGAGGGAAAGAAAAAGAAGTTGGATTTAGCATTCTAAAAATGTATTTACATTTTGTGCTCACCAAATGATGTACATTCATTTAGTGAGCACAAAATTTGGTGTTCTCCAAATGATGTACATTCATTTAGTGAGCACAAAATTTAGTGCTCTCCAAATGGATTGCATTATGAAATACCAACCCTAGGGTTGGATTTTCCTTTGGAATCCGGGTTGGATGACCATTTCATGCCAAAGATATGCTTTTTTGAAAAACTAACAAAATTTCACACATTTTTTGTTGTGCTCTCCATCAAGATTACACATGTTTCAATATAAATTTATAAAAATACCATGATGACATTAACCTCCCTCTTAGCTATCTAACCATTCAATTTTTTTTATGTTTTGATTATGTTAAGGTTTTCATCTTCAAATTATATTGTTAGTGTTGTTGATGCCAAAAATTGACAAGGTAACAACCTTATGGGCAACTCAGTTAAAGGGGGGACCTATTGTGGTAAACTAAGTGACCTTCGGGTTTTTAAAGAAGTTGGATTCTTTTGTAATTGGGGGGTTGAAAAGGGTAGAAGGAAACTAATGTAAAATGAAATCTAATGTAAGGCGATGTGCCAAGAAGTAGATATGGGCAGGATAAACCTATCAGTTAGATATGATTTAAGGGTCGTTCAACAATCTGCTATGTCCTAGAATAACATAAATCAAAATGGAAACTTGAATAATTTACTCAATGACATAAAATAAGTTCCATACATTTATTGAAAAGAAGATTCAAAGACATGGTCTAAATCAGAAAGCTTATATTGAAATTATAGAATTCTACAAACAAATTACTCGATACAATAATGGCACAGTATAAAGCTTTATCAAATAATCAAGAAATAGAAAGGCTGAACAATGACATAGTCTACAAATATTATACAATAAACTAAAAAAATACAAAAGGCCTGGTGTCTTTCCACAATTTTTTTTGTAAGTTCTAAACCTCTTCTTCGAAAGAAGAAGCATTATTTATAGATAAAAATCCCACTAGTTGGCGAGCCAATGACAGAAAAGATTATGAATCATGAACAATGATGCCCATAGCAATGATCTCCTTTGGTCATTGCAACATAAAAGGATTCGAGCATGGAACGTGATTGTTTATGAACCAGATGCATCCCCTATGAATGATGGTAGTGCTCCCAAAAAAATAGAGTGTTGGCATGTGTTGCTCACCCACGAAGGTAGTTAGAACATGTGGCAATCTTGGTGGGGCTCATTGCTTGCTCCTTACTTCTCCTCGATGAAGTCTAGAAAAGACACGTGGCGACAAGTCAGAGCCCATGGTTCATTCCTCCCTCTTTGTGATGAAAACCTGCATGGTGAAGACACGTGGAGGTATCCTTCACAAATGACACTGTCAGTGGGGTTCGCCAAAAAGTGTATGCAGACTGATGCTACATGGCACTTGGACGGGGCCTGATAGAAAAGTGAAGGGAAGCAGCCTTGAGGTGCCCACAGTGTTGACACATGGAAGCATGGTGGGAGCCATTAGAAAAGAGAAGGAATAAATCCCTGTGAAGAGCACCTAGCAGACACGTGGCAACAATCAGACAAAACTTTTGCAAAAAGGAGCCCGAAGATGTTCAAACGGATGGGGCGTGGGTCAGTACTTAGCAAAAATAAAACCACCTAGAGGGAGCTTGAATAAATTTATGTTCACAACTTTTGGTGACTACCAGGGGCATTTCACCTACAAAATGATTAACCCAAAAATTTCTAGTTCGTAGACCAAAGTCCTATTCATGAGGTGACACAATCAAAGCTTGGAGAGAGCGATCTGCAAAGGTAGCCATTCAATCTCAAATGGCATTGATATGTCACATAGATTCTCTTGTGCTCAATGCAGATCGATCATTTATTTGTATGGCAACGTCATGGATATACTGACCCAAGACTCGAGTTGGAAAAGCAGTCACGCTATCGGATGGGTGACACCCTCAATATCGTCTACAGTAAGGGGATGATTGAAGCTTTGAAAAGTGGATGCATCCTACTAGTTCTCGTCAATCTTCATTGCAATATGCTCGACTGTGTCCACCGATTCATCTAAAAGAAATGGGGAAGGTAAGCCCATCTAAGTTAGTTGGGAGAACCTCGCCTTCATGTTATTCATGGTTCATTCCAATGTAGCAGTGCACTCACTAGAATTGAGGATGGTTGTGCGGAAGTGGATGAACCTGTTTGTTGTTTTTGCAGTGACTTTTCGATTCCTGATCCCTTCGTTTGCTAAGTCTTCATCTGGGACCATGTATAGCTTATCCAACATTTTTTGTGCCTCAGGAACCTTTTCTATGATGGATTGCAGGGACCACTCAATCGCTCGATGAACCTCCCTACCTAAACTTGTTGCCTCCACCATAAATTGGAGCATTGGTTGGGGAGTCAAGTAGAAGGCCTTAACCCTTTCCTAGTATGAAACATATAGTCATTGGGCTACTTGAAGGAGGTTCGACTAGGTAGTAGGGGGTTGGGGAAGATTCTTCAAAGCGTTGATCTCTACATCCTTTGAACCAACATCCTATGCGATTTCAGAAATCCTTTTATTTATGACCAAAAGTTGTCCCTATAGGGTTCTTGAATCTGATAGCCAATTTTCTTCAGCCCGTTCTTTGTTTGTTGCTTCCCTCTCAAGGGAAGAATTCATTTCCTAGACCTCATTCTCCAGTTGAGTCCATTGAGCCTCAAATTTTGCATCCTTTTGTTATATTTGTTGCTCTAATTGAGCACGTTGGCAGTCAAGCTCCTCATTTTTTCGTTGCATCTCCTGCTCCACCTGAGACAAGTAGTCTTGATATTCTTTATTTTTTTGCTATAGCTCGACGATCAGGTAGGATTGAATCTTTGCGATTTCCACCCAGATTTTAGTCTACTCTATCTTCACTTGTTGTGATAAGCGCTCAAATTTTGCATCACTCACTTTTTCTTTTGCCAGCAGGACATCGACTCTCTCCTTGACAATTCTCAACTCTTCTTCTCTCTTCTTTAGCTGGCAATTGGACTTGAAAAATTCGGTGGTCACCACCCATTGTGTCTTCTCCATGAGCTCAACTTTGTCCTATGGTCGAGCTATGCTCAGATTGAGCCCCATGGCATACATGTTGTAATCATTGGGTTGCATCTCTCCTTGCGGTTTGATGATGATCAAGTACATGGTTGCAAAATAGAGCGATTGTTGAGCCTCATTGAAAATAGTCTACACATTTGGCTTTGCTGGATTTTTAGCATCCTTAGCCTTTTTCTTTTGGATCCTGATAGCCTGTGCTTATTTTGTTTTGTCAACCTCTAACGAAAACAAATTTGGCGACTAGATTGCATTATGAAATACCAACCCAATGGGTTGGATTTTCCTTGGGAATCCAGGTTGGATGACCATTTCATTCCAGAGATATGCTTTTTTGAAAAACTAACAAAATTTCACACATTTTTTGTTGTGCTCTCCATCAGGATTAGACATGTTTCAATACAAATCTATAAAAATAACATGATGAAATTAAGATCTCTCTTAGCGATCTAACCATTCAATTTTTTCCATGTTTTGATTATGTTAAGGTTTTCATCTTCAAATTATATTGTTAGTGTTGTTGATGTCAAAAATTGACAAGGTAACAACCTTATGGGAAACTCAGTTAAAGGGGGGACCTATTGTGCTAGACTGAGTGACCTCTGAGTTTTTAAAGAAGTCAGATTCTTCTATAATTGGGGGTTGAAAAGGGTAGAAGGAAACTAATGTAAAATTAAATCTAATCTAAGGTGAGACACCAAGAAGTAGATATGGGCACGATAAACCTATTAGTTAAATATGATTTAAGGGTCATTCAACAATCTATTATGTCCCAGAATAACAAAAATCAAAATAGAAACCTAAATAATTTATTCAATGACATAAAATAACTTCCATACATTTACTGAAAAGAATAGTCAAAGACATGGTCTGAATCAACAAGCTTATATTGAAATTATAGAATTCTGGGAACAAATTACTGAATACAATATTGGCATAGTATAAAGCTTTATCAAATAGTCAAGAAACATAAAGGATGAACAGTGACATAGTTTGTGAACCTTATATGTAATAAAATAAAACAATACAAAAGGCATAGTGTCTTTCCATATATTTTTTTGTAAGTTTTGAACCTCTTCTTCGAAAGAAGAAGCAGTATTTATAGATCAAAAACCCACCACTTGGTGGGCCAATAACATAAAATATTTTGAATCATGAATAATGATGCCTAGAGTAATGATCTTTGGTCGTTGCAACAAAAAAGGATTCGAGCATGGAACATGGTCATTTATGAACCAGATGCATCCCCCATGAATGATGGTGGTGGTCCCAATAGAACAAAGTGTCAACATGTGTCACTCACCCACGAAGGCAGTTAGAACATGTGGCAATCTTGGTGAGGCTCGTTTCTTGCTCCTTACTTCTCGTCGATGAAGTCTTGAAGAGACACGTCATGAAAGGTTGGAGCTTGTGGTTCATTCCTCCCTTTTTGCGATGAAAACCTAGGCAGTGAAGACACGTGGAAGTATCCTTCACAAACGACATTGTCAGTGGGGTCCGCCAAAAAGTGTATGCAGACCGATGTTATGTGGCACTCAGACGGGTCCCGATAGAAAAGCGAAAGGAAGCAGCCTTGAGGTGCCTGTGGTGTTGACACATGGAAGCATGGTGAGAGCCATTATAAAAGCAAAGGAAGAAATCCTTGTGAAGAGTGTTTGGAAGACACGTGGTAGCAGTCGGACAAAGCTTTTGCAAAATGGAGCTCGATGATGTTCAAATAGATGGGGCATGGGCCAATACTTAGCAAAAATAAAACCACCCAGAGGGAGCTTGAAGAAATGTATGTTCACAAGTGTCTTTGTTTATTGTCAAAAACTAGCATGTGCTAGTTTGGGTATATTTTTTTACTTGTAGGTTAAAAAATTTAGTAAGAAATTATATATTCATTAAAAAATTAGTCGAAAAAAGCCGGCATAAACTACACGGTGCTAGCTAATTTCTCAGTGAAGTATTTTTTAATTTTTTTAAAAAAAGTTAACATTTCAGGGGGAGCACAATAGACACTATGTTATATTTTTTGGTAAAAATAGGACCACTTTGTGTGCTCCCCTTTTTCAAACCCTTAATATTCACTATTTAAAAAAAAAAAAATAGTTTAGAAAGTAGTTTCAGAGAACTACAACTCTTGTTCTTATTGCATCTTCAAATTTTGAGCGTAACTATCTTCATTTTCTTGTTGAACATTAAACTTTGCTAATTTTTAAAAAAAATGGCATCTTAAGACCCCCTTTGTGTGTCACAACTTTGAATACACCCAAATTTCAACCATTCTCTCACCTTCTCTTCAAGAATATGATAATGCAATGGGCTAATCATTTTTATGGTTTATTAGTAGGTCGAGAGCAATAAAAAATTATCAATTGTTAATAGCGAATAATTTATCTATTCACTATAGCTTAAGTGTACTAAGATTATGAGGTTAGATAACATTTGTCTAACTAAATGTGCAACCTTTTAGGCTTTTACAGGTTACATAGTTGTTTGGTAAACCTCATGTGCACACCTTTTAAGGTTGGAAGACTTTTCATCTCACCTCAAAGGTCACTTTTGTAGTCATTCAACACTTGTCACCAAGGTTGATGACTTGGTCAAATAAGTTGTTGGTTTGCACATTTCAAGTGATCCAAAGGTTGACACCTATAAGAAACTTGTCTACTTATGTGTGTCACATCATGGGGTACTTGTCAATCCACATGATAGGTGGATTGTCTCTTCCTTGCCTATATATGCAAGGTCATATTGTACATTTTAATCAACTCTTTTATCAATGTATTTGATAATAGAAAGCTAAGCTCATTGTGTGCAAGTGTTTTTTGTTGGAAGCACAAGGTTTTTGGTATTATGATCTTGGACGGAAATCTTAACATGATATCAGAACAATGTAACAAAACACTTCCCAAATTATTGCATCAAGCCTAACTAGAGTTCCATGCAATTTGATTTGAATATAAAAATGATCTCTGTTTAGGTGTAATTATTTGCTCAATCATAAAATAAAGCTCATTTCAAAGGTTGATCCACTTAAGTACCTTCTATCAAAAGTTATTCTCACTAGACAAATGGAAAAAGGGGTTATGATCCTGAGTGATTTTGACATTCAGTATGTAGATTGTAAAGCAATCAAAGGAAAAGTGATAGTAGCTCAATTAGCTAAACTAACTTTGGTCTAGATTATCCACTTATTTTAGAATTTTGAGATTAATCAATTATTTCTATTATCGAACATATGCAATGGAAAATATATTTTGATATCTCCCACACTCATCATGGTTTAGGAACATGGATCTTATTTGTCACACCATAGGGTGATTGCATACCTAAGGCATACATGTTAGCTTTTCAATGCACAAACAATATAGTCAAATATGAAGCTTTGAAAAGAGGTATTATGATGACTATCCAATTGAAAATTATAGACCTATAGGTTTATGGAGACTCCTAACTCATCATCAAATAATTAAATGATGAATATCAAAAGGTCAGTGCAGGATCATGGGGGTCCAAACTAGGCCCCTAAGTGACAAGGAAATTTCAAAAAAATAGAGTTATACAACTTGACATGAAAATTTGAATAGGCTATTAACATAATTATAAAAATATTTTAAAAACATAATTTGTAGCAAATTAAATGTAGTTTCTAAGCTATTAGTCCTTTTTTGGAAAAAAGTAAATCTATTTGGTGGAAATTTAAAATTTCAATGTGTAGTAGTAATAAATTTTCAGGAAACAAATAGAAAGCATGTGTTTGTCTGCCCACCTTAATGGGGAGAAAAAATAAATATTTTATTCTAAATATTTCAATATAAGTAGAGGACACATTCCTAGGTGTGACACATATTTTTTTGTAATTTATTTGCAAGTAAATATTTAGTTAGAAATTTTTTAGTAGGAATTTTAAAAAATATTCAAACACCATTTGTTTGACCAACCTAACTTGGTCAAAAAATTATGATTTTTTTTATTTTAAAAAAGCTATAGTTTGTGAAGCGTAGTGTGTGATACATCTTTTGGATTCAAAAAATGTTTAACCATTTAAAAGTTATAGATGTTTCTCAATCAGCCTATCAATTAGGACTTTAGTGAGAATGCATGTAGAAAATCAATAATAATTATCTCCTTAATTCCAAATAAAGCATATCTTATATTTTTGGAAAGATAACAATTTTCTCTATAAACCCTTTTCATTTTAATATCAAATTTGGATTTAAAAATTCATCAACCACTTTTATGTCATATCACCACTTTTTGGACCCCCATGATCCTGCACTCACCCCAAATAAAAGATGATAAGTTTCTCCCATATAAAAAATTGTAGATAGCTTCAATAAGTAAATTTCATAGATATAGTTTGAGAAAGTGCCCCAATTGAACAACAAAGTAGAAAATGCCATGGAAATAATTAGATCACTACTAGACATGGCATATAATAGTAAAAAATGTGAATTCCTAGTTGGGTATCTATTGATACCAACATATGATGTCCCTGAGACTAAGCCAATGTGTGAACTTGTTTTTCCTAATTCCTCTTGGTATCATGACATTTAGACATACTTTCATCACAATATAAAGAGTGATAGTACTACATCCCAATGCCTTTTATGTCACCTCCCTTTGTGTTTGCATCATATCTACAAATCCATATTTCACTCTCTATGACATTCTTACATGACTAGGGCACATCATAATTGTATTCATCTCTTCCATTTTTTCTTCTTAGATACTTTTATTTTCTTTGAAAAAATATCAATTTGAGTATTACTTTAAAGAGGGGGTAATATAGACAATAAAAATATTCTCCTTAGCATTAACCTTTAATCATCATCATTATCATCATTTATTAATTGTATTCATTAACTATCACACATTTATTACCATCATTAATATTTTTATTAATTAAGAATTATATCTATTTATCCATAATCCATTTTTTCATATAATTAAATAATATTATATTACTTAGCAAAATGAGAGCTAATTATCCATTTTTAAATTAAAATTCCATTTTTGTCTTATTAGTTAACTCCTATCATCAATTGAGTCCACCTCATTTTGGAAGCTTCTTTCTCAATGATTAGTCAAATCTATCTACAAATAGAAAATTAATCCTTACAATTATCTATTAATTCAATCAAATAATTCATTATTATCCTATCATCACTTCAAAATGATAATTTTCTATTTAACAATTTAGTTCACTCCATAATGAATTTAATTAACTTGGATCTTTGATCCCATAATCATTTCCTAGTATATTGTTCTCTTGAAATTATATAAATATAATCACTCCCTTCATTCTTTTCATACACAATCATAAATACAAGAAAATGTCAAGTGTTTTTAGTCACCCAAGATTACACATAGTACAAGGTGAGAGCATACATACAAATGACAGTCCTTAGGTTGTAATTGAAAAAAAGAAAAAAAAAGATTGTGTGACTTTGATCTTCAACATTTATTTAAGCACAAGGGGAGAGTATACATCATTCACACACTCCTAAGACATGGTAGGAACAAATAATTAACATTTTAAACCAACTTTAGTGTCTAATTTAATGAAAAAATAAAGACTTTCACATGTTTTTGAAAAGTTAAACAGCATTTACGGGGCGTTGTACCCCTCACAATGGGCCACTAGGGCCAAAAAAGGACTAAACAGAACCAAAGAACATTACAGAAAAAGAGAAAAAAGCCAGAGACAGCCCAGCAACAACACACCAACAGCCAAAAAATAACCGACAAACCAGCAACAGGAGCAGCTAACTGGCCTCATCCTAGTTCTTGAACAGGAGGTCAACCGCCTCATCACCAACCCACTCCTTATTCTCCTGCCTATTATTCCCTGCTAATTCCTCTTTTATGACATTAGATAGTGCACTAGTAACAAAGTGGCTCAATTTCATCATGAATCGGGTCAAGCCCCTGAATCTTTTATCCAAGGTGTTCAGTCTCTTCGCCAACACTTCAACATCTTCCCCAGCATCCCTAGTTTTCAGAAACGAACTAGGATCATTCACCAATGGAGTGTGTGAGTCAGAAACATGGCCAGAAAACTTGTTGTCCATTAGAGTAGGCAGAGGCCTCTCACCCATCTCATCACTCTCATCTTCAGAATCATCTTCCTTATAGCCCTTGCTGTTAGACTGCTCCACCTCCGAGTCTTCAATTATTAATCTCTTTATTTTTGTTCTTGGCCAACCTCCCCGATCTCCTTCTAACACTTTCCCCACCAGTCAACTCCGTGATCCCCACCACTGTTTCCTCTCCCAAGTCTTTCTCCATAGCAACCTTGCCCATGCCCTCCTTGACAGTCATGGCCGACCCGCATTCCTCCTTGCCTTTCTTCAATTTAGTGACCTTTTCCGTCATGTCCACCTGGGTAGCCTTTAGCTCACAAAGGGCTTCCGCCGCACTGGCATGAGCCATGCCTGATCCACCCTTAAGCTACAAGAAATATGTTAGTAATTTTACCTTTTTTTTTAACTAATTAAACATAGGTTGCACCATTTTTTTAGTTACAAGATTAAACAACAAGGTTAGCATAAAATCAAAAAGAAAAAAATACAAATCTAAGAACAATAAAAGCCTTGATCTATATAGAGTGCAATTGTGACTCTATATTGGGTAAAATACACAAATAAATAAAAGAAAAAAAATAGATAATGAAAAATGAAGAAAATGAATTTTTCCTTAATAGTAGAAGTGTCGTTATGTAGGTTAAAAGCACCAACTTCGAGTCATAAACACAAAATTAAATCGTAGGCATCAACATGCATAGGGAGAAAGAAAAATGTTAAATTAAATTTTGCAAAATAGATAGAAAATAGAAACAAAGTGATTAGGATGGTTAGGCTTTGCGAAAAATAGAGAAAAATAGAAATAGAAAGTGAAAACAAGAAAAAAAAATTTAAAATGAGGAAATAGAAGCACCAACTGGTGGAGTGATAACATCAAATGGTGTAGGCACTTGTATGTAAAGTAAAAAGCATCGAAATGACATGGACAAAATAACCTTCAAGAAAATGTTAATTTCCTTTAGAATAGAAAGTTAGAAAGCTAAACTAATAATGAAAAAAATAAAATAGTAAGTAAAAAGCACATAAAATGTTAAAAAAGTACCAAAAACTAGTTAGAAAAAAAAAAGAACTGGAAAATTGATGCATTGATAAGTAGACCTATTAATGGTAAAAAAAAATGTCAAGTGTTTCATCCAGGATTAAACATAGTACAGGGTGAGAGCATACATACAATTGACACTCCTTAGGTTGTAATTGAAAACAAATAAATAAGAATGTGTGACTTTGATCTCTAACATTGCTTTAAGCACAAGGGGAGAGTATACATCAATCACACACTCCTAAGACACGATGAGGAAAAATAATTAACATTTAAAACCAACTTTCGTGCCTATTTTAGTGAAAAAATAAAGACTTTGACATGTTAGCATATAATAAATATGCCAATAATTTTACCTTTTGTTATTTGACTAATTAAACATAGGTTGCACCATTTTGTTAGTTCCAAGATTAAAAAAAAGGGTTAGAATAATTCTTTTTTAAAAATATAAATCTGAGAATAGTGAAAGTCTTGATCTATATAGAATGCAAGTGTGACTCTATACATGGTAAAATACACAAATAAATAAAAGAAAAAAATAGATAATGAAAAATGAATAAAAAGGACTTTTTCCTTAATAGTAAAAATATTGTTATCGAGGTCAAAAGCATAAAATTAAATTGTAGGCATCAACATGCATATGGACAAGGAAAAATATTAAATTAAATTTTGCAAAATAAACAAAAAATAGAATCAAAGTGGTTAGGATGGTTAGGCTTTGCAAAAAATAGAGAAAAATAGAAATAGAAAATGAAAAGAAGAAAAACATAATTAAAAATAATGAGGAAATTATAGAAGCACCAATTGGTGGAGTGATAACAACAAATGGTGTAGACACTGATATATAGAGTAGAAGTGTCAAATTGACGTTGAAATTTAAATAACCTTCAAGAAAATGTTAATTTCCTCTAGAATAGAAAGTTAGAAAGCTAAGCTAACAATGAAACAAATAAAATAGTAAGTAAAAAGCACACAAAAGATTTAAAAAGTACAAAACACTAGTTAGCAAATTTTTTTGAAGAAATGGAAAATTAAAGCATTGAATGTCTACATAAGGTGGAAGCTCAAGAAAGTGACATGTGGCATGATGAAGAGAGCTAGGTGTGGTCACATATGTGGAAAAAACACAAGGTTGACATGTGGATAAATTTTGGCAAATGTAAAAAGGGAGAAATCAATTAAAGGGATGTATGTGGATGGAAGAAGAAAGTGTAGGGTGGCTAAACATGTGGGAGGATCATTGGGAAAAACATAAATATTGATTAGTTGAGATTTGATTAATTGATCATGGATTAATTAATTAATCAAATTTTAAGAGTATTAATGAGTGGGGGCTAAGGTTGAGTCGGTTAGATTAATCAACTTTTAAAATAAATATAATAATGTAATATGATTTAATTAATTTATGAGATAGACAATAATTAATTATGAGAAATTAGAAGATTATGAAATACAAAAGTTAATTAGTTTATGAGATAGACAATAATTAATTATGAGAAATTAGAAGATTATGAAATACAAAAGATAAATAATTATATAATAAGAAGTCAATTTCAAGGTGTCTACAATATAATCTACTCTAAGGAAGTAAGACATGGTATGTGACATCTAGACTTTATTTGTAGATTTTGAAGATATGTACTTAGGATTTTAGAAAAGAGGCTGACATGTTTGCCTTGAGAGAGATTTGAAATTCCACGTAAGATTTTGAGAAACACGAGAAACACAAAATTAGGATGCTCACATAAGGGACCCTCTCCCCTAGACATTTTGTAGAATTTTGAGATATATATTTAAAACTTGATGTTGCATGATGTGATAGGTTTGCCTAAATGAACACTATTCAAATTGGTTCACAAATGACTCTGTCAGTCTATCTAGAACTGACTTAATGTTTTGTCAGAAAATATATGTAAAACCGATTCAGGCGCTTACATTTCTAGGTAACCTATAGAATTTTTGTGGAATTCTGCCATATGTATTTAACACTTGATGTGATATGATGTAGCAGCTCACCTAAAGCAACCCATGTAATTCACGTGGTCCTTTTGTAATTAATCTCTATAAATTCGGTCCGAACAATAGCAAAGGCATGCTCGCCTCGATTATTCAGAAGTTCATTTAAGTAGATTTGCAAAATAGTCCCTATAATGGATTTCAAGAAGTACTCCAAGGATGCAAATTTGTTATTATCGGGCCAGTGGCGTTTGGCTTCTGTGCGATAAGTGGAAAAAAATTTCGACGAGATTAAGAGAAAAGGAATCCTTGGTTCGTGGGATATCCTACGCCTTTTGGATGGTTGGGTGGATGGCCCCAGCTATGGATATAAGCTTGTGTGAGGCTACAAGGCTGACATTGGGGAGATGCTCCTTATTAAAACCAACATATCAAGACCACCAGGTATGCTATTTTAACTTGTACAAAAATATCAGCTAAGTTTTAGACTAAATAGGTACAAGAAAACTATGCTCAACTGCTTGTTATCTAATGATCACCATCCTTATTAATCCTTCATTTAACAATAGATTTGAGGAGCATTAATTCTTAATTCACCTTTCTGCAGATGGTTCATTCATTCCAGAGATGTACTTGGGAGTTAAACTGGACGCTGAAGGAAGAAAAGCGGCTCTACTGTTATCACTCAATGATAAAATTACTGAAGTCATGTACTTCATTCTTTATCTTTTCACCAAGGTTGAAGAGTGTGAAGTGCAGTTAGATTGCTTGATCTGTAAGATCAAGCAAGACTTAGGGTGCCATTGTTAGGGATATTAATGGGTGGCTTATCGTCGCTATAATTACGTCGAAGGCATCCCCATGCTTAAGATTTGTGAGGCCTTTTGATGTTTGATGGTTTAGATTAGTGGAGAGGCAATCGCCTGCCATGAAATCCATCCCAGCCATCGTTTTTCCTTGTTGTCCACAAGCTTAAGATTTGCGAGGCCTTTTGATGTCTGATGGTGTAGATTAGTGGAGAGGCCATGGACTACCATCAAATCCATCCCAGCCATCATTTTTCCCAGCTATTTTCCCCACTTCCCCAAATATTTGTCCACTTGCATGAGTGTGGCGATGATGTATTAGCAAAACAGTTATTGCAGAGGATGGAAAGAGGATGGAAAGATTGAAAAAATATCTGCAATGCAGTTATTGAGAAGTTGTTGAGAACACTTATTGCAGAAGATATTAATATCCACACATCATTGACAACACAACAGAATCAGATAGAATGCCCCAATTTTCAATTTGAAGAAAGATCTGAGCTTGAAAGAAGAGCCCAGGTGGGTTTGTGGTAGTAGGGTTTCGTGTTTTAGCTTGCTTTGTAGATTGAAATTTGGTTATTCCCTAGTATGTGCAATGCTAAACTCCGATATTTTTATATCTAATTTTTGTTTATTGTCAATAGATTGAAGTAGCAGCTATACAAAGATTCTATTGGCCAGCATGAGACAATTTATGTAGAATCTTGAGGTAAGTCACTTGCTATTTGGAATCCAAGAAAAACAATGGCAAAATGGTTTCATATTTGTACGTACCCTGTTTGCATTGTAGGATTAAGTTTTCCCTTGCAACAGAAGAGTATAACTTTACATTGGCTTTGCTACCCCTTATATGTCTTAATGGTCTACTTGTCCGAGCCTCTATGCCCATCCTTATAATGTTGAACTGGGTGAAACAGTTAAATTATCCATCTTTTAGTATTATTTTTTATTTTACTCAACCCTAATGGCCAGTTGCAATAACACCAGACTCATGTTTAGGCTTGTTCGTGGTGCAGTTGAAGTGAAGAGTTAAGAATTGTAAGAAAAACGACATCGAAGTCTGAGTTTTTCAAGCTGATACAAAAATGACTGATGATTTTGACATTTCTTGCCTGAGCAGGATGACTGCCTTATATTCAAAGATATTTTTTACTAGAAGTTTTTGATTGATATATCATGTGTTCAAGGGCATCCTTTTATTGAGTATAATAAGCCTACCAAGAGACTAACAAGAGATTATAACTTTTTCAAAACAATCTTCTTCGCTCTTAGTATACCTCAAAATGGATTGTTGGCAATTGCTCACATCTAGCAAGTTGGAGTTAAGAACTGATGGATTAATGGTGCTTTGGCTGGATGTGATTTTGACTTCTATAAGTATGAATGTCTTCCAAGTAACCTATATTTGGGATTTTTTCCAAGATCTTGCTTATAGAAGTTCTCTGTATGAGTCACCATTAATCATGGCAAGTCTCATCTCTTTGCAGGTAGTGCTTATATCTTTAGCTTTATTTCTAAAATCATACAGAGTAGAAAATAATAATAAGAAAATATTTGTATATCAAAACTAGCAATAGCTCCCATGCATTGAATTACATAATAAATCAGAATCAATAAATCTTTGGCTCTAAACAACTTAATCCTCTCTTAAAAGCTTAAAATAGAACATCCATACATACAGTATAAATATTATTCCAACCTATACCATTTTTTAGCATCACTGATTGTTGTAATGTCAGTTTATGCTAATGTTGTAGTCCACTCTAGGATAAGTAAAATATGTGCATACCTTTGATAATGTTGTATTTGAGGCCTTTATAGCCCTTCATAAGAAAGCAGGTAAAAGAGGAATGAGAGATTCACCAAGTTTTAATGGATCCAGTTTACACCTACCTATATGCTTCTCCAACATATATGAAGGGACAGTCGGGTGGGGAATGTATCTATGATAGAGGACTCTTAGTATATTTATTTGGTCAAATCTATACATATAACCAAGCTCACTTGGAAAAACAATCTATTACATACGCATAGGTGATTCATCTATGGAAGTTATATTACATATGTATTGCCTAGTCACAACTAGCTATGAAGCCTGAAAATGTGTTGAATGTATATCTATTCCACGTTTCTTATGACTTCAGGACCGTCAAGATAGATAAGTGTAGATAGGAGATTGTAAGAGAGTAAGTCTATAGGTGAAGCTAGTGGAGGTAAGACCTCCAGAGGATGAATTGTTATTGCAACATCCCCCACCAATAAAGCATTATTTGATGCAGTATCCCAACAAAGAAATTGTATGGCATGTGGCTTCCTTGAAAAACTCTCACAATTTCAAGGGTGGGGCCCCAATATAAACCCTGGCTAATTAATGTAAAACAAAAATTGTCACTCATAGTAAACTTGTCTTTGTAATAATTGTCATATCATAAAATTTATGGCCCTATCTAAATAAGCCAACAAGCATC
Source organism: Sequoiadendron giganteum (assembly GCA_007115665.2). NCBI lineage: Eukaryota > Viridiplantae > Streptophyta > Pinopsida > Cupressales > Cupressaceae > Sequoiadendron > Sequoiadendron giganteum. The sequence goes on along the minus strand of CM021100.1, from coordinate 835,681,574 downwards.
AATGAACAGGAATACTATTGTACGAAGTTGCTATAGAATGTTGCTCTGCCTTCTAATATATAATACTCTCATTTATAATGTGAATGGGTAGTTATCACACTGTAACTAAAAATCTATTTAGAATTTGGAAAACAAAATGTAATCTAAAAAAATGTCAATATTATAACTTTTGTTATGTAAAATGATTTTTAGTTTTTGTGTACTTACGTTCACTGTCAGATTAACTCTATAAAAGAAATTTACAATTTATCCACATGGTTAACTTTCCCATTAAAGCACATGTCATTCACTTTGAGTTTTGAATGCATTCTAAAAAATCTGATTTTGTGAAAAAATCTGATTTTGTGCTTAGTAAAATAGTAATCTATATAGGTATCCAGCTAATTTTTGAAACATTGATAGGAAGCTGGAATATCAAACTTATATGTTGTTTGTATTTGAGTACACAGTCCCTGCATAGTAATCATGAAACATCCCTGTATATACATCTCTTTTTTGTATTTGAGTACACAGTCCCTGTATATACGAAACCTCCCTGTATAATACATCTTTTTTTTCCTGTGGGCATTAGTTTTCGATAATTTGTGTTGTATTCAAATGATTTCTTCTGAAATCAATTATGTATGTTTTTGAATTGATGTTTCATGAGTGTAATCCGTCATCAGATCACTTTATTTTTTTTGTCTGTTTAGCTTTTTTGTTTGTTTAGCTTTAATCCCTATTCATGCTACAGATCACAATATCAAATGCTCACTCTTCTGAGCATGTAATATGAACAATCTGAAGTATTACTTTTCTGAGCATCATGAGAGTATATTAAAACAAGATAAATGAAGACCTTGGGGTACATGTGTATTATTTGAGTGTATTAGAAGATACCTCAAACCAACAATTATATTTGGGAGTAAAATAGAGGTTTGGTAAAACATATAAGGGTGAAAAAAAAGATTTGTGATATTAATTTATTTTATAAAAAGACTGAAAAAATAATTATTAGTAGTGGAATAGATTGATTGGACAAGATAATAGCTTTACCCAATTTTGTAAATTATAGAGATTGTTAAAGTAATGGATGCATTCTAAGTTCTTACGAATCTATGAACACCGTGTAGGGTGTTACCTTAATTATCAGAGAAACTTAGCTTTACTACTTACTATTCAAGTATTCCTATCCTTTTACCTTAATTATCCAACAAAAAATCCAAAGTTCCAAACAAAGTATAGTTAGATAACATGCAAATTTACTTGGTAATGTAAACTTACTTGGAGATGATTATTTATTGTTTTAATCTTGTATATAATTGTTAATAATTTTCATTTTATAAAAATATACATATAAAAAAAAATTAATATAACATCAAATATTGACTTGATTGATCTCTTATAGCGTATGATCTCTTATAACATAAATTATTGATTTCATGGAGAGTTTTGTTGAAATCATTGGTAATAGGGTGTAAATTGTGTATGGAAGTTGAGTGATTTTTTTTATAATCATCTTAAATAGAAAAGACGCAACCAGAAGCCCATTCCTTATTCCGATAAAAAAAATGTAATACTTTAAGTGGATTAATTTGATATCTGCTATTTGAATTTCTTTTTGTTTTAACTTTTCATAGTATGTGAAAAGTCTGTTTGTTGGATATTAATAGTGCATTTGTATTCGTTGTTTGGTAATTGGGAATTTTAAATAAGGTACTTGCAAATTCGGATATACTTAGATCTATTTTTTTTTATTGTCAATAGATTGAATCAGCAGCTCTATGGAGATTGGCTTTTGGTTTTCTTCACTTCTAAGCACGTTCTACCCACTTTATCCTTCTGCATCATTCACAACATTAGACATTTTGTGCTGCAACTTACGGTAAGTCACTTCCTACATCTTGACATACATATTTTTTTAACTGTGAAATGAATTTTATGTTTATTTGGTGGTTTAAAATTTATTTCTTTTGTTTCAGCAAAAGCTCTCAATTCTGATTTACTTTTATCTACTTATTGTAAAACATTGTTTTAGATCCCTATAGGCTTCTTCATGTACAGATTTTCAGAAATTGTGAAATGAATTTTATGTTTATTTGGTGGATTTACATTTTTTGTTACCTATGTCATCAAATCCTGGAGTGACCATCACAATGAATTAGTTTGCTGGGAAAGAACATGTTGAAAACAAAGAAATAGAAAATAGAAAACATCAATAGTAAATAGAAAACATAAAAGCAGTAAAGCTGAATAAGAAAAGGAGTCAAAAGCATAGGCCATCATAAAATTTATATTATGAATTATCAAACTGAACATTTCTCTTTGCACCTATATACTGTGCTCTCATCACCTGGTCTTTCAAACTTGTATTATACATACCTCATTTTCCAACTTTCATTATGCCTTTTTCTCAAACTTCTCACCTCCTTCCAAGCGTTCTACTACATCCACTATCATGATATGGTAGGTTTCCATTTATGTTATAAAAGATATAAATTGTATGCAGGTGTGACTGAATCATACTGTTCCACATTCAATTCTACTTCTAGCAAACTAAATTAATATATAAGATGTTGTATATTAATGTATATTTCTGGCTAACAAGTTACGACATATGTAGACTGGATTGGGATAAATACATCTCCCTGTTTGTTTGTAACATAATTAGAAGAAAGTATACATTTACCCTATATTGCCAACATTAACTGAGTACATATTGTGTTTTTTTGTTCAGGTGCATATTTGTATTCTCAATTTTGTGCTTACATATTTTATAGACGTAAATGTGATTTAATAAGTGTTTTTGTGGGGTTGATACAACGACTGGTAATTGCATGTAAATGTGCATTTCAATAAGTTGCTTGTTGATGCTACAATAAGGACTTTAACATTCTATTATGTGTTTCTTACACTGGATATTTATGCATGTCTTGTTTGCTTTTGCAGCATTCTATACTGGTCTATTGTTGGCATGTTGGGTGCTGAAGCAATTGAAAATGGATGATGATTAAAAAGAAAATGAGGAGGTAATGATTTAATCATTTGATGCAACACACCAACCTACTTCAACCTTTTCTTTTACTATTCAAAGTCAAATATGACTTATTATGCATCAACTTTTTTAATCATGTGAAACATTGGGGCTTGGTTAATCCTCTCCAGAATGTATATTTAAACCAATTTCCCCTTTCTCCATTTTATTTTTTGAAGATTGTTTAATGATAATGGCCTGCACAAGTTGGGTTCTTCTATTTCTTGGAAAATTGCTTGTGAAAGTTGGGTTCTTTCATCCCTTGTAAAATAGTATTGTCATATGATGAATTTGTTTGATATAAATGGCTGTCAAAGATGTGCTCTTTTGTCCTTTGGTAAATTGCCTAGTCATGGAATGAGATTGATTGATGGTAATGACTACAGAAATTGAGCTCTTCCATCCCTTGGGAAATTTCTTTGTCATAAGATGAGAATTTTTGATGGTTAATGGCTTCCAAAACTGTATTGTTCAACCCTTGGGAAATTGCATTGTAATAAGTTGAGACTATTTGATGATAGGGGCTGCCAAGGTTATGTTCTCTAATATTTATCTGTTTGGATATTGCATTGCCAGAAAGACAAGATTATTTGCTGGTAATGGCTGCCAAGTTTGTTTTTTTATCCGTGGGAAATTTCTTTGTTGTAAAATGAAATTGTTTGATGATGATGAATGCCAAATCTGTGTTCTTAATTGTGATTTTTTTGTTATAACCAGGTATTTGTTAGGGACTTTGTTCCAAGTGCTTTTTCATTTCTGATGAATGGGGAGCCTGAGATTGTCAAGAACTTTTTGTTGAAGCCTCTACATCTACAAGCCTGGGAGAAGCAGATTGATTGTTTTACTCTTGGTGAAGGTGTTATACCTGCTAGCTGAAATTAGATTTTGGGGAAAGTGCCATTTGTAGGGTTGGCCCTGTTGATTCAGGCTTTTGATGGTTCTTTTTGCTCTGAAACTACACCAAATGTACAGGAGATCAATATGCAATAGTTAACAAAAATCTACAAACTACCAAAAAATGCAATTGGCAAATGTACAACAAAATTTCATAAATTTTGCCATCATTTTATATGCATGTGAAAAATTAGGAGCTTTGGAACAGAGTATGGACATTTATCAGGCTATGCGTCAACTCATATGGATACATGGCTTTTAATTTAATTCTTAAGTGTAATAAATATTCTTCGTCAAATAAAGTCCAAGAAGTGAAAAATGCAGCAATATTCACTGTGATGAGGCAATAACATTACTCAAATTTAGAAAGGTGCGCATTCATTTTAAATTGAATAGAGACTCGTAAAAGAAAATAATGATTAGAATAATATAATGAGGGTTAAATATATATATATATATATAACACATAGAAAAGGATTCAATTTAGCAAGTGAATTCTACATGTTGATGATGAAGTCTAATTATCTTCTTCAATCAAATTTATTGTTTCAATTGCATCTAGATAGATCCATGTAAGTGGATGCATAGTTGATTTTAAGCCATCACTTCTCAATTGAAATCTTTGTTGAAAAAAAAATTCCTATATGAAATCTCGATTGATCTTATATACTGCACAAACATGTGCAAATAAATAGACCAATTTTTTTCCTAATAGTTAAATTTTTTTCAGAGAAGTACTTAAACTACAGTTGTTAATAGGCTTTCCATTTTCTAAATAAACATAACTAAAAATATTTATTCAATATATTGTCTTCGGCGTACCCATTGCACCCCAGGGTGCGATTGCTAGTTATGCTACGCTATATTATTATTGTCCTACTTTGTAAGTCTGATTTTTATCGTGGTCTGGACTCTAGTACATTTTTACAGTATTTGGGATGCATATTGATGGGTGGCTTATGCTCACTTATCATGTTATGGTATTGTGATATATTTGTAGTGTCATCCTTATTGTGGTATGCTATATTATTATAGTGTGGTATGTTTGGACTATCATCTTGTATATTTGTTTCAACTTTTATGTTATATTTTTATAATAAATTTCTTGTTAAAGAGATACTCTATTTTGCTGTAGAGTTACTTTGAAATTTTAAAATTATTATTAGCATTTGCATCTAAATGATTATGAAACTATGACAAGTTGTTACTTTGAGTATAATCTTTTTATGAGCTCATGTTGATGATATTCACTCAGCAATGGACTCGCTATTTATGTTGTTTAGTTCACTATGGGTAGGTAGATCTATTTCAAATTGGAATTTTGGGTTATATTTTACTAATGAGAAATATTAATATTATTATTACATAAAGGACAAATACTATCTAGATTGTTTATATAAAATAATGGTGTAATTGGAAAGATTTGAGTAGCTAAACATTTTAATTTCGAGGTTGGGGTAACAACTTGCAAGTGGCCCATGCTAAATCCAATTTCATGTGTGTAAACTTGATTTTTATCGAGTTGTTAATATAGTTTTGGTGCAATCTTAAGTGCAACCATATTTCTTTGTATGACAACAACATGATAGTCTTGTACATGGTTGTTCTTCACCTTTGCACTTGGGGGGGAAAGGATAACTAATTTTGGGAGATGTGTATTATTTTCAAGGATCCCCTTTTCCCATTCCTTTTCTTAAAATACCAATGTAGCAAGTATGTTGACATTTTAAGGGGGGCATATGACCCTAGCCATTGCATTGATGTATTGTGAGATCTAACTTATTGATATACCCCTTTAGTGGTGGTTGTGTTTATAATTCCCCCTAAGGTGTAGTTATCCTTTTTCCCCCTATGATGTCAAGCATTGATTCATCCCTTGTGATGTTAAACCTTTGTGTGCTCCCTGAAGCATGATTTGCAAGACAATCCATGGATTTAGCATAATTTAGCTTGCTAATTCATAAACTTGAGCACTCTTTACATGGACACCTAGCATAACACAAATTTATTTCTAGTGGACCCATGTGTTTCATGAGTGATTTTACATCCTTATGAGAGCACCATTTTTTCTAGCATATTTGATGGATGGCGTTTGGTATTTGAGACAAATTCAAGACTTAGTCAAGTGAAAAGGAGATAATCCTAGTAAATTTAATTAGATCTAGGATCACTTTTCCTACTCAATAGGAGGTACTAAGAAGAAACTTTGAAGGGGTAGTAAATTTTCTACCACTATCTTCGGGTAGGACCAAGCCATCAATATAGATTAGAATGATGTTGCAAGTCGACAATTCCTCATTAAGGGCCACCACACCACCCATAGCCATTGGTTCTGATAAGAGAAAAATGATTCCATCAGGGTGGATGTGGCAAGAGCTTCTCTCAAAATGGATCATGAGAAGTTGGAAGGTTTCTCTAGAGAAAAGATTAAAATAATTCAACTCTTGCACACCTAGTGAAAACACTTATCTCTAAAACTACATAACTCGAGGATGAAGAATTGAGATTAACCCCAATAATACCATGGCATCATCTGTATTAACCTCACAAAACACTTATTAGGATTTAGAACACTACACTCAAAACCATTTTATGGACTTAAGAATGATTTCAATTGAACTAGCCATCCCTCTTTATAGAAAAAAATTGATCTTAACCCAAGACTCGGTCATTAATTTTATTTCTCTAGAATTTTATCTCCAAAAAAATTCTTCCCTTTTCAAAACCTCTGCAAGCTCCCCTTTTAGTGCCTTCTCAACTTCAAAATCTTCACTCCCCATTCCTTTCTCAATGATATGCTCATTTAGTGTTGTCAATTCTTGCTCTATCCTTTCTTTTTCCTGGAATATATTTTTGAAATGTGCTTTGTTCCACTCCTTCAATTTGTTTTTGACATAGTTCAGTTTTTTGTTGATCTTGAATAGGTGAGAGTGATTCCCAATCTTGATTTCATCCCACCAAGTGGTAACTAGATTGGGCAGCATATCATCTCTAAGCCACACATTCTCAAATGTGAATGGATTTCGTTTTGGAGGTTCATTAGGTTGGATGGAGAGCTGTACAGGGTAATGATTCGATCATGTATAGGGGAGTATCATCACCTCCCACAAGTCATTTTGTCCCCCCCATTCCCCAAAGAGTAGGAATCTATCTAGCCTCTCAGCTATGCTGGTGAATCCTTTTATTCTATTTGACCAAGTGAAAACCCCATTTTAGCTTGCAAGTCCACCAACTGATTATTATCTACAAAATCTTGAAAGTCTTGTTGAACATTCATGATTTGGCCAACACCTCCCCATTTTTCCTCATTGCTCAATGTGGCATTGAAATATCCTACTATGATTCCCTTCCTACCCTTAGATTGGTTAATCCACCAAAAATGTAGCACCCCATCATGGAACCCAGAGAACAACATGTTACACAACTAAATAACTGAGTAATTTATTTTTTAAACATTTAATTACAATAAGTGAACAACACTATATACACGGATGTTCTCGAGGTTCCACAACTACGCTACTAGAATAAAAACTAGAAGAATAACACATCAAGAGTCATATATAAGAAAAATTTAAATATGTCATATCCCAATTACATTATCATATTTAGAGATTTAAGTTACAAGTTCAAAATACACCAAACGAGATTGTGACAAATCTTAAAATATCCATTATTATAATACAATGAAGTCTCATTAAAACTTCATGAGAGAATACACTAAAGAGGAAGAACAAGTACAATTGTTGATCACATTCATGAGAATTCCCAATGATCATCTCAATGAATGATGTGAATCTAGGAACCCTTAGCCAAAAGCTCCTCAAACTATAAACAAAGCTCCCTTAGTTCCTGTGTAGTCATTTTCTATGGAGCTCGAGATATAGGCTCTACTCCAAAAACCAGATTGATTATGAAATCTATGTCACATTTCAGCTACATACCAGGAATATCACTAGGAAAAACATCTGTGAATTCCCCAAGGATAGGGTAATCATCAAGAGATACCTCTCAAATCTCCCTTACCTCCAAGTCATTAAATGTCGTTGCAAACAACTGACAAACCTGTCACATACATCTCCTTAATTGCATAGAAGATATAATCCACAAGGAGATAGGTCTCTGCACACCGACTACCTCAACCTCTGTACCATAATCATCTAAACAACTTACTATATTCCATCGACAGTCAATCACTACACTATGGGATTCCAACTAGTCCATTCCCAAAACAATGTCATACGATCCAAGAGGTGTAACCCAAAGATCTATTGAGGTAGATAACAAATCAATCCTAAGTTCACAACTATGAATGAGAGATTCTACTGCTACCTTCACCCCATAAGCCAATTCTACCTACCACCTAACGCCTTGCTTTACTCTCACGAGTCCACATTGCTCAACCATAGATGGAGAAATAAATGAATCAGATGCTCTAGAATAAAAAAGAATAGAAAAACTACCACCCTATAACTGACCTAAAGTCTCAACCATAGCATTCTAATGATTTGCCTAACGGTTATCCACTGTAGCAAAAAATTTATGAGAACGGCATGTATCTCCAACCGTCAGCTCTGAAGCTACGGGTTGTTGACCAAACCCTGAAGTAACTCTTGTCGGAAACTATCTCACAATATGACCCTATTGACCACATGAGAAACATACAGTACCCCTGCCAAAACCTCTACCACCTGAAGGTGCATTCAACTGTTGGAAACTACCTCTGCTAACTGTAGATTGTCCACTCCATGTCGAATGATCCTAATAGTTGCGCTTATTATGCTACTAGTTATGGTTTTTCACAGACTATGAACCATTACCCGACTACATTTAAGAACTCTTATTCTTCTATGGGTAATGTTGTTGCTACTATTGTTATCCACCCTTAGTGGGAGCTTGTTGGTTTCGAGAGGAACCCCCTATCTGAGTTGGACCACCATACGGACCAAAACTTGTAGTAGGTGCACTACCTATCTAAACACTTGTATGTCCACCCAAAGCCATAGATAGATTCTCCTCCACAATTTGTGCCTTCTCCATGGCTACCTCCATCATCTTCAGCTCGAAGACTCTGAATCCTCCACTAATATGGGCATTCAAGCCCTTGATTAAATGTTGAACTACCATAGCCTCATCGTCCACTATCCTTGCATATTGTTTGAGCTCATAGAACCTAAACTCAAACTGCTCGATTGACATAGCCATCTAGCGAAGATCATGGAACTCCTTTGCACAATGTTGTCTCCAGTGCTCAGATAAGAAACACGCTCTAAAATGCTCCAAGAGCATATCTCAAGATACAGATCCAATCTCCAGATGGAGCTTCTACTCCTCCAATCGCCACCATGTAGAGGTGAAACCTCTAAGATGCATAATGGTGCATCTCACTCTGGTGTTGCTACCATAAGGTTTCATAGAAAAACATCATCCCATGTCTAATAACCAAGTCTTTGCTTCCAAACCACCACCAGTTTTGTCAAAAGTGGGAGGGCACGCCCTCAACAAATCTCTCATGTGCCCTACATCTATGGCATCTTGCTCCATGGTCTGCACAATCCTCTAAGGTGGTTATTTGTCTTGCTCACTATCCACTTCCTGCTCAGCCTTTCGCCTAGGCCCAAGATGAGAAATGACCTTCTCAAGTAAAGGATGTAGTTGATCTCCCTTCGCACCTGGCTGATTCAGATTTTGTTCATTATTCACCTAATTACCTTGAGGATTTGGCTACTACCCATGCTCACTTTCATGTGAAATCTATGGCAGAGTGTCCTAGTGATTAGCTGCATGACCACCACCATGACCTCATCCATGACCTCTATCACGTTGTATATGGATGATCCTACAAAAGACCAATGACGAGTCTCAGTTTAAAGACACAAGGATAATAATAACACACACACTACAAAGTCTAACATCTAGGATAGCCTAATGGGCTTGCAAGAACAAGAGTACCTAGTGTTAGAACCTTTGCTCTGATACTAAGATGTAATGCCCCATCATGGAACCCAAACAACAACATGTTACACAACTAAATAATCAAGTAAAAAAAAATTTAAACATTTTATTACAAGTGAACAACATTATATAAACGAACGTTCTCAGGGTTCCACAACTATGCTACTAAAATAAAAACTAGAATAATAACACATCAAGAGTCATATATAAGAAATATATGAATATGTCATATCCCAATTTTATTATCATAAAGAGATTTAAGTTACAAGTTCAAAATAAACCAAACGAGATTGTGACAAATCTCAAAATATCCATTATTATAATACAATGAAGTCTCATGAAAACTTCACGAGTGAATACACAAAAGAGGAAGAACAAGTACAACTATCGATCACGTTCATGAGCACGCCCAGTGATCATCTCATTGAACGATGTGAATCCAAGAAACCTGTCAAGAACAAACTCGTCTTGAATAACATCACCTGCAAGGGGACCCAATGGAGGAAAAGGCACGTTCCTCCCAACCATGTGGTACTCGAAAGCCCACCCCCTATGCTAGGAGATAGTATAAGGTTCTTAAGTCAAACTAACATCAAAGAAGAAAGTACATACTTCACATGGCTAACATACACATGACCACATAAGACACCAAAAACCATATGACAACTGACATACTCCTAGAGCCAATGACATAACCAAAGGTGACTCTACACAAGAGACCCAACATATGTACAAGGATAGGAGTGTCATCACATAGTCACACTAGGTTACCCTAGATAATCTTCCTAGATTACCCGCCCTCGTCCTGAGTTACCCTGGCAATCTCTAACGATTCTTGGCCCCTAAACGAACTGATGTGGAACCCAAACACTTTTTGAGAAGTCAAAGTGATCGACTAGCCATTACAGGCCATCTCAACCTACCTTAACCTAAGTAAGTGTTAAAGTACTAGGTTATCTACTTTCGATAGGTTACCCTGGTAACCTCTTTAGGGTTTCGGCCCCTAACGAAAGCCACTCCTCCTAGGTACAACTCACTTATTGACAATGACAACATAGCCAACATGAGTGCAAAATAACATCACTTGTAAACTCATTATAATAAGAACGTTACTATAAACATTTCAAATACCTCAATTTAAGACTATCCAACATGCATGGCTAATTCAAAGGTCAAATCATGCAAAGGATGATGATAATCAATCATCCCAAGATTTAATGCAAACAAAACTATCTTAAGCCTCTTGAAGATTTCAACAGAACTCATAACACCATAAAGTACAATTTTAACTTCAACGACATCATAAGCATGATTTTCAATAATCATGAATTAGAGTTCCATAATGACAATACTTAGCAAGTAAGAATGTCTAATTTACTTCTTTTAATACATTGTAATCTTATCAATCATAAAGACAAAACAACGTCATAATAACATGTTTAACTATTGTTTGAAATACTAAATTCATACATTATTCATTCCTAAACAAGAATGAAACAAATTCAATTTTAAAATAATATTAAGATAATTCTAATAGATACATTTATATACAGAATTTAACAAGCAATATTGCAATAGTACTTTTCTATTATTAAATTAATGATCATCTACAAACAATGAAAATATCAATTAAAATAAAAGATATATATATATATATATATATAAACTTTTGCATATATTTATATTAACTTTGTTTTATATACAAAACCAATTTTCTAAATGCGGAATATGGATTAAAAGAAAATTTGAATAGAAATAATCCTCTTGTGCATGGTGTGATGCATTAAAATGCATGTCGAACTAGAGTAACTAACAAGAATTATCAAATTTCATAACAGTACTCTCAAATTCCAACTTATCATTCAATGATCATGAGTAAAGCAGTTAAGGACACAAATTAGAAAGAAGAACAGGAGTTTGATTTGAATTAAAAACTTATCTAGATGAACGCTCAACAAAGGCAATTAGGATAATATTAACAAGTTAATTCAACACATGCAAAAGGAAATTTTGGCATTCCCAACTGACTCAATGAGAGTTGTCCATAATTAAATTCAAATTAAAGCACAGGTGAATAGTTAGCGATGGGCATCATCACACGATGCAATATTTTTTTGTCAACTGCGCGGCCTAGATATGGAAGGTAAAAAAGACCTAATACACAACACAAGTATCACCTCATGGGACTAGCCAACAAACAAAACATGGAGATTGGAGAGATAGGAAAGCATTGGGTGACTCTTTGCTAACATGCAAAGCATTAAAAGAAGTAAAAAACCCAAGGTAAATGTCACATGACATAAACGACTGGGTGGATCAAGACTATACATCGACAATAATACCAGATGGCCTATGCTCGTGACTAACCAATAAAGTATAGATCGAATTGACCATCAATACAAATCATGCAAAGCAATAAAATGTAAAATAAAATAGGACAATTAACCGAGTGGCTCCAAAAAGGGGAATACCGGAAGAAAGACAGCATGGCTTTGTGCATGCAATTATTGATAGAGAAAACCTTAATGCTAAATAAAAACTACAATCTTAATCCCAAATCACATCTGCCTAAAAATTCCATTTAAAATAGAATCCTCAAAAATTTAATCACCAAACATGCATACAAGTAAGTCATTATTGTCCCAAGTGAGATTGTGAATGAGGATTCAAGACAATCAAAACCAAATTACAACATTAAATTATTTTGACAACATTCACCTAAGACATTTAAAGATAAATACAGAAAATTTACAAATCTGAATTTGATGGATGAAGAAACTCAATCGAATTCATAGTTCAATAAGAGAGGTTACCGACACAACCTCTAATGAATAAACAACAATTGTACAAAAGAAAATTTAATTCATTACTATTGGGTTTTCAACATTGTTTTCAATTTTCCCTATTAATTTTCTTTATTGATCAAAACTAATCTCTATGGTTTTTGTTTACCTGATTTTGTGCAAGTTATCTAACATCCAGATTCAGCATAAAATAAATCAAATCAAAAGACATCAATTTAAAGTATTGAATTCAAATACAACCAAAAATACAGAAGAAAACCTGGAATTCTACTTTGGATTCAAACAAATGATGAAGCCAAACATAGGAATTCAGACAACATAACTTTCTCAGCATGAGCAAAGCCTCCGGATTTTGCAACCTCTGAAGTTTCCCAACCAAAAACACAGAAATACAGACAAAGCTTCTTCAAAAAAAAATTGTCGTGAAAAAATTGCATAACCTCCTTTTTCATTAATTTCACAATTAAATGCAATTCACAAAACACAACTGATAGTTCACATGCCATCAGAATTGATCAAGTAGTTAAAACTAATTGAATGAACAAGTTAAGTATTTCTAGATAATAAGTTCAAATTTTAAGATATTTTGCAAAATCTATTCAAAACAACTCATTTAAAAATATCAATTCCAATATCATTTGCGTTGCACAATAAAAAGAAAGAATATTTAATTAATATTCTATTTTTAATAATTATTCTAATTAAATCCTCTAAACATTAAATCAAACTTTTAAGGGTATGTGCAGGATCATCATGGAAAAAACAAGCCCTTAAGTGGCAATAAAAAGACAAAAAATTAGAGTTAGACAACTTGATGTAAAAATTTGAATAAGTTATCTATATTATTTCAAAAAAATATAAAAATAGAATTTGTAGCAAATTGAATGTAGTTTATAAAATACTAGACCTTTATTTAAAAAAAGAAAATCTATTTAGTGAAAATTTGAAATTTCAATGCAGTAGTATTTAAATTTCAGGGTAAAAATAAGAAGTAGGTGTCTGTCTGACCACCCTAACCACAATAAAATGATAATATATTTTTATAAACTCTTAGATATAAGTAGAGGACTCGTGTCTCGATGTGTTGCATATTTTTTTATAAATTTTTTCCAAGTAAATAATTAATTATGATTCTTTTATTAAATTTTTTATAAAATAAAAAAGCTCATCTGTCTAACCACCTTAACTTGGTCAAAAATTCATGAAATTCAATTTTTTATTTTATAATCCTATAGTATGCAAAGCATAGAATGTGACGCATGTTTCGGATTCAAAAAATGTCATACCATTTGAAAGTTATTGATGTTTTTCAATCAACCTATCAATCAGGACTTTATTCGTAATTCTAATAAAAAATGAATAATAATAATTTATTAAATTCAAATTAAAGAATAATTTATATTGGTGGAAAGTTGATAATCTCCTCTAAAAACCCTTTTCGTTTCATCAATTTTGGGTAAAAAAGAAGTCGCCAGCCACATGGACCATCATATGGCTTACATATCGCCACTTTTTGGCCCATCATGATCCTGCACATACCCTTAATTTAAAATGTAATCAAACATAATCATTTAATCTAATATTACAATTGAACTCACATTAAAATCAATACTTACCAATTAAATCATTTAACTAATTTAAAAAATTCAACTTCAAACATGACGAACATAGAAGGACATGATAGAATAACAAACAACATGACAGGATGGACGTCAATTGAAGACAAGTAATGACCGGGTACTCGTTCTTTCAAGAACAATAGCTCCCGACAGAGGAACAAACACTATCTCCCATCAACATATTTCCATTGGGTCTTGGCACACTCAGACCCGATGAAGCAAGTGGATTCGATGCATGTACCTGCAAACTGCATCAAACGACACTGTCAAACATATCAATACATATATCGAAAAACACACCATCAAGAAGAGTTGCAATGTACCAGGGTACTCATGAGTGAGTGTTGCTACACTGTCTTCTTCACCAAAACTGATATTCATCATTATTTCAAACATCAATTACATCATGATAACATAATTAATAGCTCAAAACATTATTAATAGCTCAAAACATCATAGCCCATAACACACATGTGTCCGTCATAATATCGACATAAGAGCATAACTAGATGATCATAATATCAAATGTATCATCTATAGAGTATAGCAACTAACATAACATCAATGACATACTAAAACAATGTAATGTAGAATCCAAAGCAACTAAAATTCTAACAACGATTCAAAAGAAAACTGAAACAAATAGTTTCACTGGAGGGACACTACATCCTCCCCCCTAGGATAAGGCTTACTCCTAGAAGCTTGAAAACAAATTAGGATAAAGCTCCCACATATGTGTGAATTATCCCAAGTAGTTGAAGCCTTGTCACTAGGATCCCACTAGACCCTCACTTGATAAATGTCTCAAACCCTGAGGGCGAGCCTCCTTTGCTGAAGAATGCCAATGAGCTCCAAAGCTAGCTTCCTATCCTCTGCCTGTAATGCATTCCAATCGATCACATGTGAAATATCAGGATGATAAGGCCTAAGAATAGATACATGGAATACATCATGAATCTGTAATAAACTAGGTGGTAAAGCAAGTTGATAAGCTACAAGACCAATCCTCTCTAGAATCTCGAATGGTCCAACGAAACGAGGCACGAGCTTAGAGCCTTTTCCATAATGGATCAGACTCTTTCATGGACACACCTGAAGAAACACCCAATCACCAAGTGAAAACTAATGATCCACTTGACGAGCATCAACATACTTCTTCTACCTATCCTACACCGCCACCAAGCACTCTCTGATATGATCTACCTGCTGCTCCATATCCAGAAGCATCTTAGGTCCAAGAAGAACTCTATCCTCAAGATAATCCCATCTCAAAGGAGTCTAGCAAGGACATCCATATAATGCCTGAAAAGGAGGCATACCTATGGAGCTGTGATACCCATTATTATAGGAAAACTCCACCAAATAGAGATAATCTTCCCAACGTGATTGTTGATCCATAACATACATCTTGAGCATATCCTCAAGAACTTGATTGACCCTCTCGGTCTGTCTGTCGTTCTCGGGGTGATAAGATGAACTAAAGTTCAACTAAGTACCTAAGGCATGTTGTAAGGATGTCCATAAAGCTAATGTAAACATAGGATCTCTATCAGAAATTATTTTGCGTGAGTGCAAATGAACAATATCCTCCATGAAGATCTTTGCCACAAATGATGCATTATACGATGAATGAATCAAAGAAAAATGTGCCACCTTAGTCAACCTATCAATAGTAACCATGATGGCATCATGTCAATGAGATTACATAGGCAACCCAATAATAATATCTATTGATATGATGTCCCACTTCCCTTCTGGAACAAGATGTGGCTGTAACAATCTAGTGGGATGTTGGTCCTCGGCCTTAACTCTCTGGCACTCAAGACATCTCAAAACAAAATCAGTGATGTCTCGCTTCAATCCAGGCCAAAAGTACAACTATCGAAGATCCGCATGCATCTTCTTGACACCTGGATGAGCTGAGTAAGGTGCTTGATGAGCCTCTGACATAATCAAGGTATGAAGACCATCTGAAAGTGGCACATAGATACGACCCAAATTTTGCAACAAACCATTTGACTCAAGAGTATATCCTACAAATCTACCCTCCAAGGGTCTATCTAATCCCAACTCTATCTTCACCTCTTGATATAGTTTGTTAGTAGGAAGTGATGCCAAAATTTGACTCCTCAAATCAACTCCAAAATTCATGGAAAAAAGCTCATGCCTTCACTGACTAAGAGCATCAGCTACTACGTTCTCTTTCCTCTGAATAAATTTCACCTCAAAATCATACTCGCATAAAAACTCCATCCACCATCTCTGACTAGCATCCAAATTAGGCTAAGTGAAAATGTACTACAGACTACGGTGATCACTGTGAAGCTGAAAGTGATGACCCAAAAAGAAATACCTCCACCAAACCAACCCATGAACAACTGTAGCTAACTCCAAATCATGAGTAGGATATTTCAGTTCGTGATCCTCGAGTTTGTGAGACTCATAAGCGATCACACGATCTTCCTACATCAGAATGGCTCCTAAACCCTCCAAGGATGCATCAGTGCAAACAAAAAAATCCTTGGTAGGATCAGGAATGGCTAAGATAGGTACACTCATCAAGTTTTCCTTGAGTGTCTGAAAATCCAACTCACACTGATATGACCAAAGGAATTTCTTCCTTTTCCTCTCAAGAGAAGTAATAGGATGAGCAATCCTGGAAAACCCCTGAACAAACCATCTATAATACCCAACAAGACCCATAAAACTGTGAACCTTAGGTACATTGGTAGGCATGAGCCAATCATTAATGGCTTGGATCTTTGTAGGATCCATTGTAATACCCTCTCCAATGATAACATGACCAAGGTATTTCACCTCAGTCTGGAAGAACTCACACTTAGACAAATTTGCAAACAATTGATTCTCTCTCAAGCACTACAATACCTGTCTCATGTGCTCCTCGTACTCCTTCATATATCTCGAATAAATCAAAATATCATCAAGAAACACAAGAACAAATTTTATCAAGGTATGTGTGAAATACATAGTTCATCAAACTCATAAAAAAAAATGGTGCATTCATTAACCCGAACGGTACCACTGTGAACTCATAGTGCCCGTAACGAGTTTCAAATGTCATCTTATGAATATCCGCTTCAGAAATGTGCAACTGATGGTAACCCGATTTCATATCAATATTAGAATATACATTAGCTCCTTTGATATGATCAAAGAGATTATCGATTCTAGGCAAAGGATATTGATTGTTAACCATCACTTTGTTCAATTGATGATAATCAATGCACAACTTGAGAGATCCATCCTTCTTCATGAAGATGACAGGTGCTCCCCAAAGAGAAACACTCAGATGAATAAAACCCTTAGCCAAAAGCTCCTCCAACTGCAAATGAAGCTCCTCCAGTTCCTATGTAGTCATTCTGTATGGAGCCCAAGATATAGGCTTTGCTCCAGGAACTAGATTGATTCTGAAATGTATGTCACATTTCGGTGGCATACCAAGAATATCACTAGGAAAAACATTTGTGAATTCCCCAAGGATAGGGTAATCATCAAGAGATACCTCTCGACTCTCCCCTACCTCCAAGTCATTAACTGTTGCTACGAACAATTGACAACCCTGTTGCATACATCTCCTTAATTTCATAAGAAATATAATCTTCGAGGAGATAGGTCTCTACACATCGAATACCTCAACCTCTGCACCAAAATCATCAAAACAACTTATTGTCTTTCGTCGATAGTCAATCACTTAACTATGGGATTTCAACCAGTCCATTCCCAAAACAATTTCATACAATCCAAGAGGTGTAACCCGAAGTTCTAGTGAGGTACATAATGAACTAGTCCTAATTTCACAACTGCAAATGAGAGATACTACTGCTACCTTCACCCCAAAATCCAATTCTACCTGCAACCTAGTGCCTTGCTTTATTGCCACATGTCGACATCGCTCAACCATAGATGGAGAAATAAATGAATCGGATGCTCCAAAATAAAAAAGAACAAAAACACTAACACCCTGTAACTAACCTGAAGCCTCAACCATAATATTCTGATGATCTACCTGATAGTTATCCACCATATTAAAAACTCTATGAGAATAACCTGCATCTCCAACCGTCGACTTCAAAGCTGCGGGTTGCTAACCAAACCCTGAAGTACCTCTCATCAGAAACTATCTTGCAATATGACCTTGCTAGCCACAAGAAAAACATTCAGTACCCCTGCCAAAACCTCTACCACCCAAAGGTGCATTCGACTGCTGGAAATTACCTATGCTAACTATAGATTGTGCACTATGTGTTGGATGATCCTGATGGTTGTGCTTATTATGCCACCAATTACGGTTCTTCCCAAACTGTGAACCATTACCCTACTCCATTTGAGAACTCTTATTCTTTTGTGGGTAACGTTGCTACTACTACTGTCCACCCTTAGCGGTGGCATGTTCATTCCAAGAGGAATCACCTGTCTGAGTCGGACCACCACGTGGACTAAAACCTACAATAGGTGCACTACCTTAATGAACACTTGTATTTCCACTCAAAGCCATAGATAGATTCTCCTCCACAATCTGTGCCTTCTCCACAGCTACCTCCATCGTCTTCGGCTGGAAGACTCTGACTCCTCCACTGATACAGGCATTCAAGCCCTTGATAAAATGTTGAACCAGCATAGCCTCATCATCCACTATCCCTGCATATTGTTTGAGCTCGTAGAACCTACACTAAAACTGCTCGACTAATATAGCCATCTAGAGTAAATCATGGAACTCGTCTACACGATGTTGTCTCCAATGCTCAAATAAGAAATGCACTCTGAAACACTCCAAGAACATATCCCAAGATATAGATCCAATCTGCATATGGGGCTTCTGCTCCTCCAATTTCCACCATGTAGAGGCGAAACCTATAAGATGCATAAAGGTGCATCTCGCTCTAGTGTTGCTACCATAAAGGTGTATAGAAAAACATCATCCCTTTTCTAATAACCAAGTCTCTACTTCCAATCCACCACTAGTTTCGTCAAAAGTGGGAGGGTGTTCCCTTAGCAAATCTCTCATATGCCCTATAGCTACGACATCCTTCTCCATGGTCTGCACAATCCTCCGAGGTGGTGATTTTTCTTGCTCTCTATCCACTTCCTGCACAGCCTCTCACCTTGGCCCAAGACAAGCAAGGACCAACTCAAGTAAATGATGCAATTGATCTCCCTCCACACCTGGCTGATTTGGATTATGTTCATTATTCGCCTAATTACCTTGAGGATTTGGTTTCTTCCCATGCTCAC
Organism: Sequoiadendron giganteum; assembly: GCA_007115665.2. Classification (NCBI taxonomy): domain Eukaryota; kingdom Viridiplantae; phylum Streptophyta; class Pinopsida; order Cupressales; family Cupressaceae; genus Sequoiadendron; species Sequoiadendron giganteum. The sequence goes on along the minus strand of CM021100.1, from coordinate 835,662,039 downwards.
TTTCATGTGAACTATGTGCCAAAGTGTCCTGGTGATTAGCCACACGGCCACCACCATAGCCTCATCCATGACCTCTACCACGTCGTCTAGGCATGATCCTACACAAGACCAATGATGAGTCTCAGTTTAAAGATGCAATGATAACAAGAAAACATACACACTACAGAGTCTAACATCTAGGACAACCTAATGGGCTCACAAGAACCAGAGTACCAAGTGTTAGAACCTTCACTCTAATACCAAGTTGTAAAGCCCCATCATGGAACCCAAAGAACAACACGTTACACAACTAAACCAAGTAATTTTTTTTTTAAATATTTAATTACAACAAGTGAAAAACATTATATACACAAACGTTCTCAGGGTTCCACAACTACGCTACTAAAATAAAAACTAGAAGAATAACACATCAAGAGTCATATACAAGAAACATATGAATATGTCATATCCCAATAACATTATCATAAAGAGATTTAAGTTTCAAATTCAAAATACACCAAACGAGTTGGTGAAAAATCCCAAAATATCAATTATTATAATACAATGAAGTCTCATGAAAACTTCATGAGTGAATACAGAAAAGAGGAAGAACAAGTAAAACTATCAATCAAGTTCACGATCATGCCTAGTGATCATCTTGGTGAATGTTGTGAATCCAGGAACTTGTCAAGAACAAACTCATCTCGAACAACATCACCTACAAGGGGACCCAATGGAGGAAAAGGCACATTCCTCCCAATGATGTGGTACTTGAAAGCCCACCCCCCCATGCTAGGATATAGTATAAGGTTCTCAATTCAAACTAACATCAAAGAAGACAGTACATACTTCACATGGCTAAAATACACATGACCACATAAGACACTAAAAACCATATGACAACCGACATACTCCCAAAGGAAACAACATAACCATAGGTGAATCTACACAAGAGACCCAACACATGTACAAGGATAGGAGTTTCATCACACAGTTGCACTAGGTTACCCTAGAGAATCTTCCTAGATTATCGATCCTCATCCTAAGTTACCCTAGAAAAATCTAATGATTCCTGGCCACTAAATGAACTTATGTGGAACTAAAACACTTTTCAAGAAGACAAAGTGATCGACTAGCCATTCTAGGCCATCTCAACCTACCTTAACCTAATTAAGTGTTAAAGTACAAGGTGAGGCAAAATAATTATTTGAGTTATGAATGATTACTACCCAACCCCTAAAACATTAAGTTTAATTTTCACTGGGTTATCTACTTTTGACAGGTTACCCCGGTAACCTCTTTAGGGTTCTAACCCCTAACAAAATCCACTCCTCCTAGGTACAACTCACTTACTGACAATGACAAGATACCCAACATGCGTGCAAAATAACATCACTCATAAACTCATTATAATCAAAACGTTACCATAAACATTTCAAATAGCTCAATAAGACTATCCAACATGCATGGCTAAGTCAAAGGTCAAATCATGCAAAGAATGATGATAATCAAGCATCCTGAGATTAAATGCAAAAGAAACTATCTTAAGCCTCTAGAATATTTCAACAAGACTCAAAACACCATAAAGTACAATTTTAACTTCAACGACATCATAAGCATGATTTTTAATAATCATGAATTAGAGTTCCATAATGACAATACTTAGCAAGTAAGAATGTCTAATTTAATTCTTTTAACATAATTGTCTTTTAATACCTTGTAATATTATCAATCATAAAGACAAAACAACGTCATAATAACATGTTTAATCATTGTTTGAAATACTAAATTCATACATTATTCATTCCTAAACAAGAATGAAACAAATTCAGTTTTAAAATAACATTAGGATAATTCTAATATATACATTTATATATAGAATTTAACAAGCTATATTGCTATAGTACTTTTCTATTATTAAATTAATGATCATCTACAAACAATGAAAAGATCAATTAAAATAAAATATATATATATATATATATATATATATAAATTTGCATATATTTATATTAACTATTTTTTTATATCTAAAACCAATTTTCTAAATGCAGATTATGGATTAAAAGAAAATTCAAATAGAAATAATCCCCCTATCCATGGTGTGATGCATGAAAATGCATATCGAACTAGAGTTAACAAGAATTATCTAATTTCATAACAGTACTCTCAAATTCCAACTTATCATTCAATGATCATGAGTAAAGCGGTTAAGGATGCAAATTAAAAAGAAGAACGGGAGTTTAATTTGAGTTAAGAACTTATCTAGACAGCCACTCAACAAAGGCAATTAGGATAATATTAACAAGTTAATTCATCACATGTAAAAGGAAAGATTGGAGTCCCTAGTTGACTCAATGAGAGTTGTCCATAATTAAATTCAAAGTTGAGCACAAGTGAATAGTTAGCGACAGGCGTCATCACACGATGTAATATTTCTTTTTGTCAACTACATGTCCTCGATATGGATGGTAAACAAGAGGATACAAGCACAGGTATCACCTCATGGGACTAGGTAGCAGACAACACATGGAGATCAGAGAGATAGAAAAGTGTTGGGTGACTCTCTGCTAACATGCAAAGCATTAAAAGAAGTAAAAAACCCAAGGTAAATGTTGGATGACATAAAAAAATGGGTGGATCAAGACTATACAACAACGATAATACTAGATGGCCTATACTTATCACTAACCAACAAAGTACAGATCGAATCGACCATCCATACAAATCTTGCAAAGCAATAAAATGTAAAATAAAATAGGACAATTAACCGAGCGACTCCAAAAAGGGGAATAACGGAAGAAAGATAGCATGGCTTTGTGCATACAATTATTGATAAAGAAAACCTTAATGCTAAATAGAAACTACAATCTTAATCCCAAATCACATCTGCCTAAAAATTCAATTTAAAAAAGAATCCTCAAAAACGTAATCACCAAACATGCATACAAGTAAGTCAACGTTGTCCCAAGTGAGATTATGAATGAGGATCGAAGACAATCAAAACCAAATTACAACATTAAATTATTTTGACACCATTCGCTTGAGAGATATAAAGATAAATACAGATAATTTACAGATTTGAATTTGATGGACGAAGAAACTCAATCGAATTCATAGTTCAATAAGAGAGGTTACTAACAAAACCTCTAATGAATAAACAACAATTGTACAAAAGAAAATTTAATTCATTACTGTTAGGTTTTCAACATTGCTTTCGATTTTCCCTATTATTTTGTCAATTGATCAAAACTAATCTGTATGGTTCTCATTTTCCTAATTTTGTGCAAGTTATCTCACATCCAGATTCAACATAAAATAAATCAAATCCAAAGACATCAATTTAAAGTATTGAATTCAAATACAACAAAAAATACAAAAGAAAACCTAGAATTCTACTTTGGATTCGAACAAATGATGAAGGCCAAACACAGGAATTCAGACAACGTAACTTTCTCAACATGAGGAAAGCCTCCAAATTTTGCAACCTCCAAAGTTTCCCAACCAAAAACATAGAAATACAAAAAAGCTTCTTCCTAAAAAAATTTTATGTGAAAATAACTTTCTGCTCAAAAACCAATTGCCGTGAAAAAATTGCATAACCTCATTTTTCATTAATTTCACAATTAAATGCAATTGAAAAATATATAACTAATAGTTTGCATGCCATCAAAATTGATCAAGCAGTTAAAATTAATTGAATGAACAAGTTAACTATTTCTAGATAAGAAGTTCAAATTTCAAGATATTTTGCAAAATTTATTCAAAACAACTCATTTAAAAATATCAATTTCAATATCATTTGCATTGCACAATAAAAAGAAATAATATTAAATTAATATTCTATTTTTAATAATTATTCTAATTAAATACTCTAAACATTAAATCAAACTTTCAATTTAAAATGTAATCAAACATAATCATTTAATATAATATTACAATTGAACTCATATTAAAATCAATACTTACCAATTAAATCATTTAACTAGTTTAAACAAGTCAACTTCAAACATGATGAATATAGAACGACAAGATGGAATAAAAAATGACATGACGGGATGGACGTCAACCGAAGATGAGTAACAACCAGGTACTCGTTCTTTCAAGAACGATGGCTCATGATAGAGGACCAAACACTATCTCCCATCAACATATTTCCTTTGGGTCTTGGCATGCTCAAACCTGACAAAGTAGGTGGAGTCGATGCCTATACCTGCAAACTGCATCAAATGACACTATCAAACATATCAATACATATATCAGAAAACACACCATGAAGAAGAGTCATACACGAGTGAGTATTGCTACACTATCTTCTTCACCAAAATTGGCATGCATCATTATATCAAACATCAATTACATCATGATAACATCATTAACAACTCAGAACATCATAACCTATAACACACACGTGTCCATCATAATGCCATCATAAGAACATAACCAGATGATCATAATATCAAATGTATCATCTAAAAATTATAGCAACTAACATAACATCAATGACATACTAAAATAATGTAATGTAGCATCCAAAGCAACTAAATGACTAAAAAATAGTCAAAAACAAACTGATACAAATAGTATCACTGGAGAGACACTACATCCTCCCCCCCTAGGATAAGGCTTGCTCCTTGAAGCCTGCAAACAAATAAGGATAAATCTCCCTCATACGTGTTGTATCCTCCCAAGTAGTTGAAGCCTCATCACTAGGATCCCACTAGACCCAAAACTGATCAATGTCTTGACCCCTAAGGGTGAGCCTCTTGTGCTGAAGAACACCCATGGGCTCCAAAATCGGTTGCCCGTTCTCTACCTGTAATGCACTCCAATCAAGCACATGTGAAATATCAAGATGATAAGGCCTAAGAACAGATACATGGAATACATCATAATTTCATGACAAACTAGGTGGTAAAGCAAGTTGATAAGCTATAGGACCAATCCTCTCTAGAATCTTGAATGGTCCAACAAAATGAGTCGCAAGCTTAGATCCTTTTCCATAATGGATCGAACTCTTTCGCGGATGCACCCAAAGAAACACCCTATCACCAACTGAAAATTGACGATCCACTCGACGAGCATCGACATACTTCTTCTACCTGTCCTGTGCCACCACCAATTGCTCTCGGATATGATCTACCTACTGCTCCATATCTAGAAGCATCTCAAGTCCAAGAATAAATCTATCCTCAAGACGATCCCAATTTAACGAAGTCTGGCAAGGACGTCCATACAATTCCTGAAAAGGAGGCATACCTATGGAACTATGATACCCATTATTATAGACCTGAACTCCACCAAATAGAGATAATCTTCCCAACACGACTACTGATCCATAACATACATCTTGAGCATATCCTCAAAAACCTGATTGACCCTCTTGGTCCCAGGGTGATAAGATGAACTAAAGTTCAACTAAGTACATAAGGCATGTTGTAAGGATGTCCATAAAGCTAATATAAATAGAGGGTCTCTATCAGAAATGATTTTGTGTGGGATACCATGCAAAGGAACAATATCCTCCATGAAGATCTTTTTCATAGATGAGGCATTATAGGATGAACACACCGAAGAGAACTATTCTACCTTAGTCATCCTATCAATAATAACCATTATGGCATCATGTCGATGAGATGACATAGGCAACCCAATAATAAAATCTACCGATATGATGTCCCACTTCCATTTTGGAACAAGATGTGGTTGCAAAAATCCTGTGGGATGTTAGTGCTCGGCCTTAACTCTCTAGTACTCAAGACATCTCGAAACCAAATCAATGATGTCTCACTTCATCCCAAACCAAAAGTACAACTATCGAAGATCCACATGCATCTTCTTGACACTAGGATGAGCTAAGTAATGTTCTCGATGAGCCTCTAACATAATCAAGGTACAAAGACCATATACAAGTGTCACATAGATACGACCTAAATGTTCCAACAAACCATTTGACTCAAGAGTATATCCTACAAATCTACCCTCTAAGGGTCTATTTGATCCCAACTCTATCTTCACCTCCTGATATAGTCTGTCAATAGGAAGTGATGCCAAAATGTAACTCCTCAAATCAACTCAAAGAGTCATGGAAAAAATCTCATGCCCTCACCGACTAAGAGCGTCAGCCACTACATTCTTCTTCCCTTGAATAAATTTCACCTTGAAATCATACTCACATAAAAACTCCATCCATCGTCTCTACCTAGCATTCAAATTAGGCTGAGTGAAAATGTACTGCAAACTACGGTGATCATTGTGAAGCTAAAAGCAATGACCCAACAGGAAATGCCTCCACCAAACCAAAGCATGAACAACTGCAGCTAACTACAAATCATGAGTAGGATAGTTCAGTTTGTGACCCTTGAGTTTGCGAGACTCATAAGCGATCACATGACCTTCCTACATAAAAATGACTCCTAAACCCTCCAAGGGCACATCAGTGCAAACAACAAAATCCTTAGTAGGATCATGAATGGCTAAGATAGGTGCATTCATCAACTTTTCCTTGAGTGTCTAAAAAGCCAACTGACATTGATCTGACCAAATGAATTTCTTCCCTTTCCTCTCAAGAGAAGTAATAGGATGAGCAATCCTAGAAAACCCCTAATAAAATAGTCTGCAGTACCCACCAAGACCCATAAAACTGCAAACCTCGGGTACATTGGTAGGCACAAGCCAATTAATGATGGCTTGGATCTTTGAAGGATCCACTGCAATACCCTCTGTAGATATAACATGACAAAGTTATTTCACCTCTTTTTGGAAGAAATCACACTTTGAAAAATTTGCAAACAACTGATTCTCTCTCAAGCACTACAATACCTGTCTCATGCGCTCCTCGTGCTCCTTCATATCTCTCGAATAGATCAAAATATCATTGAGAAACACAATAAAAAATCGATCAAGGTATGTTTGAAAGACACCGTTCATCAAACTCATGAATTTAGATGGTGCTTTCGTTAACCCAAATAGTACCACTATGAACTCGTAGTTCCTGTAACGAGTTCAAAATGTCATCTTATGAATATCCACTTCACAAATGTGCAATTGATGGTAACCCAATTTTAGATCAATCTTAGAAAAGACATTAGCTCCTTTAATCTAATCAAAGAGATCGTTAATTCTAGGCAAAGGATATATTTATTCTTAATCTTCACTTTGTTCAATTGACGATAATCAATGTACAACCTGAGATATCCATCCTTATTCTTCATGAAGATGATAGGTGTTGCCCAAGGAGAAACACTCAAATGAATAAAACCCTTAGCCAAAAGCTCCTCTAGCTACAAATGAAGCTCCTCCAGTTCCTGTTTAGTCATTTTTTATGGAGCCCGAGATATAGGCTTTGCTCCAGGAACTAGATCAATTCTGAAATCTATGTCACATTTCGGCAGCATACCAGGAATATCACTAGGAAAAATATTTGCAAATTCCCCAAGGATAGGTTAATCATCAAGAGATACCTCTCGACTCTCCCCTACCTCCAAGTCATTAACTGTCACTGCAAATAGCTGACAACCCTGTCATGTACATCTCCTTAATTTCATACTAGATATAATCCACGAGGAGATAGGTCTTTGCACACCGACTACCTCAACCTCTACACCAGAGTCATCTAAACAATTTACTATCTTCCATTGATAGTCAATCACTACACTATGGGATTCCAACCAATCCATTCCCAAAACAATGTCATACGATCCAGGAGGTGTAACCCAAAGATCTACTGAGGTAGATAACGAACCAATCCTAAGTTTACAACTGTGAATGAGAGATTCTACTGCTAACTTCACCCCAAAATCCAATTCTACCTACCACCTAATGCCTTGCTTTATTTCCATGAGTCCACATCGCTCAACCATAGATAGAGAAATAAATGAATCAAATGCTCCAGAATCAAAAAGAACACTAACACTAACACCCTATAACTAACCTGAAGCCTCAACCACAGTATTATGATGATCTATCTGATGGTTATCCACCATAGAAAAAACTCTATGAGAATGACCTGCATCTCCAACCATTGGCTCTGAAGCTGTAGGTTGCTAACCAAACCCTAAAGTACCTCTCATCGAACATTGTCTCGCAATATGACCCTGCTGACCACATGAGAAACATCTAGCACCCCTACCAAAAAATTTGCCACCCGAAAGTGCATTCGACTATTGGAAACTGCCTCTGCTAATTGTAGATTATGTACTCTATGTCAGCAGATCCTTACGGTTGTGCTTATTACGCCACCAATTACAGTTCTTCCCAGATTTTGAACTGCTACCCGACAAAATTTGAGAACTCTTATTCTTCTGTGGGTAACGTTGTTGTTGTTGTTGTCCACCCTTAGCAGGTTCCTATTGGTTACGAGAGGAACGACCTATTTGAGTCGAACCACCACGCAGACCAAAACCTCTAGTAGGTGCGCTACCTATTTGAACACTTGTATGTCCACCCAAAGCCATAGACAGGTTATCCTCCACAATCTATGCCTTCTCCATGACTACCTCCATTGTCTTCAGCTTGAAGACTCTGACTCCTCCATTGATATGGGCATTCAAGCCCCTAATGAAATGTTGAACTAGCATAGCCTCATTGACCACTATCCCTACATATTGTTTGAGATTGTAGAACCTACACTCAAACTGCTCGACTGACATAGCCATCTGGTGCAGATCATGGAACTCGTCTACACAAAGTTGTCTCCTATGCTCAGATAAGAAACACACTCTGAAACACTCCAAGAACATATCCCAAGATACAAATCCAATCTCCAAATGGAGCTTCTAATCCTCCAATTGCCACCATGTAGAGGAAAAACCTCTAAGATGCATAATGGTGCATCTCACTTTGGTGTTGCTACCATAAGTGTTCATAGCAAAATATTGTCCCATGTCTAATAACCAATTCTGCACTTCCAAACCACTGCCATTTCCATCAAAAGTGGGAGGGCATGCCCTTAGCAAATCTATCATGTACCTTGCAGCAACGACATCCTGCTCTGTGGTCTACACAATCCTCTAAGGTGGTGATCTATCCCACTCTCTATCCACTTCCTACTCAGCCTCTCACCAAGATGAGCAAGGACCTACTCAAGTAAACGATGCAATTGATCTCCCTCCACACGTGGCTAATTCAGATTATGCTCATTATTCACCTAATTACCTTGAGGATTTGGTTGCTCCCAATGCTCACTTTCATGTGAACTCTATGGTGGAGTGTCTTGGCAATTAGCCACACATCCACCACCATAGCCTCATACATGCACCATCTAGGCATGATCCTACACAAGACCAATGACGAGTCTCATTTTAAAGATGCAAGGATAACAAGAAAACACACACACTACAGAGTCTAAAATCTAGGACAACCTAATTGGCTCGCAAGAACTAGAGTACCAAGCTATAATTCCCCGTCATGGAACACAGATAACAACATGTTACACAACTAAATAACCGAGTAAAAAAAATTTTAAACATTTAATTACGACAAGTGAACAACATTATATACACGAACGTTCTCAAGGTTCCGCAACTACACTACTAAAATAAAAACTAGAAGAATAACAGATCAAGAGTCATATACAAGAAACATATGAATATTTCATATCCCAATTACATTATCATAAAGAGATTTAAGTTAAAAGTTCAAAATACACCAAACGAGATTATGAAAAATCTCGAAATATCCATTATTATAATACAATGAAGTCTCATGAAAACTTCATGAGTGAATACAAAAAAGAGGAAGAACAAGTACAACTGTCAATCACATTCACGATCATGCCCAATGATCATCTCGGTGAATGATGTGAATCGATGAACCTGTCAAGAACAAAATCATATCGAACAACATCTCCTGCAAGGGGACCCAATGGAGGAAAAGGCATGTTCCTCCCAGCCGTGTGGTACTCGAAATCCCACCCCCCATGCTAGGAGATAGTATAAGGTTCTCAAGTCAAACTAACATCAAAGAAGATAGTACATACTTTGCATGGCTAACATACACATGACCACATAAGAAACCAAAAACCATATGACAACCGACATACTCATAGAGGCAATGACATAACCATAGGTGACTATATATAAGAGACCCAACACATGTACAAGGATAGGAGTGTCATCACACAATCACACTAGGTTACCCTAGATAATCTTCCTAGATTACTGGCCCTTGTCCTGAGTTACCCTGGAAATCTCTAATGATTCATGGCCCCTAAACTAACTTATGTGGAATCGAAACACTTTTCAAAAAGACAAAGTGGTCGACTAGCCATTCCAGGCCATCTCAACCTACCTTAACCTAAGTAAGCATTAAAGTACAAGGTGAGGCAAAACAATTATTTGAGTTATTAATGATTACTACCCAACCCCTAAAACATTAAGTTTAATTTTCACTAGGTTATCTACTTTCGACAAGTTACCCTGGTAACCTCTTTAGGGTTCTAGCCCCTAACGAAAGCCACTACTCCTAGGTACAACTAACTTACTGACAATGACAACATACGCAACATGTGTGCAAAATAACATCTCTCATAAACTCATTATAATTAGAATGTTACCATAAACATTTCAAAAAGCTCAATAAGATGATCCAACATGCATGGCTAAGTGAAAGGGTAAATCATGCAAAGGACGACGATAATCAAGCATCCCAAGATTTAATGCAAAAGAAACTATCTTAAGCCTCTTAAAGATTACAACATAACTCACAACACCATAAAGTACAATTTTAACTTCAACAACATCATAAGCATGATTTTCAATAATCATGAATTAGACTTCCATAATGACAATACTTACCAAGTATGAATGTCTAATTTACTTCTTTTAACATAATTATCTTTTAATACATTGTAATCTTATCAATCATAAAGACAAAACAATTTCATAATAACATGTTTAACCATTGTTTGAAATACTAAATTCATACATTATTCATTCCTAAACAAGAATGAAACAAATTCAATTTTAAAATAACATTAAGATAATTCTAATATATACATTTATATACAGAATTTAACAAGCTATATTGCAATAGTAATTTTCTATTTTTAAATTAATGATTATCTACAAACAATTAAAATAAAAGATATATATATTAAAAAATTTACATATATTTATATTAACATTTTTTTATATCCAAAACCAATTTTCTAAATGTAGATTATGGACTAAAAGAAAATTTGAATAGAAATAATCCTCCTGTGCATGGTGTGATGCATGAAAATTCATATCGAACTAGAGTTAACAAGAATTATCAAATTTCATAACAGTACTCTCAAATTCCAATTTATCATTCAATGATCATGAGTAAAGCAGTTAAGGACACAAATTAGAAAGAAGAACAAGAGTTTAATTTGAGTTAAGAACTTATGTAGATAGCTTCTCAACAAAGACAATTAGGATAATATTAACAAGTTAATTCAACACATGCAAAATGAAAGATTGGTGTCCCTAGCCGACTCAATGAGAGTTGTCTAGAATTAAATTGAAAGCTGAGCACAAGCGAATAGTTAGCAATAGGCATAATCACATGATGCAATTTTTTTTTTGTCAACTGCCCGGCCTAGATATGGAAGGTAAACAAGAGGATATGCAACATAGGTATCACCTCATGCGACTAGCCAATAGACAAAACATGGAGATCAGAGAGATAGGAAAGTGTTGGGTGACTCTCTACAAACATGCAAAGCATTAAAAGAAGTAAAAAACCCAAGGTAAATGTCGCATGACATAAATGACTAGGCGGATCTAGAATATACAACAGCGATAATACCAAACAGCCTACGCTCGTCACTAACCAATAAAGTACAGATTGAATCGACCATCCATACAAATCATGCAAAGCAATAAAATATAAAATAAAATAGGACAATTAACCGAGCGGCTCCAAAAAAGGGAATAATGGAAGAAAGACATCATGGCTTTGTGCATGTAATTATTGATTGATAAAACCTTAATGCTAAATAAAAATTGCAATCTTAATCCCAAATCACATCTACCTAAAAATTAAATTTAAAATAGAATCCTCAAAAACTTAATCACCAAACATGCATACAAGTAAGTCAACATTGTCCCAAGTGAGATTATGAATGAGGATCAAAGAAAATCATAACCAAATTACAACATTAAATTATTTCGATAGCATTCACTTGAGCAATATAAAGATAAATACAAACAATTTACAAATCTAAATTTGATGGACAAATAAACTCAATCGAATTCACAGTTCGATAAGAGAGGTTACCAGCAAAACCTATAATGAATAAACAACAATTGTACAAAAGAAAATTTAATTCATTATTGTTGGGTTTTCAACATTGCTTTCAATTTTCCCTATTATTTTTCTCAATTGATCAAAACTAATCTCTATGGTTTTCATTTTCCTGATTTTGTGTAGGTTATCTAACATCCAGATTCAACATAAAATAAATCAAATCCAAAGACATCAATTTAAAGTATTGAAATCAAATACAACCAAAAATATAGAAGAAAACCTAGAATTCTACTTCAGATTTGAACAAATGATGAAGCCAAACACAGGAATTCAGACAACTTAACTTTCTCAGCATGAACAAAGCCTCCGGATTTTGCAACTTCCAAACTTTCCAAACCAAAAACACAGAAATTCAAAAAAAGATTCTTCCAAAAAAAAATTGCCGTGAAAACAAATTTTCGCCCAAAAACCAATTGTCGTGAAAAAATTGCATAACCTCCTTTTTCATTAATTTCACAATTAAATGCAGTTCAAAAAACATAACTGATAGTTTGCATGCCATCAAAATTGAACAAGCAGATAAAACTAGTTGAATGAACAAGTTAACTATTTCTAAACAATAAGTTCAAATTTCAAGATATTTTGCAAAATCTATTCAAAACAACTCTTTTAAAAATATCAATTTCAATATCATTTGCGTTGCACAATAAAACTAAATAATATTAAATTATTATTCTTTTTTTAATAACTATTCTAATTAAATCCTCTAAACATTAAATCAAACTTTTAATTTAAAATGTAATCAAACATAATTATTTAATCTAATATTACAATTAAACTCACATTAAAATCAATACTTACCAATTAAATCATTTAACTAATTTAAACAAGTCAACTTCAAACATGACGAACATAGAACGACATGACGAGATGGACATCAACTGAAAACGAGTAACAACTGGGTACTCGTTCTTTCAAGAATGATGGCTCGTGATAGAGGACCAGACACTATCTCCCATCAACATATTTCCATTGGGTCTTAGCACGCTCAGACTTGACGAAGTAGGTGGAGTTGATGCCTGTACCTGCAAAATGCATCAAATGACACTGTCAAACATATCAATACATATATTAGAAAACACACCATGAAGAAGAGTTGCAACATAACAAGGTACTCACGAGTGAGTATTGCTACACTATCTTCTTCACCAAAACTGACATGCATCATTATATCAAACATCAATTACTTCATGATAACATCATTAACAACTCAGAACATCATAACCCATAACATACACATGTCCATCATAATATCATCATAAGAACATAACCAGATGATCATAATATCAGATGTATCATCTATAGAGTATAGAAACTAACATAACATCAATAACATACTGAAATAATGTAATGTACAATCCAAAGCAACTAAACAACTGGCAACCAGTCAAAAGCAAATTGAAACAAATAGTATCGCTAAAGGGACACTACAAAAAATATATTGCCATAGGTTCCTCTTGTCTATAGTGGACAATGGTACATACACATTTATGATGAAGAATTTCTCGTTTCTTTGCAATGATCTACAACTTAGCATTATCCAATTTACATTCCTTATTACCAATTTTCTTGTGATAGCTAATAGGTTCCATATTGCACCAATTCCCCCCGATGCTCCCTCAGCACCAAAAAATATTCATTTTCATTATCTCCAACATCCAAGTCTCTTGTCACACTCCTCTCTACTCAATTTTGTTTCTTGCAATAAGAATAAGTTTTCCTTAGATTGGTCAATTTGATGCTTGATCAAGCATCATCTGTTAGGGGAATTGATGCCCCTAACATTCCATGTATAATCTTCATTGCCCCTGGGGAAGGATCACATCCTTCCCTGACCTTAGTTTCATTTGTCCCACTACATTTGTTGCAATCTCCAAATTAGCCTTGTTTGATTTGGGTCCTCTCTTCCCATTTCTCTTGATATTTGTTTTTTTAAATTTTTGACTGTGTCTACTCCAACATTCTCTCCTCCACCATTTCCCCTTCCTCTACCTCCCCCATTTCTTCTTCTTTTGAGTCCAGCTCCACCTCACTTTCTTCCCCTTCTTCTTGCAAGGTATTATTCTCTGAATTTTCCATTCCTTACCCTGCTTCTTTTTCCTTTTCTTCCCTATTCTCTTCCACTAGACCCATCCCCTTTGACCTAGATTCTTTGTCACCATCGGCCTCCTCTCCACTCAGTATTTCTTCTAGTGTTACTTTTTCTTCTTGATTAGGGAGGATGTTATCTTTCTGTTCATAGCTTATCCATGATCTACTCAACTCTTCAATTGTTAGATCAACCATCGTGCTCCTCAAGTTGTGTACAGGGTGCTCTACATTGTCTATTTGATACTCCCTTCCAATTGAGTTAGACTTTAGGATCCTCACTTACCTCAGTGAATTTCTTGGCATCCCCTATTGTGCACTCACTTGTTGATCCATCACCACCCCGATCCCATTTATACCCATTTTCTTTGTTAACCCTCAATTTCACATTACAATCCAATTTGCCATGGTCTTTATATTTTCATATGGAACATAGTTTTATTTGGTCCTCCCTTTCCACTTTTTTTTTTTGAGTCCTACCCTCCATACAAAGTTTAATTTCTTGTGGAATAAGTTGATGTGGGGTTATCCCTATGCATATTCTAGTGTATGAGCCCAAGCATCTATCCTCATTTTCTTTCTCTACCGATATGAACTTACCTATGATTTCCCCAATTTCAACCAAAGTCTCATCATCCAAGAACCCCAAGGGTAGGTTGTAAAGGTGTACCCATATCGACCCTCCTAGATTGTGTGTTTCCAGGGATCAAAGTTTGGGTACCAGTCGATCAAATGCATCCCAATATTGTTTAAGTAATGCGGGTCGCTAAGCATGGCTTTCCATTTATCCTCCTTGGAGGGGAATTCTACCAAGAAAAAGTCATTTGGAAATGCCCTAAGGGTGATCCCACAATACTGGTTTACAATTTTTGGCCTAACTAGACACTGAACTGATTTTTTCTAACTAAATATTCACTTTCGAGCACCTATAGCGGCTAAACCGTGAGGAATTTGAAGATGATGCAAACTAGTGATTTGTGACATTTTGTCTGTAGATTCTAAATATATTTTTTTCAAAAAAATTAGAATCAGATTGCAATTATTTTTCCATCTCCTTCGAAAATTTCTAGTTTTTTTTCAGTAAACACCATTTTTAAGGAGTGATGCTCACCATATACAACATAACTGTTTTTCCATGAAGGATAAAATTCCTTTTTTTTTTCAAATTTAGATTTGTAACTACAATATCTAGTGCATGGAATTGGTTTAATAGCATTTCATTAAATATTTTTTCCTTATTCAAGTTTCGAAGTCAAACAAATTCACAATTCAAACATAGGAGACCATATTCAACAATACTTTTTTTCTATGTATCAAAATTTAAAAAAAATTGTTGGATCAAGGACATCCATATCTAGTGCACTGGTATTTTTCAAAAAAAAAAATTGATAGTCTACTATTTTTCCACTTGTGTAGAATAGAGAGCTTGAATTTCGGTGAAAAACCTATGTTTAATCAAACTAAAAAAAATACATAATAAAACCAAAACATATTAAAATTATATTTGTTGGATAGCTCATTCTAAGGACTACCATCATCCAGTTGGGTCTGTGAAGTGCTCCATTTTCATCCTTAACTCGAGCTTCAAAAAAAACCATTTTGGAGATTTTTGGTGCCAAAGGGGGAGAAGCAGGGAAAAGGGGGGTTCAAGCGAACCCCCTTTCCACAAAGCTTTTCTTTTGGCTTTTTACCAAGAATGGTGGGACCTAGTATTTAATGGGTTCACTCGAAGGGGGGTTCTAGTCAACCCCCTTTGGGTTTGCTCAAACCAAATGTTCGTTCGAAACCCCAAAAACCAAAAACAAATCCATGGGGGCATTTTTTGCAATTTTCCTTCTTCACTGGAATTGTAAACCAGTTTTGTGGGTTTACCCCTAACTTGAACCCTAACTCCCCATTTTTCATCACACCACCTTCCTACACTTGCTACACCACACCACCCTCCCCCCCATTTGAGAAAAAAATCCTTTTCCTTCAGCTTTTCTACTAAATGTTTTATTCGATCTTTATCCAAATTGACAGAATGTTTTGAATAGTTTAGGGTGGGAGACTTACTAATTAGATTCACATATTGATGCGATGGTCCTTCTTTTGCTATCACCTTATCCTTCCCTTTCCATGGCCTACTTTTCCACGCCTTACTTTTAGAAGTATTATCATGTCAATTGAAAGATGTGTCCACCCTCAAATTCTTCTTTTCCCAGAACTACCCACGCCAACCATTCTCCACTTGCCTTCAGTTTGCACCACCTTGCCTATTGGTGCTTGAGTGTTGGATGAATTTCATTCAATCCCATGTTGCTTCCCTAGACCTTAGGGGCCAATTTCATCCAAGCGCATCCATGGTAGCACAATATTACCTGCTCAATACCTCTTCCCATGGATCGATTCAACCTTGAGCTTCCAAGGCTTAATGTTGGTTACATTCAACCCCTCTTCCATTCTACTAATTCTTACCATATTTTTTTCTTAAATAAATAGATCCATTATAAAATGCCATTCAAATACATATTAACAAATAATCAAATCCCATCCAATAAATTCCCAAAAGCTTTCCACTAAGAAACCAATAGAGGAATACAAAAAACCAAATCACTATGGATTTATTTAATATGAGCACATAAAACCCACATGAAAAAACATACAAGCACATTAGAATTTAATGCAAGTGTATGACCCACTAGCAACAACATGCATGCACACTTAAACCATATGCAATAATTTTACATGCACACTAGACTAGTAGAAGCTTCACAAAATGACTATGGAGGTTGTTGGGTCTTGAGATATATATATATATTTAGTTTATGATATTGATGACCCAATTGCCAAGATTCAGGCAATGTTGAATAATTTCAATAGAGTTTTAGGCAAGGTCCTTTCCCTAGAAGAGAAACCAGAAAAGAGAACTAGACCTAACCTTTCTATCAGAAGGCCCTAGGGGCTTGTTATTAAAATGTGTAATTAGACCCACCACAAGTCACTCCCTCTCGTCCCCCTCAAATAATCAGTATGAATTCTAACCCAAGAGAGAAACCACAAAAGAGGATGAAAGTTGAGAAAACGCCATTGTTGGTTGATTATCCTACAAATATAGATGAAAGTGAAAATGTTCAAATCACCATGGATGAAATTCAACAATGTATACCATCCCCCCAAGGCCAAATATTGTTGGCCTTCTTTAGCGAAGGTTCAGGTTGGGCGTGGCTATGTGAAGAGATAACCTCAACGATGTGAGGGAATTTGCATGTTCACAATTCATTTTTGATGATGAGTTTGTAAAATCTCAAGATTTTAAAGATTTTTTTATGAGAGAAAAGAGGGAGAACTACCATAAAAGAGTTCAGTTGGCACAAGTACATGTGCCTACAAAAAATTATCATGAAGTAGTTGGAAAGGTAAGGGAAGAAATGAAATTTGAGTCCAAAAACATTATGCTTCAAGAAGGGAGAAGAGTGGTTCAAGATAGTGGATTGCTATTGCTCCCTAAATGGGATATCCAATTGTCTTTAATACTATTAGGAAACAAGAAAGATATTTTTTCTCCATAGAAGAGGAAGAAAAGATGGCATTGTTAAGATCGGGGTTTAACCCACATTGGGAAGCCCTTGCAATCTAGGCCCTTACCCCAACTACAAATAGTCTTATGATTATTGAAGCATTGAAGGATATTAAAGGGAGCTTGATTATAAAGAAGGTGTGTGACACCTTTCCCCGTGAAGTTGTTGCATTAGTGGTAGATGTTGCCAAGTTTAATGAAGCTATTGTTCGAAGCTTGCAAGAAATAATTAATACATTGTTGAAGGAACATACTAATCTCGTGGAAGCTTACAAGCAGTATTAGGTATTATTGGCTAAAAAAACATCCCTTCTTGCAAGTATGTAAGAAGCATGCTCCTCTTCTACAGTTCCCCCTGCTCATGTGATGATTGAAAATGAATATATTAAAGAAAAGACTCAAATGTTGGAAGAGAAGTTGAATAATGCTCAATAAAATTAGAAAAAGGATAATGTGTGGATTGCAATGTGCATCCTAGAGCACATACTATCTAAAATATTAAGAAGGCTTGAAGATACCCTTGTTTCATATGTGAATTTGACAGAATAAGTGGGGATCAAGAGCGGCTCAAATGTATATTTAAAAAATGGAATCCTAGATTTACATCTTTGGAAGGTATGTATAAGGGATTTACAAACACATCTAATGCCCCACCTGGTATCCGTCTTACTTTTGGCATTGCCAAGATGGCACAAAATCATAAAGGGTATATGGAAATTATAATTGAAGATGCACGAGAAAAAAAGAACTATGTCTTAAATGTTGACAATAGAGTTGTACCCACCTATTAGAAGATAATGGGGAGTTGAGGACCCTAGAGAAATGAAAGGATAGTTTCAATACTATAAACCACACACTTCTAATTTTCAAAGACTACAAAGTTGATATAAATGAGCTTAATTCCTATTCAGATAGGTTGGTCAATGTAGATCATGGCATGGAAATATTTTATAGAGATACCGATGCTTTACTTGATGCCAAGTATAATCAAAATTTGAAGAATGAGGAAACGCTCTTAGCTCATGACCGACCTTTTGAGGATATGTTTAAGGCATGTAATGAAAAGTATAATTTTTTACCTGGCTTGTGAGTGGATCCATGATTTTATTCCTATGCATCATGTCTAAGATTTTAATTTTCAGAAAGATCTCTAGGATGATGCTCTTTTATTATTGCTTCCCTTATGTTATAAAAGGGACTCTCAAGCCTCATTCAAAGGGTTTTGATTTTTTTATCTTTCATATTTGTAAGATCTTTTTGCACAGTTTAAGGTATTTGACAACACATATAGGAAATGTTATAATTTTTCCCTGTAATAAAAATAGATGACTCAAATACTCAGTGTATTTCTTTAATTTTGAATATCGACCTATCTTTCTCTCCAGTATTGTATTCACTATCTTTTGACTCAAATAATCAAGGGTTATTTATAAGTTCTCATATCACATCTTGTATTGTGGATGTTGAACTGTTAGCTTTTGTTCAAGGAATGGATTAATGTTGCTTTCAATTATTCATTAAATATTGTGTGAATGTAATAGGGATTTATAAGTAGTGTGACAAGTGTTATTCTTTTCTTGGTTTCTCATTGTAAGATGGTGAGGTTATAAGAAGCCATGAGTTAGTTTTTTGTAGTAGTACACATTTCATTTTTTTACTCTGTTGTAGATAAGGAATTGATCAAAATAATTCATAAAGTTTGAAGATTGATGAAAAATCACATATCCAATCAAAAATAAAAAGGTTACTTTACTGCAAATTTTGTTTTAAGCACAAATCCATGCTAGCAAGGAAACATTAATCATTGAGTACATGTACAACTTATTAGTATGACCAAATTAAAATATGAAATTATTAATAATATGTTAATGCATTCAATTTGATTCACAATTTCATGGAATATGTAATATAAAATTTCATCAACAACAGTTGGAATATGATTCATGAAATGTAGTATAAATACCTAAAAACTGCTAAATCACTTCCATTTTCCAAATCATGTCTTGGTCCTCATTCTAACAATGAGATTGAGAGTCATCTTGACTCTGAGTCTAGTCTTCATTTTTTCCCCTACATGTGTCCACTTAATTGCATCTCAAGTTCAACATTCATTGAGTCACTATCATTTGTGTCACTTCCACTTACATTAGAAGTGTTGCACAACCCTCTTCTTTCATATATGGACTTCTAGATTGTGAGTACCCTTTTAAAAGAAAAATTTTAAGCATTGTACCTAATTGTAAACACCCTCAAGAAATTTTCCAAGTTCTTGTCTGGTTTTTTTCTTATCTTTAATTTCAAAAACCTCAATGCATTGAAAACTCTCTCATCCTCCACCAACCCCAATATCATTGTTTGACATAAATCAACAAGTTTAAAATATTTTGATAACAAATCACACAATATTTCACTCTGAGCTAAGGTTTTCCAAACCCTTGTTATTGATCATGCTTCCATGGGATTCTCCATGGACTCAAACTGGTCAGTCATACTTACTGCAAAACACTTAGCTTGTTCTCCAAGATTAATTTCATTTATAATTCCTCTTGTTTTCTATCCATTGTATTCTGAACTTTTTGAAAAGTGTTTGACCAAGGTAATTTTTTTTTTTTGAAAATAGTCTAGGTTCCCTCGATTGCTTGGAATCCAAAATTGAGGATACATAATAGACATGGCTTCAAGTATTTCTTCTTAGGAGAATTGTTCATAAATCTCTATGGAAATACATTTTGTAATAGATTTCAAATTATCACTTACATATTTAACAATGTCGTTAAAAGCTTCCTTTATAACAGGTACTTCTTTGGTAGAGTGCTTGGTCATTGTAAAATAGTGCATCAGTATCTCAAATCCACGTACAAAGACACATAACTGACCGCTTGCATTAAAATATGAATAATTTTCACAATTATTCAGGTCTGTAATTAACTCCTAGCTTACAAAATTTGGACTTTGAAATGGATAATCTATTAATCTAGATATAGATTATCGAGGGTCATGCATGCCATTCTATGTAGTTTAATATATTCATAGATATACATAGTTCTATCTTGGGCTTTCTTCACAATATTGTTCATTTCAACCAGCATGGGGAGAAGA
This sequence comes from Sequoiadendron giganteum, assembly GCA_007115665.2. NCBI lineage: Eukaryota > Viridiplantae > Streptophyta > Pinopsida > Cupressales > Cupressaceae > Sequoiadendron > Sequoiadendron giganteum. The sequence continues at coordinate 835,641,041 of CM021100.1, read as the reverse complement.
CCAAGTAAAGTTAAGAGTGTCTCTATATTGCTTAACCTATGTAAGAGGTCGAGAGCTTTGTCAATTGTGCTACGATCTTCTTACATTACTCCAATCAAGGATCAATATTTTGGAAAAACTCATTATGTTGGTCCATGCAAGGAGATCCATCTGGTATCAACATACTTAAGAAACTTGTTTCCTCCTATTATTCCCTCAACAAAATTTTAAATTTTGCAAAATATTTCAGACTTCAGTAGAAGTATGTGTAGAGATCACAAACTAGATTTTCAAATTTTGATATTGTAGGAAATTTTCTTACAATTCTAAATGCTAAATTTATTTTGCGGGTCATGTAGAGAATGCCAAATATGTATGGTGAACATGAAGTTTGTAAATTTATGTAAATACTACTCTTGTGACCTTACATTAGTGTAGCTCCATCAGCTCCTACACACACCAAATTTTTGGCAATTGTCAAGTCATTCATACCTCCAATTTCATTCAAAGATTTATTAACTAGTTCAAATAATTTTTTAATGTTGAACTTTCCTTCATTTTATGAACACGGAGAAGATGAGGTTGGTGAACATGCTGGTGTATAATATACACATACATACATACCCAAGAAGTATTATCTACCATAATAAAGGTAAGTTCACCAATCTGTGACACAATTTTGGCTCTTAAGATGCCACTTTTTTTTTCTGAAATCAGCAAAATCTGATTTGCACGAGAAAATGAAGATAGTTACGCTCAAAATTTCAAGATGCAGCAAGAACAAAAGTTGAAGTGCTCTGAGCCTAGTTTCTAAGCTACTATTTTTTTTTAAAATTAATGAAGATTAAGGATCTCAAAAAGGGGGGGCCCAAAATAGGTCCTATTTTTATAAAAAAAATAGCATATCGCCTGAGGGCTCCCCCCTTTTTGATTAACTTTTTTTAGAATTTCAAAAATCCCAACACTGAGAAATTAGCTAGCACCATTTAGTTTATCCTCATTCTTTCAGATAATTTTTTAATGAATATATAATAATTTATGAATTTTCAAAGTGGACACATCTTAAAAAGCTAAAATTTGAGTGTGCTCCCTCCTAAATTTTTTGAAAACTAATCAAAAATTTATTTTTTTTCATCATGTGTAGAATGGAGTCTAGTTTCAAAAATTGTAATTTGTTTCATGTTTCGATGAATGAGTAAAAATCTATCCTAAAACTAGCACATGTTGGTTTTTGAACAAAAATGGAGGCATTTACAAAAGGAGTCATGGATCAAAACCTTAACTAAATCAAAATGAAAAAATAATTATATATTTAGATAGATAAAAGAGAGGTTAACGCTATCACAGTTTTTTATATACTTGCATTGAAAGATGTGCAAATGAGACGGGGAGCACAAACGAAAATATGAGAAAATTTGGCAAATCTTGTCAATTAACACATCCAAAGCAGGTCATTTGGTGAGCACCAAATTTGGTGCTCACCAAATTACCTGCTTTGAACAAAACCTGAATTTCCTCTCTTTGGTTGACAACTTTGATAATGCTTAGAGTGCACAGTTTATGATCGTAGATGGATAGTTGAGGTTTTACCTTTCATACGTTCTTTAATTCGTTACCCTAATTGGATAACTCTTTATCCCTCTGAAGTCTCTCTATCTCAAGTCTCACTCCCTCCCACGTGACCTAGACTACTCTCTCTTAGTCCAATCCCCTCTCTCAGGTCTCTTTCCCTCCCACATAGGTACCTAAATAAATCTCTCACTCCGACCCCCTTTCTCACTCTCCCTCTCTCTCCCTCCCTCTTTGGTCTTTTTATCTCTCACTACATCTCCCTCTCTTAGGTCATTATCTTTTTCTCTTTGTCTCTCTCTCTCTCAAGTATCTCCCTCCTACCCCCTCTCCTTCTCTTAGTTATGTCACTCACTCCCTCTATCTCTCTCCCATCCCCTCTCTCTCACTCACTCTATCATTCTCCCTCTCTCTCTCACTCTCTCTTGGGTATCTCCATCCCCCCTCTCTCTCTCTCACACACACACACTCCCTCTCTCTCTCCCCCTCCCTCTTTTTCACTCCATCTATCTCTCTCCCATTCCCTATCTCTCACTCCCTCTATCTCTCTCCCACTCTCTCCCACTCTGTCTCTCTCCCTCTCTCTCAGGTCTCTCCTTCCCACCCTCTCCCTCTCTCTCTCTCTCAAGTATCTTCGTCCTACCACCTCTACCTCTCTCTCTTTGTCAAGTCTCCCCCTCCTACCCCCTCTCCCTCTCACAATCACTCCCTCTGTCTCTCTTCCACTCCCTCCCTATCTCACTCCCTCTATCTCTCTCCCTCTACCTCTCCATCTCTCTCAAGTATCTCCCTCCCACGACCTCTCCCTCTCTCTCTCAAGTCCCTCTCTCTATCACGCCCTCTATCTCCCTCCCACTCTCTCTCCCTTTTCCTCTCTCTCAATTCTCTCCCTCCCACCCCCTCTCCCTCCCTCTCTCTCTAAGGTCTCTCCCTCCTATCCCCTCTCCCTTTGTCAGGTCTCTCTTTATCTCTCTTACTCACTCCCTATATTTATCTCCCACATCCCCTCTCTCTCACTCCCTCTATCTCTCTCCCTCTCTCTCTCCCTCTCTCTTAGGTATCTCCCTCCCACCCCCTCCCACTCTCTCCCCCCACCCCCTCTCTCTCTATCTATCTCTCTCTCACTCCATCCATCTCTCTCCAATCCCTCTATCATGAGTACTCCTCTCCCTCCCACCCCCTCTCCATCTTTCAAGTCTCTCTCTCTCACTCCTTGTATCTCTCCCATCCATATATCTTCCACTCCCTCTCTCTCCTACTCTCTTAGGTCTCTCCTTCCCACCCCCTCTCTCCCACGTTGTCTCCCTCTCCTTCTCTCTCAGGTATCTCCCTCCCACCCTCTCTCCCTCTCCCTCTCTCTTAGGTTTCTCCGTCCCACCCCCTCTCCCTCCCCCCTCTCTCTCTCTATGTATCTCCCTCTCTCTCCCACTCCCTCTCTCTCTCACTCCCTCTATCTATCTCCCACTTTGTGTCTCTCCCTCTCTCTCTTTGTCAAGTCTCCCCCTCCTACCCCCTCTCCCTCTCACAGTCACTCCCTGTATCCCTCTTCCAGGCCCTCCCTCTCTCACTCCCTCTATCTCTCTCCCTCTCCCTCTCCCTCTATCTCAAGTATGTCCCTCCCACCACCTCTTCCTCTTTGTCTCTCAAGTAGAAGGTTTAGGGTTTAGGGGTTAAGGGTTAAGGGTAGAGGGTTGAGGTTTGAGGGTAGAGGGTAGAGGTTTTAGGGTTTAGGGTTTAAGGGTTGAGGGTTGAGGGTTGAGGGTTGAGGGTTGAGGATTTAGGGTTTAGGGTTTATGGATTAAGGGTTAAGGGTAGAGGGTTTAGGGTTTAGGGATTATGATTTATGGTTTAAGGTTAGATGGTGTAGGGTTGAGAGAGAGAGGGGTTGTTGAGGGTAGAGGGTAGAGGGTTTACGGGTTTAGGGTTTATAGTTTAAGGGCAGAGGGTTTAAGGGTTTAGGGTTTAACCTGGTTAAGGGTAGAGGGTTGAGGGTTGAGGGTTTAAGGGTAGAAGTTTTAGGGTTTATAGATTAATGGTTAAGGGTAGAGGGTTTAAGGTTTAGGGATTATGATTTACGGTTTAAGGGTTGAGAGAGAGGGGAGGTGTTGAGGGTAGAGGGTAGATGGTTTAGGGGTTTAGAGTTTAGGGTTTAAGGGTTAAGGTTATAGGGTTTATAGTTTAAGGGTAGAGGGTGTAAGGGTTTAGGGTAGATGGTAGAGGGTTTAAGGGTTAAGGGTATAGGGTATAGGGTATAGGGTACAGGGTTTAGGTTTTACACTTTAACGGTTGAGGGTTGAGGGTTGAGGGTTGAGGGTTGAGGGTTGAAGGTTTAAGGGTTGAGGGATTAAGGTTTGAGGGTTGAGGGATTAGGGTTTAGGGTTTAAGGGTTGAGGTATTAGCGTAGAGAGTTTACTTCGGTTTAAAAGGGTTTAAGGGTTGAGGGTAGAGGTTATTGGGTTTAAGGGTAGAGGGTAGATAGTTTAATGGTTTAGGGTTTAACCTGGTTAAGGGTTGAGGGTTTAGGGTAGAGGGTAGAGGGTTTAGGGTTTAGGGTTTATAGTTTAAGGGTAGAGGGTTTAAGGATTTAGGGTTTAACCTGGTTAATGGTAGAGGGTTGAGGGTTTAAGGGTTGAGGGATGAGGTTTGATGGATTACGAGGGTATAGGGGTTGAGGTATTAGGGTTTAGGGGTTGAGATTTGAGGGATTAAGAGGGTATAGGGGTTGAGGGATTAAGTTTTAAGGGTTGAGGGTTGAGGGATTAAGAGGGTATAGGGGTTGAGGGATTAGGGTTTAAGGGTTAAGCGTTGAGGGTTGAAGGATTAAGTGGGTATAGGGGTTGAGGGATTAGAGTTTAAGGGTTGAGAGTTGAGGGTTCATGGATTAAGAGGGTATAGGGGTTGAGGGATTAGGGTTTAAGGGTTGAGGGTTGAGGGTTAAGAGGGTATAGGGTTGAGGATTAGGGCTTAAGGCTGAGGATTGAGGGCTGAGGGTCAGAGGGATCGGGTGAGGGCATAGGGCTGAGGGATTAGGATTAATAGGGTATAGCTGAGGGATTAGGCCTAGGGCTGAGGGTTAAGGGTTGAGGGTTGAGGGATTAAGAGGGTATAGGGGTTGAGGGATTAGGGTTTAAGGGTTGAGGGTTGAGGGTTGAGGGATTAAGAGGGTATAGGGGTTGAGGTATTTGGGTTTAAGGGTTGAGGGTTGAGGGATTAAGAGGGTATAGGGGTTAAGGGATTAGGCTTTAAGGGTTGAGGGTTGAGGGATTAAAATGGTATAGGGGTTGAGGGATTAGGGTTTAAGGGTTGAGGGTTGAGTGATTAAGAGGGAATAAGGGTTGAGGGGTTAGGATTTAAGGGTTGAGGGATAAGTGATTAAGAGGGTATAGGGGTTGAGTGATTAGGGTTTAAAGGTTTAGGGTTAAGGATTGATGGATTAAGAGGGTATAGGGGTTGAGGGATTAGGGTTTAAGGGTTGAGGGTTGAGGGTTGAGGGTTGAGGGATTAATAGGGTATAGGGGTTGAGGGATTAGGGTTTAGGGGTTGAGGGTTGATGGATTAAAAGGGTATAGGGGTTGACGGATTAGGGTTTAAGAGTAGAGGGTAGAGGGGTTGATAGATTAAGAGGGTATAGGGGTTGAGGGATTAGGGTTTAAGGGTTGAGGGATTAAGAGGGTATAGAGGTTGAGGGATTATGTTTTAATGGTTGAGGGTTGAGGGTTGAGGGATTAGGAGGGTATGAGGTTGAGGGATTAGGGTTTAAGGGTTGAGGGTTGAAGGGTTAAGAGAGTATAGGGGTTGAGGGATTAGGTTTTAAGGGTTTAGGGTTTAAGGGTTGAGCGATTAAGGGTTTAAGGATTAATGGTATAGGGTTTATAGTTTAAGGGTCCCACTCCCTCTCTTAGGTCTTCCCCTCACCATAATAGAATAGATCTCTCCCTCTCAAGTCTCAGTCTTGGGTTTCAGTCCCTCCCATGCTACCTAGACTAATTTGTGTCACTACAATGCCCTCTCTCACAATCCCTCTTTGTCAGGTCTCACTTACCTCCCACCCTACCTAGATAAATATATTTCACTCCAACCCCCTCTCCCACACTCCCTCTCTCTCTCTCCCCCTTTGGTCTTTTTGTATCTCTCGGGTCTCATCCCTCCCAACCCCTCTCATGTTATCCGGTATTTTCCCCCACTATAATTGGATAACTCTCTATCCCTCTCAAGTGTCTATCGCTCTCAGGTCTCAGTCGCTACCACACTACCTAGACTAATCTTTCTCACTCCTACAACATCTCTCTTTATCTTGAGTGTCACTCCCTTTGTCTCTATGGAATCTCTCCCTTTCAAAACAACACATTTGGCACTCGCCAAATTTGGAGAGTGTCAAATGTTTTTTACCTTGAAATGGTAAAATAGGGGTTGAGCCCATGATTTAGGCCCACATTCATTTGTATTTGTCTGGTTCATCGCTTTATCTGATTCAGAAATTCCTTTTTTTATGCAGTTAACTTCATGTTGTACCAATCTATGCTTGATCCATCACCTTTTTACCACCAATCTGCATGGTAGACAATGTAGAGGAAGACATTTTGAAGTTTGTACCTCATTTTACATTATCTGAGGTAATATATTCATTTTGGTAATATTGAAATGTTTATAATTAGTATATTTGTTTGTTTTTGACAATATAAACTAAATCTATTTAATGATTTTATTAATCATAACAATTGGACATAGAATTCAACATTGAATTAGATGATATTTGCATAAAAAAGTTTAATTTTTATGAGTTTGAAGAACAAAAAAATGAAAAACATGACATTTACTTAACACAAATTTACTTATGAATTCTATTTGCATTGCTTATAGTAGTCCATTTCCAACATGGCTAGTGGAATTCGTAGTATTTCATTTTATTTTCAACTAATTTGGAAAACCTAATAGCTTTCATCAATGTTAATGCAAGTTTCCATTTGTTTATACCATTAACCTTTCTAATAAATAAAAATATGGAAAATTTTGTGCAATTGAGAATTATTATTGTCTTTATAAGTTACCTCATTGCCAATGAAATAGTTAATAATTATAAGATATAGCATCACAATACCTTATTTGAATTCATATTCTTCATGACTTCGTTGACAATCAAAAAATTGGTCTTGAGCACAATAAACACAAGATTCTCTAGTTTTCATTTAGGTGGAAATAAATTATACCCTAGGATTGTGATGTAGAGCAAGGAGACAAAACCTTCAACAATCACAATTAGATCAGTTTCAAACAATCTTCAATCTCAAAAACCTCAATTCAATGCTCAACTGACCAATTCACATTCACTTCCTTGTAGCATTCACAATAGAGAAAATTGTTCATAGCTTATCATATCTTAGTCACTGGAACCCTCTCTAATGCATATAAACACTAAACCCTTTCTTTAGGCCTTTCTATTCTTGAAACAAGGGGGATTTATTGAAAATCAGCATTCTAGGCCTCTGGTGCAGGAGCACCTTGTAAGCTCAATTTTGTCAAAATGGTCATCTTTAGTGAGCATGGTCAAATGCTAGGATTTTAGTTAATTTTGAGTATTTTGTGTTCAATAAGGTCAATTAGACCATTTTATAATGTATTTGGAGCTAAGGGATTTCATTTGTGTCATAGCTTGCAATTTGGCAAAATGTGGTCATAAAAGTTGCTAAAAGATACAAAAGTTGCAGAGTTAGGTGCATGCAAGGTTAGGTAAGTAGAATATATATTCTATGTGTTCATTTATGTTGTTATGAGTCCACCAATTTGAGGATAAGCTAGAGGAAGAGGTGAGAGTATGGAATAAATGAAGAAGATCAAGTATTCCCTGTTTTTAGTGTAAAATTCTGAGTTTTGACTAGTAAATCTATGTTTCAAACCACTGTACAACCCTGTAAAAGTGGTTCATGGTCTAAAATATGTGGGAAACATTAAAGGAATGTATTAGCTTTCATTTTTAGTTTCTTTTATTGAATTTCATGGAGGTTTGTGAGTTTTATGATCATTTTCGTGCTAATGGGTATGAAAACCTGTTTTAGGGTTTTGAACACTAAAGAATGCATGTATGAACTTTTCCTTCGGTGGATACCTTTAGAACTTAGTGAAACAAAGGCTGAAATTTTTTTTTCCATGTTAAATAAGGATCCAAGAGTTCAAGAGTTGATGGAAGTGTTTTGTGAGTTGCTGTCCTAGTTGGTTTCTTATGTGTCTTGACCAAAAGTTGAGGTTTCAAGTAAGGGTTTGAGGAAATAGCAGTGCTAAAGGTTGGGAGTAAGTTTTTAGAGAATTTACAAGATATTTTTAAATTGTTCCAAGTATTGGTTGGGTGTGGAGTGTTGAGGAAGTTTGGGTTTCAATAAAACCCTAGGGGAAACCTAGTTTGAAATAGCTTAGAGTGAGGGTTTGAAGATTGGTACCTTATTGAACATTCTAGTCCCTAATATAGGTGGAATCTAAAGTTTGACAACCTAAAAAAATATTTTCCATGGAGATCAAGAGCTTTGAAGGTGTTTAAACGAGTGTCTCTTTGTAAGAGTGGCCTTATTAGCCTAGTTGCTCAAGTGGAACAGGGCTAGTTTGAGGTATTTTCTCCAAAAGAGTTTATAGTAGTTTTGAGATATATTTTAGGCCATGGAAAAGGGTATCTGAAAATGTTGTTACAGTCTTCATAAGTTACCTAGTTCATTAGATATGAGTGATTGTCCTATGAGGAAGGATTACTAGTTTGTAAGTGGTTAAGGAGTGAGAGATACAAAATAATGTTTCTTGGTAAGCTAAGTGATCAAGTTATGTTTGGCTTATTATTTTAATCGTGTTAGATGCCTTAATAGGATCATGCAAATCCCTTATACCTTAGTGTGGATTGGAGTCCTTAGAAGCATATTTCCTTTGATGAAACTTTGAAAGAGTGTGTGTAAGTCTATTAAGAGCCTTCCTCTAAAACTTTGAAAAATTTCATTGTGGATCCCTACATGTACTGCATCAGCCTCTAGCTACTTTGCCAACTCTTCAAACACACTCAAAATCTCTACTCTAATATCTAACCCTACAGACATCTAACTCCAACATATGAAAAATGATGTCTAGCATAGACATGTTTGATAATTCCAAACAACTCATTGCCTTCTTTCATAAAATGATTTGGTCTGTTTCATATTTAATGCAATGTAATTAGCAATAACAATATTTTCATAAAATGCATTAATTACTTTTGTTCTATGTGTGTTTGTGAACATGTAGAATTCAACATCATGCCAAGGAAACGACTGAAGCCTCTCACACCGAAAGAACGTGTAGTTAAAAATGAAAGGAGGAGAGAATAAAAAATTGTGGCTCATGAAGCAAAGGTATTGCAGCCCATACAGCCAAAAATTCCCGTGCAATCTAAGAAAGATGTAAAATGGGAAAAACAAAGGGCATGAATGAGAATTTTTTTTGGAAGGACAAGAATGGATACCAAAGTTGGGGGCACATCATCAACCATAGGTGAAGCTCAATGCACATCTCCAGTTGAAGACACATCAGCAACAACATGTGGTTTTCCAAGTACATCGCAAATCACATCTCCAATTGAAGACACACCATCAACAACATTACGTTTTGAAAGTACATCAGCAAACACATCTCTATTTGAAGGCACTCCACAAATGACATCTCAAGTTGGAGGTACAACATCATTTACATGTCAATCTCAAGGTATGTCATCAATTGCACCTCCGATTGAAGGTACCCGATCTATCCCCGATGTTGTTGACCTTCCCAATATTGACACAAATTTACATTTGAGAACTCCTCCTAGAGTTTTGCATAGAAAACCTACATTTTTAATTGATATTGATTCTAATGTTTTGAAATGGATTCCTAATAAGATTCCAAAACATACATGTCAAAGATATGCACAGAGGATATGGAGTTTATTTTTTGTGAAGCTAACTGAGGGTGGAAGATGCCAACTATTTTTTGAAATGATGAGGCAACTCAAATTTAGGCCCACCATGAAGGCTCTTGGGCTAAGAGTTTTGAATGACTCAAGTGAAAATTCCATTGTAAAGAACTTGATGAGTGCATACAAGAGTGTGGGTTCTACCTCACACATGAAGGATAGTTGTGCCACACGACGTGTGATGACAACAACACTATTAAGAAGTCAAACAAGGAACAAGGTGAACCTTACAAAGGAAAGTAATTCTTTGAAAATAATTAGATCATCTCTAATGAGAGCCAAAGGAAGGCGTGAAAGAGTGGAGGATCCAAATAGCAATGAGTTATGGGCATTCTTGGGTAGAGTGCCACATAAAGATACAAGAATTTCTCAAGGCTTGAGATATTTAATAGTGAATTATTGGAAGGATAACAAAAAGACCTCTCCTAATCAAAGAAATGCTGTAAAAAAGAGAATTGGTAGTAAAATCCATGAGCCACATCCAATGCATTATTTGGATACCACTCAAACCCATTTTTTTGCTGATTTTGTACAAAAGTTTCTTGAAATTAAAATATGTCAAAGATATTTTGAAATGCTAAAGCCTTTTTATGTCAAAATAAATCACACACACACACTACTTGTTGTTGTAGGGTTCATATTTATTTTTCTAAACATTATGATTTTTATCGACGTATATGTGTAGATATGCATACTGACAATGTTTTGCAAGAATGTAACATAATGCCTCCACCTAAATCGTCAAGGAAATTTTGTCTTCCATTTTATGTGAAAGAGAGGATGGTCAATTTTTTTACAAGAAGTCATGTTTGGATGGCACATGTGATCATTGTGGTGGCATGCAAAATTTTCCAATTTGCCAACACATGGCTAGTACACACACAATTGGAGACAAAATTGTGGAATTTTGCAAATATAAGACAATGGCATACAGTCTAAAAGATGGGAAAGAAGCAAAGAAGTATGAATTGATCAGTGATAAGATTCTAGTGTATCAATTTATGGGCATTTTTCATGATCAGGTGGTCTATGAGTATGCAAGGCATACACATAGAGCATAATGGTTGGACTCACTGTTCAAATTATGCAAGGACACATTTCCACTTCGTCATATCATTTCAGTTGTCGACTTCACTGAGAAATACACACTACAACCATAGAACGAGGTGCAATCACAGTACTACAACTCCATGTAGGTTGCTATATTTGTGCATATAGCATTCATTCATGCAAATGATAGTACATAGGAAAATAGGAAAGTATTGAGGGAGTATCACTTTTACATCAGTGATGATCGCACACATTCTACAAAGTTTGTGCAAGGTTGCTTTCATATGCTCTATGTTGATCTAGCTAGTAGGGGCATATCATTTAGTCAACATATCATATGGTTGGATAATTTTACATCACAATTCAAGAACACCAGAATGTTTTATTGGTTGAGTAGGATGCATAGGATCAGTGGTGTTCAGCATATGTGGAACTTCTTGGAGGCTGAGCATGGAAAGGGGGGGCATGATGGAGTAGGTGCATGTATGAAAAGATCCCTAGCACAAGAAGAGTTAAAGTACATAGACAACGTAAAGTTGACAGATGCAAGATCAATTGTCCAATGGTGCAATGGTGCATTGGGTCCAGGTAGTTAAGGTAATTCTTTAGTTCATAGATTTTTTCATTTAGTAGATGATACTAACATTGCAAAATATAAGGATTGTTGTACACTAATAGGATCGAGCAAGCTACACTCTTTTAGAAGCTCCAATGCAGGTACATGGGCTATCCATACGTGGAAGATGGCATGCTTTTGTTTTGCATGTACACTTCAAGCATGGAATGATTGTGAGTCAACAGAGTGGATTGACGAATGGTCTATAAGAAGTCTAACCCCACTTGACACTTATCAGCTCTCGATGGCTTTACAATTCACGGAGATGCAATCATCCATTGACTTTGATCATGTATCGGACCTACTAGAACCAGGTAATGTATCTTAATTACAGGTTTTATTATGATGCTCAGTAAATACATCTAACAAGATGAACATATCAATGCAGGGCACGTTGCGGTGATTGTAGATGAAGACAATGAAGAGTGTACAAATTATTATCTATGCCATTGTATCGAGGCCAAAAGGAAATTGGAGGCCCCAGTTATAGATAGAGAAAACATAGAATATCCTACAGGTTCGGTGGTTGTTACTAAAACATGGCTTCAAAGGTATCCAGTTAAGAATGTTGCAGTTTGGTTGTTTGAGGAATTCAACACGCATCTGAAGATTCTTCACTACTCGAACCTTGTCATTGCTACCAACGTTCATTTGATCAAATATAAGGGTAGACATGTGAACAAAAACTTGTGGAAAGTGTGTGAGTTTGACCACGAGGAAATACTCGACACAATAAAGAGTAGAGCAGACCTGGATGGTTCCTTGGATTGATTTGTAAGTATGCACATTGAATTTTTAAATTCATGTTATTGATCATTTCTTTCTTTCAAGCATTTAAGTTTGATTGTATAAGGGTTAGCAAAATTTCATTAATGTAGATATTCAAAATGATGATTATATGCTACTCTCTATTGAGCACCTTTAAGTTGGTATTCTAATAAATAACAGGGAGGTTAACCAATTACAAACACAATTTCATCCAACTAAAACCAATATTTTTCCCTAACAACTCTTTTTCATCCACTCTTCACTATTTCAACCTAGTTTCCTTGTACGTGTCCAAACACCAAAACCAGGGCATAACTATTGACCCTCTTAACAAACACACAAACCATTTAGGGTTTCAAATACCCATTACACTCATTCCAAACATATCTCAAATGGGCATATCACTCTTTTGGACCAACACCTTGCAATCAGGCTTTTTCACCATTTTAGACCCCCAAATAGGTCACTTTTCCAAAGGACCTATACCTTAAAAATTCCTTTTTACCCAAATTTTGATTGGGCAGCACTCACTAGTGAACAAAACCCCAAATTCCATAATTAATTTGCAGAGACACGTTTCCCAAACTACCTGTACCATGATACCCTCATTTCTTGCTCTTTACATGGGGTTTTATTGAAAAACAATCTTCCAAGGCTTTCCTAACCCAACCAATACCTCCAACACTTCATAAAATACCTACACAAACTCAAAGGATAGAAGATATTTTCTACCCCCAAGTTTCCTATCATTTTCCCACTCAAACCACTCAATTTCACCCAAATTAGGTCACTTTTTCAAAGGGACTCTACTTTAAGCTTTCCCTTTCACTCAAAATTAGATTAGGAAGCCTTCTACATGTTTTCAAACCAAAAAATCCACCGTTTACCCTCAAACAATCATTCACCCAAGCACCGAATCACAAAACCCTACTTTTAAGCCAAATAACATAGGGCTTAATGAAAATCACACATCCAACCCTCACCAAAACTTGCCAATACCTCAAATAGGTCTAAATACCTCTGCCCAAACTTAATTCATCAAAAAATACTATTTCACAACCTTTTAAAAACTTTACTATCTCAAAACCTCACTATTTCACTTCGAAAACACAAATTCTCACTCTAGGGCTTCATGCCCAACAGAACACTCGACCTCCCCTACACAAATTCCACATTTCCACACTAGTTTATTGATGTTGCAAACCCATTCCTCAAGTTACAGTGGCCACAATGAGAGTAATGGTTCACTTTACCATATTAAATGGCTTTCAAACCTTATTTGACAACATCTTGACTCATTCATCCTAACTAGACTCAACACAGAAAATGTATGACAATGTGCTCTACACCATATTCCCTATTAGTGTTTGATGTCATATGAATTTATGAATGTCAATGATCCTTTTCTGATTGTGACTGTAGGTAATATTGAAGTTTGTTAAAGTTTAAGAAAAAAACAACATAAGTTGGTGGTGCAAGTGTTCAGTGGTATGAGAAACATCGGTTGCTGGTGCATTTTCTGGTTGTCAATATTCTCTTTCTTTTTCATCTTGTAGATTTATCAGATTCTTATATGCTACATGTTTTATGTTAATTATGCTAGTGATATATTTGAAATTTATACATAGGATCATCGAGAGATGAGAAAGTAGCGAAGGGCCACATCACCATTGTAGGACCTTCAATCGACCTCCTTATCTAGCATGCATGAATGTAATAGTAGGTCTCGTCAGGTGTATGATTGAAATTATTTAGTTATTGCTCTTTTAATGATTTTTATGTGAGTCCATGTCTAAGATTGATAGGCTTTTGTAGGTTTTTTGTGGACCAAATTCCTATGAGAGTACACAACCATAGAGAGGCTACTACCCATGTGTTTCGTAGGGAGCAGGGGATGTACATGTTTTGAAGCATTTTGGAATGAAAATAACTGGGCTAGCTGAGGTGGATTGGAGAAATGAAACTGGGAAAAACCTCCTTTTGTTTCTTCTTGTACAATATATTTCATGATCTGGGCTGCAAATGGGAGGATTATTTCCCTGCATGTATTGCTACAAGTATTGACAAATGGGAAGATTTTCAAGATGTTCTTTCATCACTATTGTAATATTTGTCATTGACTTAGTGGATTTTTTGATATACAAAAATTATGAGAAATTAATACATGCAAATGTGTATATTTGTTAATATAAGCCTCAATTAAATGTGTATATTACATTTAAAATTAGATGTAATGCTTCATGGTTTACATTTAAAGTTGTCTTCAAGGAATAACATGCGGATTTATGAGTAAGAATGAAATAATGTCTAATATAATTGTAGAAAGGCATTTTTTTTACATTGGGGAACATTAACTAGTCTTCCAAACAACCAATTCCTCCACTTTTAGGGCGTGATAAGCCCTCTAACATAACAAACCCCAAAACCCTCTTCATTCACAAGTTAGGCCAGGATTTATTGAAAAACCATACTCCAAACCTTCCCACAGCCATCCAAAGCTTGAAAAACCTTCAAAAAGGTTTGGGAAAGCTTAAAAGTTCAAGAGATATCGCTGCCCCCAAAGATTTCTTCAAACCCTAGCACTAAACCACCATTTTCCACTCAAAAATGCACTATTTGACATCTAGGGCATCACCTAAATAACTTCTATTCACCTCTCTTGCACACAAAACTTTGCAAAAATGTTTTATAACCCTAACTAAGCCTTTTCATTGAGTTACAGAAGCATATAGTTGGTGGAAGGCTTAATATGACATTTTAATGCACTCAAAACCCTTAAAACAGGGTATACAGATTGACCCTCAGTAATTGACTTCTAAAATGCACAAAATCATTTGAAATCCAACCAAACCAAAACTAAAATGGGGATAAGTCTGCTTCTCACTTAATTCTATTGAAAAGAGAGCACAATCGCTCCAAGCTATGTTCAACCAGCTCGATCCCTTAAGGGTCCAAAGTGCAAAAGGGCAACAATCTTTGACGAGGTATTAATCATAAACCATGGTGCTTAAAAAATATTTTTCTAAACCTACGAGATCATGTTGGGTCCCTCTAAAATAAACTCTCTCAATTTTTTCTATTTTGGAGGCATTTTTTTGTGGTGTCTAGTTTTCACTTGATGGAAAAAGTGTCAAATGCAAGTAGTTGAAATTTGCAAAGTGGTGCAACTTTCGTTCTATAGCTCGTGTGACAAAACAATCTGTTCCAACACATCCAAATAAGTATGTTTACACTAAGCATGGTCCTTTTTTGTACCCAAACATGTGGAATCGGTCTGAGCTATATTCAACTGGATCGATCCCTTAAGGGTCCAAAGTGCAAAATGGCTACAAACTTCAACATACTATTACTTGGATACAGTGATGCTTAAAAACTTCTTGTTTGATCCAATGAAATCATGTTGAGCCCCTCTGCAATAACCTCTCTCATTTTTTCTATTTCAAAGGCATTTTCTTGCGGTGGAAAATTTTCGCTTGGGGAAAAAGTTGTCAAATGCAAGTAGTTGAAAGTTGCAAAGTGGTGCAACTTTCATTTTGCAGCTTGTGTGACCAAACAAATTGTTCCAATACATTTAGGTGGGTCATTTTACGCTAGGAATGGTCCTTTTTCTCACTTAAACATGCGGAATCGCTTTGAGCTACATTCAACTGGATCAATCCCTTAAGGGTCCAAAGTACAAAATGGCTACAAACTTCAGCATGCTATTAATTGGATATCGTAACTCTTAGAAACTTCTTGTCTAATCCAATGAGATTGAGTTGAGCCCCTCTATAATAACCTCTCTCGGTTTTTTCTATCTTCAAGGAATTTTCCTGTGGTGGCGAATTTTCACTTGGGGAAAAAGTTGTCAAATGCAAGTAGTTGAAAGTTGCAAAGTGGTGCAACTTTTGTTATGCAACTCATGTGACCAAACAGAATATTCCAATGTGTTTGGGTGGGTACTTTTACGCTAGCCATGGTCCTCTTTCACACCCAAACACACAGAATCACTCTGAGCTATGTTCAACCAGATCGATCCCTTAAGGGTCCAAAGTACAAAATGGTTGCAAAATTCAGCATCCTATTACTCGGATACCGTGATACTTAGAAACATTTTGTCTGATCCTACAAGATCATGTTGGGCCCCTTTACAATAACCTCTTTTTTTTTTTGCTATCTTGAAGGCATTTTTCTATGGTGGAAAATTTTCACTTGGGGAAAAAGTTGTCAAACACAAGTAGGTGAGTGGTGCAACTTTCATTCTGCAGCTCGTGTAACCAAAAAAACTACTCCAACACGTCCAAGTAGGTACGTTTATGCTAGGCATGGTCCTCTTTCGCACCCAAACACATGGAATCGCTTTGAGCTACGTTCAACTAGATTGATCCCTTAAGGGTCCAAAGTGCAAAATGGCTGCAAACTTCAACATGTTATTACTCGGATACTGTGACACTTAGAAACTTCTCATCTAGTCCTATGAGATCATGTTGGGCCCCTCTACAATAACCTCTCTTGGTTTTTGCTATCTCGGAGGCATTTTCCTATGGTGGCGAATTTTCACTTGGGGAAAAAATTGTCAAATGAAAGTAGTTGAAAGTTGCAAAGTGATGCAACTTTCATTCTATAGTTCGTGTGACCAAACAAACTATTCCAATGTGTCTGGGTGGGTACGTTTACGCTAGGCATGGTCCTCTTTCGCACCCAAACATGCAGAATTGCTTTGAGCTACATTCAACAGATCGATCCCTTAAGGGTCCAAAGTGCAAAATGGCTATGAACTTCAACATGCTCATATTCAAATACCATGACACTTAGAAACTTATCATCTAATTCTATGAGATCATGTTGGGCCCCTCTAGAATAACCTCTCTCATTTTTTGCTATCTTAGAGGAATTTTCCTGTGGTGCATTGTTCCAATGCATTTGAATAGGTATGTTTACACTAGGCATGGTCATCTTTCACACCCAAACACACAAAATCACTCTAAGCTACATTCAACTGGATCAATCCCTTAAGGGTCCAAAGTACAAAATGGCTGCAAACTTCAACATGCTATTACTTGGATACCATGATGCTTAAAAAAAAATTGTCTGATCCTTTGGGATCATGTTGGGCCCCTCTACAATAACCTCTCTCATTTTTTTCTATCTCGAAGGCATTTTCCTGTGGTGGCGAATTTTCATTTGGGGAAAAAGTTGTCAAATGCAAGTAGTTGAAAGTTGTAAAGTGGTGAAGCTTTCGTTCTATAGCTCGTGTGATCAAATAGACTATTCTAATGCATCTGAATAGGTATTTTTATGCTAGGTATGGTCCTCTTTCTTACCCAAATACGTGGAATTGCTCCGAGCTACATTCAACCAGATCAATCCCTTAAGGGTTGAAAGTGCAAAATGGCTGCAAACTTCAGCATGCTATTACTCAGATACCATGATGCTTAGAAAATTATATTCTAATCCTATGGGATCATGTTGGGCCCCTCTATAATAACCTCTCTCAGTTTTTTCTATCTCAGAGGCCTTTTTCTGTGGTGGTGAATTCTCGCTTGGGCAAAAAGTTGTCAAATGCAAGTAGTTGAAAGTTATAAAGTGGTGCAACTTTCATTCTACAACTCATGTGACCAAATGGACTGTCTTGACGCATCTGGGTGGGTACGTTACACTATACGTGGTCCACTTTCATACCCAAACATGTAGAATCGCTTTGAGCTATGTTCAACTAGATCGATCCCTTAAGGGTCCAAAGTGAAGAATGGCTACGAACTTCAACATGCTCATATTCAAACACCGTGACACTTAGAAATTTATCATCTGAGCCTATGGGATCATGTTGGGACCCTCTATAATAACCTCTCTTTTTTTTTTTCTATCTCGAAAGATTTTTCCCGTGGTGGCGATTTCTCGCTTGGGGAAAAAGTTGTCAAATGCAAGTAGTTGAAAGTTCCAAAGTGATGCAACTTTCATTCTACAACTCATGTGACCAAACAGACTGTCCCGATGCATCTAGTTGGATACGTTTATGCTAGGAATGGTCCTCTTTCCCACTGAAACACATGAAATCGCTCTGAGCTACGTTCAACCGAAAAAATCCCTTAAGAGTCCAAAGTGCAAAATGGTTGCAAACTTCAACATGCTCGTATTCAAACATCGTGATGCTTAGAAACTTCTTGTCTACGCTTATAGGATCATGTTGGTCCCTTCTACAATAACCTCTATTGGATTTCACTATCTCGAAGGCCTTTTCTCATGTTGGCGATGTCTCACTTGGGGAAAAGTTGTCAAATGCAAGTAGTTGAGTGTGTAAAAATGACGTTTTAGTCATTCCACCCATTGTATCCTACTATAACTTAGTGGAATGGCATAATTAGGGGTAGGGAAATTATGTGCATGGTTTCTGGAGCAGGGGAGGCAAGTTGAGTGGTTTGGTGTGATGCCCTAGTTAGCAATTTGATGAGTTTTGGTGAAATTCAGTGGTTTAAGAGTGGAAGTGGTTGAAATCCTTTGGGGCAGCAGTTTGTGAGGAAATTTTAAGCATGTGCGGGTTCTTTTAAACATGTTTGATGCATTGGAAAGGTATTATGAGTTGTGGAAATAGGATTTTCACTAAACCTACTAAACCCACCCATCTTAGGCTTTTAGCCATAGCAGCAAGGTAGTGAACTATTTGATAAAATGCTTTGGTAAACATGTATGAAAAATGTGGTAGCATAGACAAGGTAGTGAATTGTTTAAAAAAAATCCTCAAAGAAACATGGTCTCATGGTGATGGAATGTCATGAAAATCCATAGCTATGAGGATTTGTGACTTGAGGATTGTGATTAATGATTGGAATTGTGTTTAGTGAGATTGCAGGACCTCCCCTACTGCATCAATGTTTTAGGGTTTTATCCATAGCAACAAGACAATTAACTATTTGATATAATTCTTTAATAGACATGTATGAAAAATGTGGTAGCATAGAAAAGGTAGTGAACTCTTTGAAAAAATGCCTCAAAAAAATGAGGTCTCATGGTGATAGAATTCCATGACAATCAAAAGCAATTTGATTTTCATGGAATTCTATCACCATGAGACCACATTTATTTGAGGCATATTTTGAACTAGTTCACTGCCTTGTCTATGGATTGTCATGGCATTCCATCACCACATTTATTTGATGCAGCTTTTCAAACAGTTCACTACCTTGTCTATGCTATTGCTTACTATTATGCTTTTGATATACTTTTTTGAAGCATCCATAGCTTGTTCAAAATCACGTGTTTTAGGCTTTTAGCCATAGCAACAAGGCAGTGAACTGTTTGACAAGATACTTTGGTAGACATGTATGAAAAATGTGGTAACATAGACAAGGCAGTGAACTATTTGAAAAAATACCTCAAAGAAATTTGGTCTCATAGAATGCCATGATAATAAAATGCAATTGGCAGCTGCTCCTAGTTATTAGTTATTCAATGTGAAGAAATTGCATAACTTCTTAGATTGACTTTGTACAAACTATATTGTAATTGAAATTTTATCACCTATCAGCATCTAGTTATTAGTTATGAAAAGTGAAGTAATGCTTTGACTTTGAAAGATGTGCAATGCAATGTAATCAATGATATTAATGTAAACTACAAAAAATCATTTTTTATAATTCATTAGTTAAAATATTTATTTTATTTGCTCTCTATATCTCTATATGCTATGGAAATACCTTTCAATTTTTTAAAAAAAAGGTTTTTATCTCTTGTTCTACAATTTTTCTCGATTTTTTCAAAAACTCTTATACTTTTGGTTTCTCAACTTTTTCCCCAAAAGATTTTTGTTGCTATGCATTGGAAGCATGAAGCATACACATGAATACACACAATATAGGTGAAGTATACATGTGAATAAGTGAAGCATACATGTGAATAAGTGAGGCACAAGTAATTGAAGCATTCCAAAGGATACAAACCACCACGAATGAAGCTTATTTACACAATACACTTTAGATGGGGCTTATTGAGCATTCGACAATAATTAATTAAGCATTAGATGTAAAAAAAATCCATGTCTACAACACTCAAGCATAAAATTTACATGATACACATGATAACATCATTCAAGAATGGCGATAGCAAAATAAGATTTTCTTTAATCAAAAAGTCGAAAGGCTATACAATGATACATATTGATAAAAGTATATATAATATATCCAAAATAACCATACATGCTTAGTACAAAGGAGCCATATGGACATAAAATGTCACATATTTATTGATAGTACAAAAAATATGTTCCAAAATGTCACATAGGCATACAACAAACAACCCTAATACATAGGCATTTCCCTCTAGGGGAAGGAAATAGATCTCGTGTTGCCTTTGAAATTTGGCTGGATGGAGTGACTGTTGCTTCCCTTGTCTTTCGAACATGCTCACTAGTCCTCATCTCTTCACTTTGGACCTTCAACTGATACAATAAAAAGTAAAGATGTTAATACATAGAAATTGAATTGTGGAATGACATATAACAAAATATATAATCACTTACTGCATACATATGGTCATCATGCACATTTACAGCATCACCACATCCACGATTTGGAGTGACAACCACCTGTAGCAACCATCAAGATAGAAATTAAACTACATAAAATTATTGTGAAAATTTTCTATAGTAGACCATAAAAGAGAAAATATAATGTCAAATTGACTAATCTATTCCATACATCTCTCAATGGATCAAAACTAGCTATTGTTGTAGCAACTCCATGGTCCAGCATGCCACCAACATCACCAAGGATGTCTCTTTTCAACAACTGCAAATGAAACAATGTCTCGGGTTTCATGTTGGTATAAAGACCAAGAGGGGATAATGGAACATAAGGTGAAATAAGAAAGGGTAATGGGATGGGAATAGAAGGGTGATGCAGAGAGGGGGCTCAAACTCATTCAAAGTGACAACTTTCCTTAAAAAGGCATCTAAATAGATTAAAATTTCCTATTAGAGTAATCCATACAATTCTCAAAGCTTGACAACAATCAGGGGTGCAATTTCTCACTTTCACACATGTAACCTAGCAGTAGTGCAAACTCAGTTTTTCGCATTTAACTCCCATTATTTCTAAATCACTTGATAATTAGAAGGTGGATTAAAATACCCATTTTAGAGTTATACACTATATCTCTTAATTAGATACAAGTCTTTTGGACCAATCCCTTGAAATTAGACCCTCAATGTTGTCCTAGGCCATGAATTAGGCCAGATTTACAAAGCAACATACCTTTAAACTTAACACAAACCATTGAAACCTTGGGGAATAATTTCCTATGCCCTCAAACCTCTAAAACCACAATCAACACCCAAGTTTGATACATCCAACATAGAAAACTCCAAAACCCTCAATTTCATGCCAAGTCAAGAGGGTTTATTCAAAGGCCCACTTGCACAACCTCCTAGACCATGCCACCAACTCAGACATGTATATTATGACCCCAATATGCTCCAAATTTGGAAAAAACTCCACACTCTCATTGATTTTCTCAAACCCTAGACCCAAGGCTCCATCTTCATGTGTTTTTCTTCACAAAACTCATCAAGACAACAGGTTTATCTCCTTAGTTCCTTCTCCACAACTCTAATCATGCAACCTAAAACCTAATTAGACTCCCTAGGGACTACTACACTAGTTATAGTAGGTATAGTTGATGTAAGGGCCCTTAAATCATGATTTTGGTTACAAAACCCTCAAATAGGGTGTCATCAGCTTGTTCCAGGAAAACAAGGATATTTACCACAAATCACAATGGATCTCCCTAAAACCTATTCCAAAAGATTTTTAACACCTAAAACCACAAATTAAAATGATTTACATCGCACAATCAAACTGTATGAGCTCGTGCAGGCCTGCAAATGACAAGAAAACTCATAAATTTGATGAAAAACAAAGATATTCTTATTGCCAATGCTTCAAACTTCAAGCCAATGTTACAAAATGAGTTGTTATGCCTTTTTAAAGGCTTATCCTCATCAAACCAATGCCCAAATTCCTTACAACTACTTTTTAATCCTCTCATGATTGTTGCATTACAAATTTGTTGCATTTATGCAACTCACAAATTTGGTAGTTTCAAGTTTTGACTCTTTATTGTTTCCTAGACCCTCTTAAACATCTAAGCTAGTACAAATAGTATAATGAGACCTTATTCAACTAAGAAAACATGACTTAATCAAGAAAACATAATCCTATCTACCTTGATACCCCTTGTCAACTTTGACAATTCCTTCCACATGATTTGCAAACCTTACAAGATGAATTAAAAAGCCCCTCAAAGTTGATCAATTATAATAGAATGGTCACATTGGACCTTATTAAGACTCAAGAACTCAACTCAAAAATCCTAACACACCTTTCCTATTAGACACTTAATGAGGAAATATAGAAAAGAGTGGTTCCCCTACACCAAAGGGATTAATGGAACATAGGATGGACTAGTATAGATTGATGGGATGGGCTAAGATGGGATAACAAAATATAGGGTGGACAATTAGAGGTTAATGGGATGAGATTATTAGGGAATAATGCAACATAGGGTGAATTAGGAGGTGTCTAGGGTTTGACTATAGTACACGAAGTGTGAACTTGACTTGTGTGTAGCAATAATAGAGAAGAGTTATCTAGGATGAAACGTGGATAAATATGGTATAACATAGGATGATATAAAGGAACATAGGGTGGAACATCTAGGGTGAAATAATAATGGGTACAATAAGATGGGAGTAGAAGGAAATAAAGATACATAGCATGGACTAGAAGATATTAGTGGGATGGGCTAGGAGGGGATCATGAAAAATAGGGTGAACTATTAAATGTTAATGGTATGGGATTAGGAAGGAATAAAGGAACAAAAAGTGAATTAGGAGAACATAATGTGACATGATCAAGGAATACAAATGCAATGTTTGTGTTCTCATCACTTTTTTAGATTTGTATATACACAAAATTACGAAAACTAGCTAACATAGTTTTACAACACCATTAATGAATAAAGGCTACCTGAGTGTCAGTTGTTTGAGGATATGAATTGTGAGGTATGGAGGAAGAAGGTGCACCAGAAAACAGTTTGAAATCCAAAGAATGTTATGATACAAACATTCAAATATAACATTCAACTGTTCAAATGCAATAAGAATATCTTTAATACTAGTTGCATACCTGTGGACCGATCGTCGAGAATGTATAAGGGTCTATAGGAATAGATAATGCCTCATGAACAGTGTGACCCTGGAATTTCATCATATCAAAATTCTACTAATTTATTTATTCTTAAATTTGAAAATATAATTTAATAAATAGCATTAAATTAACATGCTAAATTTTACCAGAGTGTCAATGACGAATGTATGATTCAGAATATCATATGTGAAAGCCATCACCTCTACAAGTGATGTAGTTTGTGTAGCTGCATCATGAGGACTCTAATAATTTTATGTGCAAATAGCACCACAACCGACAAAATGGTGGGGTGGAGCTCGGGGCCTACACGTGTCCACACTAGGCTCTACTAGAAGACTCACACATTGTAAAATGGTTTGGGTGAGTGAGTCAATCGAATTTAGTGTTTCCACCTCTACACTATCCTTAACAATGGAAGGAACAACAACATGCTCCACCATGGGTCTGGCCAAGGCTTTTGGTGCCAACTTTGGATTACGTCGTGCAATAGGTCTATCATTCGTGGAGCCCCCACCTCTACCCTGAAAGTCTAAGATGTCAAAATAGTTTTGCATTTTATTGAGGAAAAACTCACAATAGAGTTTCCTCAAAAAGAATTGTGGCACCTCATGGTTATTGCATGGAGGTTGGTCAAATACCATCCACCACCACTCCGAAATTTTTTTTTTAATTAACTCATGGTGGCACCAATGGATGGGGAACCTCCTGCATGCATGAGACAAAGGTTCATGGGTTCTCGGGTCTATAAATAGGGCACACAAGTCGGATTTGCTATTTTTTTGTTTTTTGACATCTGCATATGACAAACCACTGGCATAAAATTGTCTCATCTAATGCCTCTTATTTGACCGAAAATTCATTTGCTTGCTCATTTCTCCTACATGAGTTACAATTGACTTCAATGATTTAGCAATCCCTCTCCTATAAGGGTGGGTTTCGACATGCTCGGTTAATCTTCCAATTAATTGTTGAATGTCTTTTTTATTGTTTTCAATTTGATTTTGAATATTTTCTTGTGTTCCTTGAAGATTCCTATGAATTGATGGAGGGGTTTCAGGTTGCTCTTGTATAGGAGGCTCTTCGTGAGGGGGTGATTGTGAATTCTCAATATTTCGAGGTGGAGATTCATTCCTTGAGAATTAGAACAAAGTTTTATTATAAAAACCTTTTTAAATTTGCATTCTAAATAAAATTCAAAATAAATAGAATAAAAATACATACCTCTTTGCAATCTTCGACCTCTCTAATGTGTTGGCAACATCCTCGTAGAAAATGGCAAGCTAAGGATGCAAACAATGGACGAGATTTTGCGAGCGTGAGTTGCAAACCTCAAATCCTCCTAGCCAAGTTGCAGGTTGAAGAGAAATGAGGGTTTGAAACCCATTTTTTTTCTTTTATGTTAACTTTTACATTTGGTGTGCGCCAAATGGCTTATTTCGGCCTTTTTTGGATTTTTTTTATTTTGGCACCTAAATTGTGTCACAGATTGGTGCACTTACCCATAACTTCATCTAAAGATTGCAATGGAGTTTGACTCTTTTATTTTCTCCTATAAATCTTTCTTTTCCACTACAATAAGACAAATTTCCCATTCCCATCTAGCATTTATTGACCAATGTGTGCTAGAAAAGTTAGGAGCACCCAAAAAATAAATTAATTAAAATATTTTGGGTAGTCTATCATAGGATGTCCTTTGGACAAAATGTGAAAAACAACACTCATTTGAACAGGTTTTACCAGTTGTGCTCTTGCATTACCTTTCCAAATTGAGCTTCAATTGTACCTTCGCATGCATCAAGGTTCACTATTCTTTGCATATGATCATCATATTCGAGGGCATACTTAACATGAAGGCATTCTTCTTTTGATTTCCATCTTACTACTATTTTTTCCTTTTCGTCTATGATTTGTTTTTCATAAAATTTACTGATATAATTTTCTATAATGTTAAGCTTTAGTTGCAACTTCTTGTCTCTTTTACATTTCCAACTAGAAAATTTTCCACTTGAATTTTTTTGAAAGCTCATCTTTGTTTGCATTCTCCATTGGTTCAATAAATGGGTACTTTGACACTCAATCAATCTGAAAATTCCTTTTCATATCCCACTTGCGTCTTCTTTTTTATCTAGCTTTTCTTTTCTTGCCAACAACATCATCTATGGCACCAACATTTCCATCCAAGTCAATTATCTCATTCTAGCTAACTAGGGTATCCCATGGAACATCTTATGTGGCATTGCCATCCTCATCTGACTCAATTAACTCAATCCCATCTTCTAGTGAGATATTTTTAATGCCTTCTTCATTCATATTCAGTGCAAGAGTTGATGATGCAGCTCCATCTTTATCTGATGGATTAGAAACATTGCCAATTCCAAAGTGAGACTTTATAGTAACTCTATGTTTTGGGCATTTTGATGGCCTCCCAGTGCCTTCACCACCCCGAGGAGTCTTACCCTTGTTTCACTTGCTACTTGACATCTTGATCTCTCACTTCGAATAAAATCTAGAAAAAAAATGTCTTCTTGTTTAAGGACATTAAATATAGATCCCATTCCCTACTCAATATCATCTTTAAGATTGAAGCAAGAATGGAAAAGAGATAAAAAATCTTATAACACTATGAAGAAATGATCACTTACCTTTAGGTTTTCATTGACTTTCTATTTGTTAATGTAGGAATGCATGTAGTTGTAAGTTTGTAACTTGCCTATGATCAAGGTTCCAAGTCCAACTTTTGAATCAAGATCTCACAAGTTCAGAACTAAACAAAATGTGTAAGAATAAATCGGAGTTTCGATTGTATTTATATCAATCCATATTTGGTGAATTTTGTGGGATTTTTAAATGGTATAGTAAAAATTTGGCAAATCCCTTGTTATTATACAACGATACATTTAAATGTTGGGTCAATCAAACCTTGATGGAACACATATGTTATAATTTTCAAGGCAATTATGGCCCTACGATTAGCATGGAGGTGTCATAGTAATTAGCGAAATGTGTCCTCAAACGTAATTATTTTTTAATGTTATTGGTGAAATGGGTCCTCACAAGAAATTATTTGTAAATTTTAATCAGCAAAATGGGTCTTCACACGTAGTGAACATTTAATGATGTTGGAAAAATGTGTCCTGATACACAATGTTGTTTTTATAGTATTGGTGAATATGTAGGTGATTTAATACATTCTTCTGAGATTCCAAGCGAAAATATTGATCAGTCTATTTGAAACATGTAGTTTGTTATGGTGAAAATATTACATGCATATACCTCATTAAATTAAATCAATGGCGAATGAAAATGCATTGGACCGATAATTCATAAAATTCAGGCGATTTGACCACCCCATTGGTTGTGATTTGTTCACCAATTTCAACTTGGTCTATATGTACTATTCATAGATTCATGAAGATTTGTCACTAAAACCATTTATGATTATGAATCAAATGAGAAAAACTTGTGAGCTTCCATTAGCCTTTCTCAAGTTTGAATGTAGACCATTGATTTTGGTGGGAGCAATTTTGATTGATAGTTAGCATGTTACTTTTCCTTAACACATAAATCATTTGAATTTGCAATGGCCAAATCATGCTGTGAAGATTGCAAGTGTTGCCATAGAAATTTTCCACTTGCAAAGCTACCTTTGAGTCATAGGGTTGGCCCCACATTTACTATCAAGTCTTCAGATAGAGATGTTAGGATATGTAATGCCCCACCATGTAACCCTAGAGGAAGATGCAACTACTACGAAAGCGTAGCAATTTTTTTTTAAAGTGTAATTAATAACATGAATAGTGCACTACACTAACGCATACATCCTTTAAGGTACGGGACTAAGCTTACAAATGAATCCCATAACATAAAATAATAACTCATTCATAGCATAAAAATTATTACTCATGATATAGAGACCATACATCCAAAGCAATAAATAAATCACATAAGATAAAAGTACATAAATGATCCATAGATTACATTCATTCCAAATATTATTACAAAAATCATTCCCAAATTGAGGAAGATCATATAATATAACTTTACAAATTACAAGAATTCTCCTCAAATACAATTGAGGAGTGATACATAAACAAAGTGTCCAACTGATACGATACATCATAAGAATGGAAGATAACATCAGGTACACATGAGCTCTCCAACTGGAAGATCCTACCATCACAAACATAAAGAGGGAACCCAATGGAGTAAGGTGCACATTCCACCCAACCAAGTGGTACCCGAAGGCCCACCCTCCATGCTAGGAGATAGTAACAAGGATTTCTAGACAAAACCAACAACCTCTAGACATATGCTATCACATGACAAAACTAATCAAATACAAGTACAACACTAACATAATGGTTACATCGCTTCCAGAGTTAAAATAATCAAGTATGTCAATTGAACCATACACACAAACCGTTGTCATAGGAGAAGTGTCATTACAAGGCTCGACATGGGTTACCTAATGCAGATCTTCAAAGGTTATCGACCCCCTTACTGGTTAAACCCTGGCAACCTCAATTGATCCTTGGCCTCCATTCTCACTCATGCGAGATCAACTTACCTTTCGAAAGGACAAGGCAAATGATCTTCGCCATTCCAGGCCTTCCCACTCATCCCAAGCCCAAATGAGCACTTGATTCCATGAGCGAGGATAACTTATCTAAATTAATATGAGATACTACTTGAAACCCCTAATTACTTTAAAATTATAGTTTTCACTTGATTAACTACTTTCGATAGGTTACCCAGTTTACCTCTTTAGGATGCTGGCTCCTAACAAAAGCCACTCCCTTACTGACAACACAAAGATCAAAACCAACACCCAAGGGTAACACAGTGCACAAAACCAGATAACAAATTCCACTCCAAAATATAGGAGGCAACACATCCCTGTTCGTGGTAACCAGGTGATTCACTGAATACAACCTAGTGCACTACCCAAGGGAAATCAAAGGGATGACAATAAACCACAACAACCCCAAATAATAACACCACATCTAGAAGAATTACAAAATAGCAACTAACACTTCTAACCAATTTCCCCCAAAAACATAAACAAAAGAAATCATATTCAAAAGGGCAATAAAAACAGGAAAAAAATCTACCATTAGGATTTCCTAAATCCAATTTCCCTTTAGTGAAATACACTAATATACTACCCAAATAAACTAATATAATAAAATCTCTTTCACAGACAATAGAAGAAATCTAATCTATATGTTATTTCAATTCCTCAATTACTTTTAAATAGAAAGGCCAATTTCTTTTTTTAAAACATATCATTTTGAACATCATCTAATCATGCATTTAATGCATGCACCTATTTTAGAATTCATTAAATATATACATACACAATTATATATATAATTTTAAAATATTTTACAAACAATATACTAATTTTTCCAAACATTAATAAATCTAGCATATATATATATATATATATACAATAAATATACATTACTATACATTTATATGTATATATATAAATAAACATATATATTATATATTTTATATATTATTAAAAAAAAAACACATATAAATTTAATAAAGGCAAACGATACCAACTAACATCTATTCGAAATAGTCAAAGGCAACAGAAGTTTATTGAACCATTTGCAATGGCCGCCATCATTTATTAGGCAGCGTCGACAATGCTTCCACAACCGGCTACCCCATGATGGGGCGCCAGGTTGCTTACACAGTGTCAGGTCCCCTCTTATCGGGGTCGACTGTGGTAGTCATCACTACCATAAGAGTATACATGGAATTCTTTTTTTAAAGGCATTTAAATCTTGTGAATTTCCATAGAAACTCAGTACAAAGATTTTCGTCTTGCATTTTCAAGATAATAATTTCCAAATCAAGTTTTCAAATAAGGAAATTTATCGAGACATCCATAAAATATATGAATATATATATGTATATGTATATATATATTTATCAATATATATATATATATTTAATCAGAACGTTTATTTTAGTCGGGGAAATAATTTTCAAAAGTAGTTTTTTATAGAAAGTTTTCACGAATTCACAGATAAGCCAATTTACAAAGATTTTCTACAGAAGAATTTCTCAATTTCAACACAGAGGTTTCCAAATTTTATTCCAGATAACAAATCTATAAGAAGAAGAACAATAAATTTATACTCTACAAAATTCTACAAAGAAATTTAATTCATCCCAACAGAAGTTTTCCAGTTTCCTATTATTTTCAGTCTAGGTTCTCCATTGTTTAAAATCAATCCCTACAGGAATTTCCAAAGCCTCCCCGACAATTTATAATTTCAAAACAAATAAAAACTTACAATAATTTCTACAGAAGTTTTCACGGTAAGTTCCAGACACGACTTCTTACAATTTTACAAAAAACTCTAAAACTTTCAACAAACAGATTCAACAACCAAAACTTAATTTTTAACAACCTCTGCCCCCCAAAAATATCTTCTCCTCTCTTCTGTGAAGTAACTTCTTACCTCCCTTTGTTACAACAATTATTCTCTACGTGATTTTTTTTCCCAACAACCGTAATTAAAATGTCCCAACACATGTCGAAAAACAAATATCTTCACAATCAATTAACTCTAATCCCTCTAGATATTTTCTAGATATAAATGCATTTTAATAAATCAAAATCACATGTAATATTTTATAATTTAAATTTAATTCAACTAATTTGATTACTTAATAAAATAAATTTAATCATAAGATTAAATCATTTTACCAAATAAATTAAATTAATTAATTAAATTAAAAATAAAGCTTCTAACACTATAATCTAGATTAATTAAATAATCATTTAAAACATTTAAAGAATTTATTTCCCTTAAACATACTTTGCAACATAAATCACATCAAGGCAAAAATGGACAACATGATAACAAAACATGGCCAACTAAAACTGACAACACACTATGACTAGGGTTGTGGCTTGACAAGGGAAACCTAGTTACTATCTCTCAATCAACAATACTGTTGGGCAATGGACACGCTCAAACCTGTGAATCCAGGTGGAGTCGATGTCTTGTACCTACAAACCTGCAATCAAAGCATAGATCAAACATGTATATTTATCATAAACATTCACACTGTGAAGAGAGAATCGTGAAATCACAGGGCGCTCGCAAGCAAGTGATGCAATCCTATTCCCTTCACCAATACAATGTCACATCAAACTGACGAATTTACAACATCAATAAAATATAGATGAGCATATAAAAATATCAACTCAAATAAACACTATGTTAACCAGAAAGCATGTCATAAACATTAAACAATAGAATAATGTTCCATCACATCATAACATAAAAACCAACATCGCTCCAAAGTTAGCGATCAAATAATAACAAAGTATCATGGTCTATCAAAGTTAGGGTACTGACAGAAAACATTAGCATATCGGAGAAACACACTGTCTGAACACATGAGCAAAACAGAGGGGTGCTATAGGATAACCTTTCCATAATGACAATACATGTCAGTAGAGCACATCAACATAAATTTTTGTTACACTCAATTTTAGATCCCATGCAACATAGAAAATATGTGATGCAATGACATGACATGTGTTGTCAAGTCCCTCTTGTCATCATTCAGTGTCACTTAAGTTTTCTACCCAAACCCATTTTGAGTATACACCATGTGTCACCATAAGACATGAGCTCGTGTCTACCTTTTGCATCTTTTGAGAAATTGCACTAAGCTAAGAAAGTGTGCTATGAATAGAAATCCACTTGTAAATGACGTGATCATTATACAACACACACACACAAGTCTTAGGAATGACATGGGGTGGATAGGTGCAACAATACAACTTCAATAGGCACAACTATTTATAATTGGTGCTATGAAGAAACTATCACTACCAATAGAATAATGAAACCATACATTCAAGGACCCACAAACAAAATATGATCGAAAAGGCTAACAAATAGTAAGATCCATATGGCAACATAGTGTGCAAGCATGCCTTTGAAAGGCTCGTAAAATGAGAAGATGTGCTCTAAAGGATAATATAACTCAAATAAGATTCATCCATGTGGATGTCAAGTGGGCAACAACAGGGCCCACAACACAAGTATAACTAGCGGCTCATATTTAAGTGATTTCAAATAGCATGAACATAATAGGCTTAGTTGGTTGGATAGACATGAGAGCCAGTAGACTAATGATAACTAAGGCATGAAAGCTTGACTTAAAAGGTTCACTACATGCTAGGCAAGTCAATAGAGAAATAAAAGACAAAGTCATTACCAGATGCCAAGACTTAGGGCTAGGGTTTAGTGTTTAGGATTTCAACCCTAAAAACACTAACCTTTCAAGATATGCATAAAAAACCCTAGAAGTTTTAATCAATGTCAACATGGTAGAACTCAATTCTCATAATTATAACATTATTATTTTTATTTAAGGGGTAAACACTTTTGACCCGGAGCTATGAATCGGTGAGGTCACAAATGAGGGACCTCATCCCCAATATAACCACTCAACAATACCACCCCAATAGGATTTGAACTTTGGTGACAAGAACAACACCACCACCATTAAACCATCACACCATGCCAATATCGACCATAATTATGACATTATAATATCGTATTCAATTTTTTATTTTTTAAAAATAATGATGTGATTATATATAATTATTTTTCTTTTTGAAACTGCGTGAACTCTTTCTTTTGTTAAACGACATTGAAATAAGATTCAAATCCATCCAATGTTTTTAAAAATATTATATAAAATGTGAGGACTTATCCAAAGCCGGTGGAACTCAAAATCATTTAAGAAACTAAGGACAAATTGAAGTTCAAGCCAAAGTGGTCCTACCCACTAAAGTTTGCGTCTAAATAGTAAATTTATGTTAATATCTTGCAAGCTGCAATATCTCTCTGTATTTTGGAGGGTTTCACATTGCAAGATCCAAAGTTCTATCCTAGTGCTCAGTTGAGATTACCAATTGATTGGTATACTTCAAATTGGTCATTACTCTTTAATATCTGTAGCAGTCTACGGGCAGGCCAAGGCAGCTGCCGGAAATGCCAATGTTCTACCCCCACCGCCTGGAGCTGCAAGAAAAGCCAATACCCATATTTTATTCCCACCGCCTGCAGGTCCTTACTCTGGATATCTCTTACTTGAGGGAGACGAAGAGGCTGAGAATGGGGACCCTCCATTTCCATCATGCTGTTGGGGATGCCGCAAAGGCAATTACCTGGGAGAATTGCCATTTCCCCAAGACAGGTGCCTAGCAATTTTCTACCCTACAAGGGATGATGGGTTCCCTTCATCATCATTTCATAAAGTGTATATGATTCCTGTTTTGGGCCAACCCATCTCTTCCCATTGCTACTATGTAGTGCTGGCGCAAGGCAAGAACAAAGGGTAAAAACTTTTAGAAACTTTTTTTCCCTAAGATCTTTGTTTTCATTCTGATGATGGAACATGGATGATCTAAAATATTGATGCAATCAAATTCAGAAATGATTGAAAGAGAACAATGTAGATTTTGAAAACTTAATATCATTAATTTAAAAACTGTGAGAGAGTTTTATAAATGTTCCTTTTAAATTATTATTGGATTTATATATCAAATTTGTTGAGATTATATGTGGTCAGTACTTTGGAGGGACATTCTTTTGTAGAGACTAAGGTTAATTTTCATTAAATTGAGCTGGTTATAAAATTTGTGAGTCTATGAGTATGGAAGGATTATTTCCTTTTTCATAACAGTCGATTGACTGAATTTTGCTTGCATTTTCCCAACATTTGTTGTGACTGAAAATTTCAAAAAGATTCTTAATACAAGTTTCTACAAACTTATACTGTCTCTGATTCTAATAATTGTGAGTGTGTTGATATTTCTTTTCATTTTTACTTCTTTCTGGACTTTGCAAAATTGCAGATTGTAACTGATTGTAGACTGATTCGTCCACATTTTATGCTCTTTTGGTTTCTCTTCCTCCACACTGCTTAGTTTCAATAAAAGGTTACTTTTTATTGTTAAAAAATATTGAGTGTATTGGAGACATTACAAGATTCATTAATTGTTATTTCAAAGTTATTAGAGCTGACTCTATTATGTGATGTTACATGTGCTTTGATCTTTGCATAAAATATATTCTGTAATGTTTTTCAACAGTGTATGCAACTTAAATAAGAATATTTATAGATTAACACATTTGAAGGCTTTGATATTCAAACTTATCTAAACATCCAACATTCTCAGATTACCAGATAAAGTCCTAAATCTGTATTTATGGTTCATTAACAAAAATATAACTGATTAATTGTATGTTGATGGCGTGGACAGATTAGTGGAAACATGCTCTACTCCAGAAGACATTAGACCATGTTGCTTTTGTCAATGTGTGAATGACATCCCTCCCAGACTTTTGCAGCCCACTAACCCACATCAACAATTGCGGATAACCTCAGCACAGTCAGGTTTCACATCACAGTGCACAGCTTCAAATAGCTACTCTCCTGCATATCTCCGCATGCGTAGTTGGTGTGTTTTGGCCAAAGACATGCGAGGTAAACAGGGAAGACTTGCTCATGTTGGAGGGGAAAATGCTGACATGAGAGCACAATTAGCCTCCTTTGAATTTCCTGTCTCACAAAGAAGATCTCCTGTTGTGATGGTTGGGGAGTGGTACTGTCCCTTCATCTTCATCAGTGAAGTGGGTACTGCACTGAAGAATCCCAAGAACCAGCTCATGGAGTGTCCCTTCTACAAGATGGATCTAGAGAAGTTTTGGGAAGAGATATATTCTACTCAAGGTAGGATTGGAGAGGAAAATGATGTTGTTGTGGACAAAATTCTCAAGGTGGAAGAAGCACTACTGTTTGGGGAGGAGGATATTGAAGAAATTACAGATGATGATGGGAGTGTTTTGTTTAAAGGTGTAGGGAATCATCTGGGAAAAACTACTGGTGTGAAACTTAGCTGGCCCATCATTGCTAGAATGAGAGAGGATCAAGGTAGACATGGATCAGAACAAGGAAGAAGAGATGTAAGAGTGGAGAAGTCATTCAGTAGCATTGGGATGGCAGGAAAATTCGCATGTTATGTTGTAGTAGAAAGATATGTATTGAAAAGAATGGGTGGGAGTATTGCACGCACTTATTCAGAAATTGCAACCAAATGCAGGGAAAGTGGGAAGAAAAACCAAATCCACTGTGAGGGTTGAAACTTACCTCCTTTTTTCTACTTATTTCTGGAGAGAGGGGGAGGAAGAGATGTAAGAGTGGAAAAGTCATTTAGTGGCATTGGGATGGCAGGAAAATTTGCATGTTATGTTGTAGTGGATGGGATTCAGACTTGCAGGGGAAGTGAGAAGAAAAACTAAATCCAGTGTAGTGTGAAAATTGTTCTTATATTTTCTATTTATTTGCGGAGGGATACATTTTATTTTACTTGAAGAACTTAAGACATTTCATCAATCTTACACCAGCTTTACACCAGATTTACATTGGAGATATCTTCCCAAAACAGGCCAGCACCCTACTGATCAATCTTACACCAGCTTTACAACAGATTTATAAGAAATGCCCACGCTTACCTTGATTATCTTTAAACAGAGAGAAGGGGTTCTTTTTGAAATGTTGCTTGCATCTTGAGTCATCTTGTTTGGTGTTGTATAAATGAACTATTTTGAAGTACACAGTTTGATTTATTATTTTTATCAATATTTTATAAATTAAAAATTGGTAGTTTTAAATATAGTTTTTTAATATTGATTTTTATAAATTAAAATTTTGTAGTTTTAAATATAGTTCTTTTTATTGATTATAATTGAGAGATTATAATTGAAGGACCTCATTATCATTTTAGAAAATTAAAAAAATAATTTTATTTTTTTATAAGTTAATGCTGCACTACAGACAGAGCTGTGTTTACACTCACAACCAAAATTGACAGACAATTAACCTACTGCTATTATATCCATGCATTCACATATGTTAAAAACTTAGAACACCAAGAAACTATCATTAAACCTATATTTTCTGCTTCCCTACTCCATTAAACCTGTCATTTAAGTGTCTAATTACTAATTTTTAGCATTTAGTTCTTACCTAAATGCCTTTGCTTTCATAGAAAACTATGTAGAAAGTCAAAAGAAAAATAAAATATTAAAAGAGCAGCTACTAATAGTTTGGTCTTAGTTTGTATGGAAAACTGTACTGATGGCAAGTATTAAAGGAGCAGCCAATGCTTTGGATTTTCCAGATATTTTTCAGAGTTTAAAATTAGTATTCTCAATTTTACAAGGTTTATTTTTGAGTAAAATTTTCAAAATTAGAAAAGGTGTTTTAAGAGATTTATAGGAATTATCTATATGGAGTAGAGGTTCTGTGAAAAGAAGTTATGTTACATAATAATTTAGAATATTTTTTAGATTTTAGATTTAAGGAAGTGTATTGGATTGGAGTTCAAAGTTTCTCTACTCATTTTTAAAAAATTTACTTCACTTATCATTCATTTATAATTTTAAAAATTCTTGTGAATAATATTTTAGATTTAATTATATAATTGTATTGTTGTCAAAACATATTGAGACTACTAATTGTTTAAAATTATAGAACTCAAAGTTTTAAAGCTTGCCCATTATTACAAAATTCATGGTATTTCTATTTATAAAAAAGTTCTAGGAAAATTCACCATCAACAAATTCACCTCCAATAATTCATTGCCAACAGTTCTTCGTCATGACAAATTCATCTCAAGGAAAATTCACCACCAACAATTCATATCATATTACTGGCAGTGAATTTTTTCATGGTGATGAGAGGTGAATTTGTTGGCTGAAAATTTCAACTAAAATCTATTTGATAAACCGCCTAGCACCAACTATAATATCAAATAACTCTTAGTAAACTGATTAAGTTGAATATTTTCTAATGATAAGTAGGAGGTATCTTCCACAACGAGTCAAATTGTGATATTGTTATCAAGATTCAACCATGTAGTTTTACAAGTAAATCTCATTGGCCCATGTTTCATGAGCAGTGGTTCACAAGCACCCATCTCTCATGATAGTGAATGGTCCACTTAGAACTCATTACATCTAGGTGATGCTCACAGAGGTGAAGCATTCGACATTCCACTTAGCACTCATTACAAATGGGGTTGCAAGCTAAGTGGGCTTTACCTTGGAGAAAACTCGGTGGTTAAGTGTACGTGAGCTAGGGAAGGCCCATTGCTTCACCTCTGTGAGCATCACCTATATGTAGCAAGTGCTAAGTGAACCATTCACTATCATGAGAGATGGGTTCTTCTGAACCACTACTCATGGAACATTTGTAAAATTACACGGTTGAATCCTGATAACAATATCACAAGCTTCGTTATAAGACCTCGACCTCATAGCAGATGAGATTGAGATTGGGCCCATAAAATTGGTAAAATAAATGTCCTAGGCCTTTGATGAACAGTTTTTGACGTTTTCTCCTATGATGAATGAGAACAGGTGAGCCCATCACGTGCATTTTACAAAGATTTGTTGGCCCCAATCATTATTTCAGCGGAGGTGTTATCAGATATGTATAGCTTCAAAGTTCTTACAAGTTTGTGTTTTAACTGCCTTGATGTTTATGTCCATTGCAGGTCATCGTGTGCATCTGATCTCATCTTGAGATACCACGGAAGCTCTATCCCCATCGTATCAGACGAAGAGCAATCTTTGTCCGATCACTGGTAAGCGAAGCTTTACAAAATAAGCTATTCCAGAGTAATTTTAATTTCAGAAGTAACATCATCTTATGAAATTAAGCCTATTTTAACAAATATGTTAACAAATGCTGCATATCATACAAACTAGCACTTGCACCAGAAGGGGTGCAAGGGTTATGTTGATAGAAAAATATAACATCATGTTTTTTTCTATGATGAATCTCAATTTGTAGGAGAGAAAAACAAAACACATTAGAAACAATATTCAAAAGGGCTAGTTGTTTCAAAAGACTCATGCTGCAGGCATTTTCTCGTATGAAAAATGATTGGAACTCTGCTATGTTTTTCTTTTCTCTAACAAACAACTAAGGTATAGACATGGTACTGAAGCTTATAATGCCAACCAAATCACATAATTAAAGAAACAACATGTATATGCATCAAATCATATTGGGAAATGAAATTTTCCATAAACTGAATCGATTCTTAGAGTACCATGACATCAACACAACGAATTCAGTCATTCAAAACAAAAAAAAAGCAACCTAAATCCACCACACCAAAGTTATTTAGTTTCAAAGAAAGAACTCGCGCCAATTACCATTCCTTCCACTTGGCGCAGATTTCAGCCTCAACCAACATGCTTCAAACAACATTCTCTCTATCCAACACAAGACTTGGTTTGCTCCAAAATCGAACGCACTTTTGCAGCCAACAGAAGCAAATTTCTTGGTGCGGTTTCTTCTTCTAGTAACTGTTTTTTTTCCTCTTCCTGAAGCCACGCGTTTTTTTTCCAAAATCCCCCAATATTTCAACACAAAAGCTCCAATACAATATAGAGCAGATAATTAAGCGAAGCCACGAAAATTAAATACGTGGATAACAAAAATAATGCGTTTGTTTATTATTTTCAATGATTTGGCCAGTGTAAAATGATACATTGCAGAGTGTTGTTTTCCACTCTTGAAGTTGTCTAAGATGCATCTATGCTTTCATTTGCGCTGCACAAAAGCATCAGCATATGTTCCTTTGCCTTGAGCTACCCACAGTAAAGGAAAGGAACCATTTTGTTACCAATTATAAGCATAAATGATTGTTCTACCAAAATAGTCGCCAGAAATAACAACATTAAATGCATGTAGCCATAGATGCCTGGCCTCGTCAAAACTATGGAAGCAGGCATGAGTTAATGCGCTGAACAAACATGATAAATAGAAAATTGTGAACACATAAAGCAAACAAACAATGACGAACGGTCAACATCATTTACTTTTTCTGAAAAACAATCTGGTTTCCCTACCAGATGAAAGAGGGCAAACAACCTGGTTTGGAGCGTGAGACAGGTTTAGGCACAAAACTCATACAATATATAGCCTATCAGCTAAATATGACCTATTGCTCTCATTTTTGTTGGTGTCCAGGTTGATCACAAAATTGTTGGAAGCTATTACCACTGTGGAGCATGCATTGCACTGAGGGTGTATCTGGCCATTGAAGCTATGCTAAGCTATCCTTGTCCAGCGATGCCTCTACATCTTTCAAAGTTAAAAAGTCATGTGTGACAGATGCAGTCAATATTAAAATTGTTTCTGATTTTGATTGTGTTAATGTTTTTTCATCAATGTTTCTCATTTTTCAATTCATTTCTCTTTCTTATACTCTCTTTCATTCTGATGATGGATTACGGAGTGTGTTATGAAACGTTGATGGGAAAAACACTAACACAATCAAAGACAGAAACAAAATTTGAAAAAATGCTTGAATTTAAAAGTAGTCTTCAATCTCTATTACTATAAATTTTTCAGCCATTAAAAAATTATGTTTGGCACATTTTAACATTGTGGGATCCAAGTATTTGTCTTTCCATAAAATGACAAACCTTTAGATCCTTCAGAATTAAGAGATATGATATGTATTAACACTTGTGAATGCAGCCGAATCAATTTCCACTAAAGATCAATATCAAAATGAAATCTATAAAGGTTAGATGCAACAAAAAGATGATATGTAAAATGAATGACAATAAAAAAGAAACAATACATGTTGCTACTTTGAAGAGGAACCTTAACTAGTGGAAGAAAACTCATGTTTAAACCCAAGCTGCTCTAAGCACATGCAAACATAAAAAGGAAGAAAACTCA
The DNA here is from genome assembly GCA_007115665.2 of Sequoiadendron giganteum. NCBI lineage: Eukaryota > Viridiplantae > Streptophyta > Pinopsida > Cupressales > Cupressaceae > Sequoiadendron > Sequoiadendron giganteum. The sequence goes on along the minus strand of CM021100.1, from coordinate 835,602,103 downwards.
TGTTTAAACCCAAGCTGCTCTAAGCACATTAAAATATAGGCCTTCATCGAACAAATGAGAGACAAAATAAAGTCAAACATGCCAAAGCAGACACGCATGCTATGACCCAAGCTATTCTAAGCATATTAAGATAGGCTTTTATTGAGCAAATGGGATAGAAAAGATAAAACCAAGAAAGCAAAAGAAAAACAACTGAGAAAAAAATCAACAACCAATATATCTCTTGCCAAAAGATAAACTAAATTTGATAGATAAGTAGGGTCCATTGTAGGAAGGATGCATCGGTTGGGACCTTAGATTTGTTTTGATAATGACCATCGTAGGAAAGATAATTCCATTTGGATATGAAAACTATTTTTGATAGTGATCCAAAAGATAGGCAACAAGCTATGGAAGCGAGCCAAAGATTTGGCTCAACAATTAACATTTTTTTAACTCATGATTTTCATTAAAGCCCAATTGTGTGTTGTGTTTTCGACATGAGATGTACAAGGAAAGGAGTGTAGACACATAAGGAATACAAGGAAAACATGCAACTAGTGGAGCAAAAGGTAGATTGCATCCATAGCCAAGGTCTTGTATGCATGTAACAAGGGGTAGATTGTAACCATTTCAATTTATATTCACTGTACATGCCATTTAATACATAATAATGATAACAGTTATTTTCCACTACTAATTAGTTTGGTTTTTCTCTCTTTATAGGGTTTCCACAATAAATAAGGTGTTCAATTCTCCTCTTCTTCTATTATTAATTGTCATTTAATTAAGATTAATTAATACAATATGTACATTCTTGTTTTGTGATTTCTATAATTTGTGTGGTTCATAGACTATGGATCATAGATGCTCAAATGTACAATGGTCCATTATAGTTATTTGAAGAGCTTCCTCATTGTAAAATGCAATCGGTGGGTTAGTGGGAGGGAGGAGGAAAATGTATCATTAGATTCAATGTTTCCTACACAAATAGGATCATGTGGTACATCATCATGTTGTTTTTATTGTCACATGACTCTACATTGTTTAAGTAATGTGGAAATGGACTTGTGTAAATTTTTAAATGATAATTTAAGGGTCCAATTGATGGATTTTGATTATCATTAACCCCTTCAACTTTGATTACATTTTTGTCAATGAGGTCTTGTACCTTATGTTTGAAACCTATACAAGTTTGAACCTAATGATCTTTGATGTGATGATTGTTGTAAATTTTTTGATCATATATGCTTTATGAAGTGTTGTGTTGGGACTAACTGGATGAACTCAAGGGAGTGAAAGTAAATTAACACTCAAAGTTTGAAGTAGATGGTCAATAGATTCTTGAGATTTAGTGAACTATTTATAAAAAAATAGCTTAAATGAAGGAACATGAAAATGTTAGGAACTTGATGAGCACTTTTATTCACATTTGTATGCTTAGAAAAGTAGTTTCTTTTGATATTTAGAACGGTGGGAAGTATTTTGGCTTGAAGAACCATATTTGAAGGCATTTTGTGCTAACAATTTGGACTCTACAATTTTCACATATGCACTTAAATTTAGAAAATAAGTCAAGTTTTTGTCCTAGATTTACTTAAGTAGATCTTTTATAAATATGTTTTTGATAAGATAAGCAATATTTATAAGGTGTTGTACCCTTCACACAAAAAGCCCAAAGGGCCAAAGGAAAGCATAGTTCAAATATAACTTGAACTAGAAGAACAAACATAAACAACTGACAGACAGCTGTAGAACAACCAAAAAATTAGACAACCTCTGAAGCAGAGGGGTCAAAACTGACTCCCCAAACTCGAGGCCGAGAAGAGGCAACGGATTTGGGGAGACCCTTCTTCTTCCTTAGCACAACCGACCAGGGAGACTCAGAATCGAGGACAAATGAGCGAGGAAAGGGGAGTGGATCCTCAACAGCCACCCCAGGAGAGGAGTCACCACGTAGTGAGGGAGCCGGTAGCGAAGCAACAGAGATAAGAGAAAACAAAGGTCTAGTAGAGTCAATCAATGAAGGACGTGGAGGTTCTGATAGTATAGCGACAACAGAAGGTTTTGACGGAGCTGAGACAACAGAAGGCTCCGCGGAAAGGATAGCCGGAAGAGGGTCCTGGGAAGTCACGAGAGGGTCAGCCTCCAAAGAGGAACTAACCGAAGGAACTCCCAAAGGAGGAGAACCCACAGTGAGATGGTCCAAGAGAACATCCTTCAACTCAAAATTATCATATTTTAATATAAAGATTGAAATTGAATAACATGATTATTAATGTACTTATTTAATCCATGAACATATTCAAATAAATTAAACAATTATAACTCTAGATCCATATTAACTTTAAATTTATAAAATATTAAAAAACACAATAAAAAAAAATCACTCAATAACATCTTCAAATATTGTTAACATCTTTCATTTTATATTATTTAACACAATCTGCCCCACTTTGCCCAATCCACAACATAACTAAATTCATTCTAGACTCACCTTCAAATCAAAGCATTAAATCAAATTATCAAAACGTACCAAGAGAATTATGGCAAGAACCAACTGAAGAGGCCGCTTCCTTCAACCATAAACGGACCAAACAGCATTTGATTTAAAAATAAAACTCATACACATCCAATCCAACGGTTATTTTGAGCGCCTCATGCGTTCCACCACATTTGCTTTTAGTTTTTCATTTCTGGGGATTCACAGGGACTACATTGTCTTTCTGTTCTGTGATCATTTCTTGCTTTTTCATGGAAGAAACATGGGCCATGTTATTCAGGTACGATTTTACCTATCATTTAGAGGGTTTCTTGTTTAAAGATTTGGGGCTTTGATTATGGCCGGGATAATGGATTGTGTACTTTTGAAACAGGGTGACGGGGTATACGAAGGTCATAGAAAACACAACTGCAATGAAGAATCACTCGTTGCGCCTTGCACTGTATGGTGAGTCTCACGTATCTTTCTCCATCTTTTTCGTTTGTGTCTGTTTTAAGCTATCACCCTGTTTTTTGCTTTCAAACTCCGCTGTGATGGTTGTGTTTGGCGTCCCTCTAATTTGTTGAGTTGTGTTGGGTGTCTGATATTGGGCATGCTTTGTTTATTGCGCATTCTTGTTTGTTTGGAATCCTTGTCAGAGGACCAATGCTTTCGTCCAACCAAGGGACTCCAGCTCGAAAGATTAGCTGCTTGCCCTGTTCTCCTGTTTATCACAATCCAGCTTAACCTAATGTTTTCCATCAAGTACACCCAAAATTCACCGCCCTTCTCAATCTCCCCAAGCACAATTGTTGGCAACTGATCTGGGCTAGTGTGATCCTCATCAATGTTAATGAGATCAATCCTGAAAGGGCAGTTGCAGAACCAGCCCTCAAAATCTTCTGGAGCAGGGATGCCCCACAAAACTTGAGAATGGATGAACTTACTCTTGTATTGCACATCCACAAGACAGACAAAATCAGATGGATTATTAGCATCACCCAGATTCTTCAATCCATTGCACCTTGAATTTGTCTCAGAAGACTCTGACTCATCATAATCAATGAAGAGAAAGCAGCTTGCATAGAAATTTCTAAACCCACCCAATGAAGAAGAGATCAATTCTTTAGTATCTGTGCTCCCTGTGGAAGGCCACACAGAGCGGCATGCCTCTTCCCATATACTCTCCTGCCTTGCACTACACCAAAATTGGGAAGACACACATCCTGCGTTTGCAAGTGTTATGCCATCCACACGGCCTAAGATGTCTGTGATAAGGTCACCGTTCAAACACATAAAGTCCACCTCACAGTGATGAAGCTTCACTGTTCACTAATATAAACAATGAAATAGTTGGGCAAAAACTAAAATACACTCTGGAATTGTACAAGACACCTGATACATAAAAGCTACAGAATTAAGACCAACAGCTGACAAACTCTCTGTAATCAGAAGAGATGGCTATAACTCGAAGGCTACGACTGAGTTATGATGCTCTCCAATATTGTATCCAGTGTTGGCGCTTGTTTGTTAGCTAGTTATCATGGTGGGTTTGGTTATGTGGTTTCTGTCCATCCTAGGTAATTGACAGTAAGCAGGCAACCTTTTCATACAATGGGCAAGCAGAGGCATATACGATCGATTTTAAGGAACTTCTCTCCTTTGGTGCAATCGATTTTATCTCTGGCCCTACATAATGCCAATTTGGCATGATGAACACCCATTTCAATAGAATTCTCATCCACAATGCCAAAACTGTTCACCGCCTTATCATCATCCTCCTGAACAAATACAAACCCTGTAAATTGCTGGTGTTGTAGTTGTGAGTTGGTCCTAATTGTCTGCAACGCCATTGATTAGACACACCCCGCCATTGTCAAACTTGAATGACACTCAATACAGAAGAGTAACGGGAGAAGCCATGTTCCTCTCCTTACTCTGCAAAACCATCCTTCAAGCCATGAATATTAATGAACGAAATTCCTAGCTAATCCCTTGTCACAGAGAGAATGGACAGTTATTATTAATAAGTTTGTAACATTATTATTTATCATCAAATTGCATGCTCACAAATTATACAAAATTCAAACGATCTAGATAAGGAAACAGTTTTCTCTCACCCCATATGCCACTTTTATATAATTAGTTATAAGATTTATTTTTATATGGTTAAATAGATTTTCAATAAATTTTAAATAAAATGGACACACAGTACCCCATAACATGATAAGCTGCTCTATCTCTCTATTAGCTAGCCTTCTTAGATATCTTCCACAAAGTTTCTGACTTTTGCTACCATTTTTGAATTGGCTCAAAATTTGGGTACTGTTGGTTGGCTTGATAGATTCACTAGGACCTAATAATCAGAAAGAAAATTGAATGTTGATTTAAAAATTGATCGTTGGAGTTTTGTATAAAATAAATAAATATCTAAAATTACTAAAAATTGTCCACATCTGCCTATCTATTGCCCATCACGATTATAAATAAAACTCAGTCATCGATATTTGCAATGCAAAAATGAGATTTTCGGTGACTGCAATTCCTGCATCCTTCAAACCTTTAATCTACAATTTTGAGTGAGTATGGGCATCTATCAAAGGATAAAGGAAGGGGGATTTTAGTAGGCATGCATGTAAAATGTGGAAGCACAGACAAGGCATGTGACTATTTTACAGAATGTCATATAGCCGGCTGTAGAACATTAGAAGCTGCTCACGAGACATTAGAAAGTAGTTCAATTTTAATTTATTAACATTAAATAACAAGATTTTAATTTATTATTTATCTTCAATTTTATATTAATGTTTTACATATAAATAATAAATAATAAATATTTTTCTTATTATGCTATTTATACTCAATTTTATATTAATGTTTTGCATAAAATTATATGTTAAAATGATTTAATTTATTTTTAAAATAAAATAAGAAAGAAAGAATAAAATAAAAAATTTAAAACAAAATAATGCAAAATCAATAATAATTTTCCTTTTAATAAATACAGGAGAGAAGCAAAGGATTGACATGAAGATGAGAAGAATGTGATTTCACACTTACAAAAAAATTTAAAGTATTAACAGGTACGCAATTTATTTCTTCACTAATTTTATATCTTTATGTGGTAGGTGTCATTACATTACAATGTTTCTCCACCATGTCCAAAATTAATGACTATATTTTGTGCACTTGTAATTAATTTTTTAGTGTGTTTTCACTTTATCCTTACTCTTATCTCTCCATTTCTTTGCATAGCTAAATGTCTTAATATTTATATTTATCATTTACATCAATGTAATAAAATAATATCCATTCATAGAGTGATCTTTTATTGATTGAAAAAATAAATTATTGACTACAATTTTAGAAGACATATGTTGTGACACTTACTATTGTATATGAGATTGCATTCTAAAATAATATCTTTTCATTAAGCTTATGCACTGATTAATCTATTGCTAAGACTACACTTTAGAAATAAAAGAAGACATGGGTCTTAGGATTGACAAAATCAATACAAAATCTTTGATGTTATATAATATTTTTTTCTTTAATATTTGTCACATAGGATTTCTGTCAAACTTTGACATAGAAGATATCAACTCATCTGCTATTATAAAGTCCTTCCTATTTCTATCAAGCACATAAAATCATTTGTTGGTGTGAAAACATGTGATTTCAATGTTGTTGGAGTTCATCATTTTTTGATTGTTTGATTCCCTATTGGATTTCTCATTTGTGTGTAAACCAATTTTTGGCCTAGCACTTGGCTCAAAATTTGAGTACTGTTGCTTGGCTTGATAGATTCGCTTGGACCCTAATAATCGGAAAGAAAATTGAATGTTGATTTAAAAATTGACCGCCAAGATTTTTGTATAAAATAAACAAATACCCAAAATTACGACATTAGAAGTTGCTCACGAGAAATTAGAAATCAATTCAATTTGTATGCCACCTAATTTTTTGTTGGATGATAATTTCATTGATTTTTTATAAATAATAAAATGGAATGTTCACAAGCAAAAATGGCCAATACGGAATATATAACAACTATTTAGAAGGAAGGGAAATCAAAGTAATAGTTGAACATTAGAAAATAAGGATTTTTTTTTTAAGTGCACAATTTTCAAGACACAAAAGAACATAATTATATACTAAAGATGGGTTAGCAAATCTTTAGCGTCTATCCCACAATTTTTGTTTCCCATTTGACTACATAGTTCAAGAATTTTGTTTTCTTTTTAAAATGGTACAAGAAAATCATACAAAAAGTTATCAATATGTTTATGATAATCATGTTCTACTTGAAGATGGGAAAGATGAATAAGAAGGTAAATAGATGAGAATGAATAAGATATAAACACAAGAATGTTATACCTTCATAGCTCCTTCCTCTTCATGGATTGAGCTCACAAGATGCACCATTTTCTTGTAGATTTGCTCCAACAATTGAAGGGATGTGGTTGCTCACAATTTTAGCATGATGATGGTAGGATGAGGATGTATTTGATAGAAATTTGAGCAGTATAAGGATGGGATCAATGTGTGTTTACAAAATGAGAGCCAAGGGCTCATTATATAAAAATTTGGTGAGAGGGATCAAGGACTAGGATCGGTTGGTTAATGGAGGGTTGAGATTGAAAGAAGGATGTGGTTTGAATCAAAAAATGAAGATTAATTAGCCATGTGACAAGTGTCACAAGATGGATAGGGGTGAATTGAGGAGGTGTGCTCACACATGTGTGTGAGTACACATTGGGGAGAGAGAAATTAAATTTGTGTAAGAGATAAGGTGGCTCATAGGGTGGCTTGTGTAAGAGGTTAGTAGGGGTAGGTGAGATGTAGGAATTTAAAACTAGATGATAATGAGGATTAGGATGAGGGTTAGATCAACTAAACAAGGATTAATTGATCTAATGAGAATGGGTTGAGTTAATCAACCACGGTTTTATTAACTTGGGTGGAGTTCAAAGTTGGAGAATGGGATAATGATGTTTAGGATGGGGATAAAGTTAATTAATTGCGAGGTTAGGGGATTTAGAGGAAAGTGGGAAAATGCTATCTTAAATAAATATAGATTTATTAAATTAAAGGTGGTGGATAAAGGATAATGGAGAAATTAATTAAATAAATAATGAGTATTTATTTAATTAATTATTAGGATAAGGGAAGTGGGTTGAATTAAATATTATTCTGGGTGATTACATTTTGCCCCTCTTTGAGATGATGTTGCAACTAAAAGAAGTAACATCATTTCAAAGAAGAATAAAACATAGTCGCTAGGAAAGGGATAAAGACTAGTGGCATGATGCTCCAGTCACTAGGAAGGATGAAGAAGGATGATGAGGATATAGTATTCCCCCTCGAGAGGACATGCGTGTTCAAAGAACACAGGTGTGCTCTCAAAATTGATGGGAAGACTAAAGGATGAAAGATAAAAAGATGAAAGGGTGAGCTACCTAAGGATGGATGGGAGAAGATACAGATGATGAAGACATGGATGGAGAGGGAGAATGGATTATCATCATGTTGCAATGACAAGAGCAACCTAGATTTGATATTGTACTTGACATTATGCACCAAGGCATAAGGAACTAGGATGACAATGCGCCAAGTACGTGATCAAAAAGGTCAAGTGCAAGCATATGCCTTATGACACCATGATATGGAAGACCATGATGCCTTTGTGGCAATAGAGTGAAAAAGACAATGATAAATGTAAACAATGATAAAACACACAAGCAATAGGCAAGCATGCACAACAAAACAAAAGAAAACAAGGACTATGCTCCAAGTCAAGCTAAAAAATGATTGATGGGTTGATTGATGGACTAGTGATGATGATGATTGGATTGGGAAGGATACATCCCGATGATGACAATTAGATTAAAGTGGATCAATGGATTTGAGCTTGATTTAAATTAAGATGATGGATTTCTTAAGGATGATGCACCATCTTGCAAGATTGGATTGCATGGATTAGCATTTGATTGCATTATATAGGATTGAATGGGAATGGTTAGATTGGAAGAATAGATGGATGGATAAGATACAATTGGATGGTAGATAGGATGATTAGGATAGAGGAATGGATGGGATCTAATGACAAGGGAGAGCGAAGTCTTAGGAAAAGGATGGGAGAATAATGGATTGTGGATAGGAAATAAATGGATTTAGTAGATGGAAGGTAGGTGATGGGAGATAAGAAGATGGTAGATGAAGGATAGGAGGATGGAGCCCTAAGGACTATTTGCAAAGGACTAAAATGCCCCACACTAGAGGTAGTGCAATCATGGATGGAAGAACGGTAGCATGAGATGGGAGGATAGTGCATAAAGGACACAGATGGAAGTAAGAGTGAGAATATGATTGTCCAAAGCATGCATGAATATTTTTCCCCTGGCTTTATGAAGATCAAGGGTGAAAAGAGAGGGTGAATTAGGTAGGATGGGGTGATGGAGATATGATATTGGATGTGGGAGATATGGATTTTCTTATCAAGATTAAGTGGATGAGATATGGATGTATGTATATTTGACCCCTAGGCTCTCTATCAAGATCAAAGATGGGAAGGTAAGATGGATTTGGATAGGATGAGTGATATATGATGAATGATATGGATAGGATAAGATCCATGGTGATAACATGAATACTCTTTATCTAGATCAAAGATGGGAATATTGGATTGATTTGGATAGGATGGGAGATATGGAATGAATGATATGGATAGCATAAGGGAGGTAGGATATAATGTATAGTGAATATGAAGATCCTTAGCCTTGTAAAGATCAAAAGTGAAAAGGGGGAGACAAATTTGGATAGGATGATGGATAGACCATGAGGGATAATGGAGGATGTGGATAAGATGTGGTATGGATGGAGCTTGCCCCCAAGTGTAGATTGCAAGGGGATGGGGGGGAAGGAATCAATCATCTAGTTTCATAGATGGTATCCCTTGATTATGTGTTATAATGAACCATGTTAATTGGATGTATGCTCATAGTTGTTGGTAGAATAGTGGTAAAGGGGATAAAATGGATTGGGAGAGGGAGAGGAATATGGATTTATGCAAAGGTTTGGATAAGAGGGATGGAAGGATGGAAGATGGATGTTGGATAATGTATGGATTGATGGAAGACTTGTGGATGAGTGGATGGAAATGTTGGAAAGATCAACATTGGCACACACCTTGAAGGGTGGTGGAATTATGGAAGTGAGGCGGATTTTGGATTTTGAGGTTTAAATGGAGGAGTGGATGAAGATTTTGGGACATAAGGATCCAAAATGGATGAAGGTGATGAAGGATTATTAGATGGGATGGGAGACTTAGAATTGGATGAAGCTTTTGGATTAGCAAGTTTGGATGCCAATTTTGATTTTTCTTTGGGATGCATTGATTCTATGAGTATTTTGGGAATCCACATGGTTTTGACTTTGATGTTTTCTTCATGGGCCTTTGTGGCCTTTGGGGTTCTTGATTAATTTCGATTATATTTTTCTTTGTTTTTGCATGTCTTTTTGAGCGGACATGTTGATCCTTTGATTTTTATGGATTTTTGGCTTTATGCATTTGAGGTTTGGCATCCAAATTGCTTCCAAGAGCAATGGTATTGGTAGATGGATACAAATGATGTCGATGTATTATGGATGAGTTGGTGTAATTAGTATGTTGGAATGATTTCAAAGGTGTGTGCCTTGATTGATCTTGATTTTGGATATGAGGTGATGGATAAAGAGGACAAAGAGGTTTTGGAATAGGAACATTAGGTGGTGGAATGTAAGGACCCAAGATGGATGGAGGAGATGAAGGACTTTGTTTTGGGACATAGGAACCCAAAATGGATGGAAGGGATGAGGGATTGGGATTTGGAGTTCATAAGGGCCCAAGATAGATTTGGAGGATGAGGAACATGGATATTTGGCTTTAGATGGATGGATTTTAGATTTAGGATGGGTGGAAGGAGTACCAACATCTAGAGCCTTATAGCTAAGGCGATGATAATTAGGATTTTATTTGATATTAAGGGGTTCTAAAATTCCTTGCACATGAAGGTCTAACCCTTTTCCTTGATAATGCATGGCTTGACACATCTTTTTTCCAATGGGATGCTTATTATTTTGGAAGCAATATGTGAGTCCATTTTGGGGGAGATATGACATGGAAGGAATGATAGTCTCTTGGAGTAGACCAGCATGGATGAAAGTGGAGGAAGCCAATTGATAAGTAGGGGGTACATGGGTAGATTGGATAGGGGTGATGGGCTCTTGTGGGGGATTAGGATCATGAGATGGAGATGAAGGGATGCTTTGATCTTGACTTGGGATAGGATCATGGGATGGGGTAGATGGTATAGTGTACTCTTGGTTATGAGATGGAGGGTGATCATGACATGAAGTGGTAGGGGTGTTTTAATCATGAGAAGGGAGATGATCATTAGATGAAGTGAAAGGTGTAATTTGATCTTGATTTAGAGAGGGATCATGTAATGGAGTGGAAGGGGTATTTTGATCTTTATATGGAGGGGGGGTCTATGTTAGCATACTTTGGATTAGGAGATGTACATGGTTCATTTGATGTGGATGATGTGATGGGGGAGGAAGGTTGGAAATATGCTTCAACTTGAATGGATGGAGTAGTAGAGGATTCATGAGACTTAGGGGATTGAGATTTATCTTGATATGGAGGTGATGAAGGTGGATGCATGACATAGGAAGATTGCACAACTTTGTTTTTGCATGGGGAATTATGCACCTTTGTAAATAGTCCTTGGAGGAAGTTATTAGGAGGGACATGGGGTGAATTTGATTGGTAAGATTAGGGTGATGTGGATTGTAAGGATGTGGGAGATGATTAAAGTAGTGGATGAGGAGATGATTAGTGATGGGATCCCATGAGGATGATATAGGTGATGAGGGTGTGGATGGGATTTGAGAGGAACTTTGGATGGGTGATTGGTGAAGGCTTGGAGGATTTTGTCTAATGATCATAAATTCAAGGTGATCCATAATACTCTCAATATCATCATAGGGATTAGGATATGGGTGCATGATATTGGGTTGGGTTGGAATGGATGAAGGTGGATTAGAATAGATTAGGTTGGATGGGGATATATTAGGGATGGATTGGATATATGTTAAGGGATGATTAGGACAAGATGGGTGATTAGAAGAATAAAAGATGAATATGGAGGATGGGATTAGACTTGGGATCAAATGCCAAGACCTTATGATGATTTGATTTGGTTAAAGTTGATTCTCTATACTTAGGATATGCTAATGTCCTAAGCAAGAGTTGATTGGATTTTACTTCTACTTAAGATAGGCAAAGTTTTTAAGTAGAAATTGATTGGATTTGATAACTATACTTAAGGTAGGCTATTTTCCTGAAGCAAGTTTGGATTAAAGATAAAATCAAATTAAGGTCTTGATTTTTGATTGGGAAATTGGATTTGAAATGGATGATAGTGGATTAAGGATAGGATCCTCATGAAATATTTGGATGATGATGAAAGAATAATGATGTATGAAGGAGATTAAGTCCTTAACCACTTTTGATGCCCAAGTGATTGTTTTTGATTAAGGATGGGGGATTGGATGTATGGTTGAGGTAGGTAGACAGATGATTGGATTTTTGATGAGGGGTGGATGGATTAGATTAGGATTTGATTAAAATGGTACTAGGTTGGAAAGAGGGATTGAATTAAGATGATGATGAAGGATGAATATTGAGGATGATAATGAAGGATGGGTTAAGGATGATGGTGGATAGATGATATTAGGACCACGATTAATGATGAAATTAGATAGGGATTATGGAGGATGATTAGGATAATGATTAGGACCTCAAATGAAGTGGAAAAATTAGGCTTAGGGTCCTAAATGGAGGTCTGGGGGTGAATTAGGGGATGATTAAGAAAAAATTGATATTTAAAATGATTATAGAGGATTATGATGGGATGATTAGGGTAAGGTGATTAAGAAGAAGGGGGAATAGGATGAAAATGGATGTTTAGGATAATAAGGGATGGTTATGATGAGATGGGGAGTGATTAGGATTAGAAGGGGTGATTAAGATGAAAATAGTTGATTAGGATGAGATGATTAGGATATAAAGAATTGGATGAGGTGAAGGTTTTCCTTGCTTGACTAGGGGATAGAATTAAAAACACACAAACAAGCAAAGTGGCCAAGTTTGATGGGTTTTTTTATTGTACGTTCAATCCTCAACCCCTTGGCTGGTTCATTTTCCATTGGTTTTGCACAAAAAGACACTTCAAACACTTGTTCACAAACCTAAATCAATCAAGTGGGATTAAAACTTATTGTAGGCCCACAACAATACTCCTTGATACTTGGGTGGAGCACCCTTTCTTGGTAAAAACAAAAGATCTAAAAACCATGGCTTCATCAATAAAAAATATTTCCTTATTTTCTCTCCCCATATGTCTTTCTATATTTGATTTTTTGATTGATACACCAACAATCCATTCATATTAGGTAACATAACATCCTTCTCCTCCGCCCTTTGGATCAAAGATGCCTTAGAATAATTTATATCCTTATTACTTAGTTCATCCCTTTCTGACCCCAACTTGACAGAATGGAAGACCAAGGTAAGGTGGGTTAAGTGTTTGGTTGCGTTGCAAAGATATCCTTGAGTAACCAAAAAAATAAAAGATCTATAAACCATGACTTCACAATCAAAATTAATTCTTTATTTTTTCTCTTCATATGCCTTTCTATCTTTTATTTGTTGATTGATACACCGGCAACAATCCATTTGTATTAACATAACATCATTCTTTGCCTTTTGGATCAAAGATGCCTTAGAAAAATTTATTGTTGTGACTTAGCTCACCCCCCTTTTTGACCCCAACTTGGCAAAATGTAAGACCAAGGTAAGGAAAGTTAAGCGTTGGGTTGTGTCATGGGGATACCCTGAGTCAGCCAAAAAAAATAAAATAAAATAGAAACCATGGCTTCACCAATCAAAATTATTTCATTATTTTCTCTCCTCATATGTTTTTCTATCTTTTATTTGTTGATTGATACACCAACAATCCATTTGTATTAAGTAACATAACATCCTTCGTCTCTGCCCTTTGGATCAAAGATGCCTTAGAATAATTATCCTTGTGACCCAGTTCACCCCTTTTCGACCCCAACTTGGTAGAATGTAAGACCAAGGTAAGGTAGGTTAAGCGCTGGGTTGCGTCGTGGGGATACCCATGAGTCAACCAAAAAAAAGATTTAAAAACATGGCTTCACCCAACAAAATTATTTCTTTATTTTCTCTTTTCATATGTCTTTCTATATAGATTTTATTTATTGATTGATACACCAACAATTCATTCATATTAAGTAACATAATATCTTTCTCCTCTACCCTTTGGATCAAAAATGTCTTAGAAGAATTTATATCCCTGTGACCTAGCTCACCCTTTTTCGACCCCAACTTGACAGAATGTAAAACCAAGGCAAGGTAGGTTAAGCATTGGGTTGCATCATGAGGATATCCCTAAGTCAACAAAAAAAACAAAAGATCTAGAAACCATGTTTTTAGCAATCAAAATTATTTCTTTATTTTCTTTCCCCATATATCTTTTTATCTTTTATCTGTTGATTGATGCACCAACAATCCATTCTTATTAAGTAACATAACATCATTCTCCTATGCTCTTTATATCAAAGGTGTCTTAAAAGAATTTATATCCTTGTGACCTAACTCACCCCTTTCCGACCCCAACTTGGCAAAATGTAAGACCAAGGTAAGGCGAGTTAAGTGTTGGGTTGTGTCACGAGGATACCTCTGAGTCAACAAAAAAATAAAAAATCTAGAAACCATGGCTCCACCAATCAAAATTGTATGTATTTTATCTACATATGTCTTCTATCTTTTATTTGCTGATTGATACACCAAAAATCATTCATATTAAGTAACATAACATCCTTCTCTTTTGCCATTTTGATCAAAGATTCTTTAGAAGAATTTACATTCTTGTGACCCAGCTCACCCCTTTTTGACCCCAACTTGGCAGAATGTAAGACCAAGGTAAGGTGGGTAAAGCGTTAGGCTGCGTCGCAGGGATACCCCTAAGTTAACAAAAAAAAAACCCATGGCTTCACCAATCAAAATTATTTATTTATTTTCTCTTTCCATATGTTTTTCTATATTTTATTTGTTGTTTGATACACCAACAATCCATTCATATTAAATAACATATCGTCCTTCTCCTTTGCCTTTTGGATCAAAAGTGTCTTAGAAGAATTTATAGCCCTGTGACCTAGCTCACCCCTTTCTAACCCCAACTTGGCAGAATGTAAGACCAAGGTAAGGCGGGTTAAGCGTTGGGTTGCATCACAGGGATACCCTTAAGCCAACCAAAAAAAAATATAGAAACTATGGCTTCACCAATTAAAATTATTTCTTTATTTTCTCTTCCCATATGTCTTTCTATCTTTTATTTGCTATCTATTTTCCTCATCCTCTCAATTATCTCTCTTTGTCTATCTATTTTTTTTGCTCGTTTTTAATATTTTTCACATTTTTATATTTTTTCTTAGTTTTTTCTTTATTCTCTCTCCTCTCTCTCACTTACTTGCTTGCTCACTCTCTATTTATTTTATTTTTTCATCTATTTTTTATCTTTCTCTTGTTTCATTTTTTTTGTCATTTTTTTTAATCTTTGTATGCAGATTTGTCATACTTTCCCTTTATTTATCATTTTTTCTTTTCTTTTTGTCAGAATTATTTTTTATAACCTTTTTCTTGTTGGGTATGGTCGATTGAGCATCTTTTTTAGGTCACATAATTTTCAATTACTTTTGGTATTCTATTTATTTATTTCATTTTGTTACTTTATTTTTCTCTGTCTTAATTTTTAATATTACCTTTTTTTCCTCTATGTTATTTTTGTATTCATATATTTTATATTTCATTTGTTTCTCTTTTAATTGTTGTCACATCCCCATCAACTACCTCCACGGTGGAAGAAAGATTAGGCAAGGAGACAATCACAATAAAAAGGTGAGGGCACCACATGGAAGAAAAGAGACTGTCAGAAATTAATGAGGAATGGCATAGGGAAGGGATGGTACACATTTATTAAGGAATGGCATTCCTTCCCTCGACCATTCATTATGGTAGGTAATGTGAAAAAAGGCACTTTTGGGAGCCTTTAAACCCATGATGTCAAAAACAACAAATACAAACTTTATTTTTTGAGGAAACAAAAACGTGAAAGAGAGGTGTTTTTAATTAGAACGTGAGTAATGGAGGTCGACTGTAGAAATTGGAGAGGCAAGTTTGGTTTAGAAGGTAGAGAGAGTGAGAAATGCATGGAGGAAGGGGTGCAAATAATGGCATGAAAGATAGAGCATGAAGAAATTGAGCAAGCCAAAGAGTCCACAATTGTTGCCATTGTTCTCCTTGTCTAAGTTAGAATGAGAGCTTTGGAACATGGTTATAGACGCCCATGAAATAACAACGGATAAAGATCTTTCCTCTCAGGGTGTGCGCAACAAAGGTCGATAAGAGAGAAAAGAGCAGGAGGGTGTTTGAGTGGGGAATTTTAAACAAAGACATGCACAAAATGGTTTTGTTGGAAAGGCTTTAGGTACTTTTATTGGCAAGGGAAAAGCTAAATTCCATAGTCATTGCTAATATCCTCCTTGCTTGCACTGAAAGAGGAGTCTTTGAATATATTATGGGCTCCCATATAATACAAGTGATAAAGGAATTTTGTGGAAAAGAGAAGAAAGAGAAACCAACAGGCATTCATTCACCCTCTGTTTCAGAATGAAGATGTGTGAAGTAAAGGGAGTTGCATGGCAGGAGGAAACAACATGAAATTAGAGCAGTAGACATGGACATGGAGTCACAAGAAAATAATGTAAAAATGGAGCATAGGAAAAAGATATGGACATTCGTCAAAGCATAAGAAAGGAGACAAGTTGCAAAGGCTACTAATGCATGGGGAAACAATGAGGAGTAGGCATGAAGAGAGGAATATGTGTGCATCCTTTCTATTTCACTCAAATCTATAAGTGGTGGTTGCCCCTTCCCCTAATTTCTTTTATTGCTAGCTATTTTATTAAAGGGAATTGTTCAAAAAAAATGGCATTTACTTACAAATCAGGTAGGGAAATTGAACCATTATCATTGTATTTGTTGTTGGAAAATAACTGGTAGTAGATCTTTCTAATTATAATGTCAAACCACTCTAGAGAGGTAGATTCCAATGAATGCAAATAGACTGAAACACTGGTGGATTGTGATGAAAATCTTAAAGACCTTTCTTGATTTCGTAGGAAACAAAGAACAATTGTCTAAAGAGCCCATGGCACAATATGCAGCTAGAACACAATGTGACCTTATCGATACAAATCATCTACCACTATGACTAGGAAATAATAAGGTGAAAGATTTAACCAAAATGTGCAAAGACATACTATTAGGTGATCGCTTGGTAATAAAATAATTTTATCTCTCCACACCTATATGATAAGAATGTATGCATTATTGGAAGCATAGGCAAAACAGATGAAGCGTTGATAAAATATGGTTAAACACATGATTAGTAATAGTAAATATATCGTGGAGTGCAACATTAAATTGAGCAAATTTTGGAAGTTGATATTTTGGGTACTCAAGTTATGAAGGATTAGGGATTTATACACCTTCATGTTGATGATAAACCTATTAAACATAAGAACCTTAATATACAAACTATTTGATGAACGAAGTGACTTTTGCTAGATTGTTGCATGGTAATGATATTATGATTGGTGTCTGGTGATTTGAGACGACTAGGTGCATTTAATTTTTAAGATGTTGATAGCATAATGATTCACCCCTTTGAGGGAAACTCAAATAAAGAGTTGTGTACTCCTATGTTGGAAAAGTATTAGACGTAATATGCACAACATCTAAGCTTGGTAGCTTGGACTAATTTGTCTTTAAGACAATTATAACCTTGAAACCAATTGTAGCATTTCCCCTAGGAGAAAGGTGTAGAGGTATTATAAGGAACTTGTTGATCTCTTAATTATACTAACTTGAACATGTAAGTAGTAATTTTTGCATGAGTGTATCTTACCTTGGATACATCTTGGGTTTAACTTAATTGCATTGGGTTAAATATTAGCACTGTATTGATTTAAACTATGCATGTATAGTTGTCAAATGGTGTTGTAAAAGGAAAATTATGATGCACAAAAATTTAAGCATGAAGTTAAATGTTATTAAACCCTATTTAGTAGGATTTGGGAAATGACTATAACTTAAAACAAGAATTTAAATACTCCTAGAATTGTAAAGCTGCCTATTTCTAGTATAAGAACCTCAATAATGAACCTATTATATGAGTTCTAATCGATCTGCTTCCCTAATGGCTTGTGAGAACTAAGGTAATTAAATGTTGAATATTATGTCTAGCCCAATGTTGTTAAGATAAACCTAAGAATGCTAAAGTTGGTTTACGAATAATAATGGGTCGAGTATGATTGAAGACCTTGATATCCTTAAAGGGAAGTGTTATAGTATGGGTTGTTAAGCGTTAATAATGAAAGATAGAAATTAAAAGAAACCTTGGATATGGGAATTCGTGCATAGGTATCCTTGAGAGACTTTGTAAGGAGAACTACGTGTGACTTTGATCCATTTGGAAGTGGAAACATAGGCGGTCCTTGGACGAAGGCTACCTTTGTGACCTCAAGTCCATAGGGGGAGGGTCTAGGGGGGATAACTCCTAGATGTTGGGATTTTTCCTACATGGTTTGACCTTTCCTCCTCTGTAAAGGAAATCTAATGGGTTAAAACATGTATCAAATGGGTATGATGAGTTAAGAAAATCTAATAACTTGTACTTAATGTATGATGTGTTCTGACTAGTAAATGAGTAAAGTAAGTGATTTAACTGCTTACAATTGGCAATTGAATATAAGTTTGGAAAATTCCATCTCATGTTGGTTCCATGTGACTTTGTCTTGTGAAAATTGACCCCATATTTAGAGGTATCTATCTATAGGCCTGTATATATGTTGACTATGATTGTGTTTCATGTTATGTATGACCCACCCAAGTGTGAACCTCCAAGATATTTGAGCAGTGATAAGTAGTCATTGGATCATGTCAATGATCAATGTCTGGGCTACTGTGAGGGATTAATCAACATTCACATGGTTCATGAAGGTGAAGGTGGCAAGATACCTTGGTTAAGATTAAGATATGCTAATGGTTGTAGAGTAGGAACCCATCCGTATGGGTAACGGTAATCCAAGGCTAACTGTTGTATTGAAGGGGTTCACTAGGTATCATTGAGGGCACAAAAGTTATTGAGGTCAGTGTTACCCAAGATTGTGAAAAAGATAGCTGGCAATACCACTAAGGTCACAAGGTGGTATATGTTGGGAGCTACTTCTTCTTAGGTGGATAGACTTTTTATTGATGGCCCATAGGCGATTGAAGTCAGAATCAACTAGGTTTGGTAGGTTCACTACTTGGGGAAACCCTTGGGATGGTGGACAGACCCGCAGTATAGTATGGGGTGCACTGAATCCCCTTCCTTGTTGTCAAAATGTATACCTAGCCTTATGGGGTTGAGGAAGGACCCATGGTGTAGTATGGGATGCACCGAATCCTCTTCCCATTTGTCCAATGGTGTAGAAGATCGATGCAAATGATGGACATGTGGTATAGTGTGCAATGCACTGAAATTCTTTCTATTTGAGATGCATTATGGACATGTGTTAGTCAGTGTGATGGTTAGTTAGCCATTGTTATTGTGTTTATATGATGTATGCTGGAGCTAATCATTGTGTTTATGTGATGTATGGTGGAGCTCATCATTGTGTTTATGTGATCTATGATGAAGCTTGTCATTATGTATTGTGATATATGTTAAAACCAATCACTAATGTAATTGTGATATGCAAATGAGATCATAATTGTTGTACCTATGTACATATGAGCTAGCTCACCCCTTTCGTATTAAGTAACATAGCATCTTTATCCTCTACACTTTGGATCAAAGGCGCCTTAGAAGAATTTTTATTTCTGTGAGCTAGCTCACCCCTTTCCTACCCCAACTTGGTAGAATGTAAGACCAAGGTAAGATGGCTAGGGCATTACGTTGGGTTACATGGATACTCTTGAGTCAACAAAAAAAAAATTCTATACCTTTTTATTGTCTTTGAAAGGGGTTTGGATTGGAATATTTTTATTAATTGGAGGCTGATTTTAATGTATCTATTGATTGATACACCAACAATCTGTTTGTATTAAGTAACATAGCATCGTTCTCCTTTGTCCTTTGGATCAAAGGTGCCTTAGATTTAGAAACCATGGCTTCACCAATCAAAATTATTTCTTTATTTTCTCTCCCCATATGTCTTTCTATCTTTTATTTGTTATCTATTTTTCTCATCCTATCAATTATCTCTTTTTGTCTATCTATCTTCCTTGTCCATTTCTATATTCACATTTTTATATGTTTTTCTCAGTTTTTTTCTCTTTATTCTCTTTCTTACTCACTCACTCTCTATTTGTTTTATTCTCTCCATTTATCTTTTATCTTTCTCTTGTTTCATTTTTTTCCTTTTTATATTTGTATGTAGATTTGTCATTCTCTCCCTTCCTCTATTTATTGTATTTTTTCTCTTTTTGTTAGTCTTTTTTTCTATAAACTTTTGTTTGTTTGCTAAGATTAATTGAGCATCTCTTGTAGGTCACATAATTTTCAATTATTTTTGGTATTGTATTTATTTATCTCATTCTATTACTTTATTTTTCTTTGTCTTGATTTTTAATATTACCTCTCTTTTTCCCTATGTTACTTTTTTATTCATATATTTTATCTCATTTCTTTCTCTTAATTAGTTGCTCTATTTTCTATTTGTTCTTCTTTTGTGTGTGTGTTTCTCTTAACTTGCTCATGCACATCTCACTTTATTTCTTATTATTTTTATTTATGTTTTCTTTCAATCTATATTTTTCTCGATTTACCTTTTTTTGTCTTTCTTTTTACCACCTTTTTATTTCTCTTCAACTCCATTTTTAATTACTTTCACCATGTAATTCTTTGTCTTAACATGATTTTTTCCACCCCCTCTCTCTCTTTCTTATTTGACATTCGATGTTTCTCCTTCACCATGTAAATCTTCATCTTTACATGATTGTTTTATTTATTTTTCTCTTTCTCTTTAAAATTGTCTTTCTTTTTACCACTTTTTAAATTTATGTTCAATGCCTTTTTTAATTACTTTCACCATGTAATTCTTTGTCTTTACACGATTGTTTCTCTCTTTTTCTTATTTGACATTCAATGTTTCTTCTTAACCATGTAATTTTTTGTCTTTACATGATTCTCTCTCTCTCTCTCTCTCTCTCTCTCTCTCTTATTTGACATTCAATGTTTCTCTTTCACCATGTAATTCTTCGTCTTTCATGATTCTATGTCTCTTTTTTATTTGACATTCAATGTTTCTTTTATTCCCTCTCTCTATTTTTTTCTCTTTATGATTGTTGATATTTCTACCCTGTTTTTGTTTTCTATTTATTTCTATCTTAAATTCCTTTTTTATTTACCTTCATTATTTTTTTTACGTCTTTTTCTCATTTTTTTTGTTTTTGAAAAAATGATTTGTTTATTTGTATTTCACTTTCCCACTCTCTTTTTTATTCATCTTTTCTTTTCTATGATTTATTGTTTCTTTCACTAACTATTTAATACTTTCATTCATCTTATTTCTTTTCCCTTTCACTAACTATTCTTTATCTATTGTTTTTTTATTTGTTCTCTCTCAATTTCATTTACTCATTTTTTCCTTTTTTCTTCTTTCTGTCTCATGTTTGTTTTATTCTTTCTCTCTTTTATTTCTTTTTATGTCTTTATTTTTTATTGTTAAATTTTCTATGAATTTAGCTCATTTCCTATATACTCTTATTTTTTTGCCTACACTTTTAATATTAGCTTTTTTATCATCTTTGAAAGAGGCTTGGATTGGAATATTTTGATTAATTGGAGGTCAATTTATAAAAAAATCATAATGTGATTTTAGTGTATCTATTGATTGATACACCAAAAATCCATTCACATTAAGTAACATAACATCCCTCTCCGCTGTCCCTTGGATCAAAGGTAACTTGGAATAATTTCTATCCCTATGACCCAACTCACCCCTTTTCGACCCCAACTTGGCAAAATGTAAGACCAAGGTAAGGTGGGTTGGACATTGGGTTGGATCATGGGTATACCCCTAAGTCAACCAAAAACAAGAAGAAAAAGAAGTCCATACCTTTTTGTCTTTGAAAAAAGTTTTGATTAGAATATTTTGATTTATTGGAAGTTTATTTACAAAAAAATCATAATGTGATTTTAGTGTACCTATTGATTGATACACCAACAATCCATTTGTATTAAGTAACATAGAGTCCTTCCCTTTTTCACTTTGGATAAAAGGTGCCTTAGAAGAATTTCCATCCTTCTTTACGATATTTTCATGCCACTATTACAAAGGGGAAGATAGGTGTATTATTAAATCAACCCAAAACTAAAGAGGGATGAAAAAAGATGAACCAGAATAGGTAAAAATGAAGGAATTCTTTGTCATAGGATTGAAATCTAGAAACTATGGCTTCACCAATATTTTTCTTTTCTTCCCATATGTATTTCTATTTATTATTTGTTATCTATTTTTCTCATCCTCTCAATTATCTCTCTTTTTCTATCGATCTTCCTTTCCCATTTCTATATTTTCCCATTTTATATTTCTCTCAGTTTCTTTCTCTTTATTCTCTCTCGCTTGCTCATTCACTCACTCACTCACTCTCTATTTGTTTTATTCTCTCTGTCCATCTTTTATCTTTCTCTTTTTCCATTTCTTTGTTATTTTTTTACTTTTTATCTTTGTATGTAGATTTGTCATTCTCTCTCCCCCTCTATTTATCATATTTTTTCTCTTTTTGCTAGTCTTTTTTTTCTATAACCTTTTGCTTGTTGGCTAAGGTTAATTGACCATCTCTTATAGGTCACAAAATTTTAATTTACTTATTCACATGGGGTGCAAGTAGAGAGATTGATGTTTTGGACATATTCATGGAGACTATGTATTTGTATTGTAATCTTTATTCATGAGATAGTACATTGTGTGGATAGTTTTGGAGGCTTGGTTTTTCCCTCGTGCGAATTTTTCTACAATATATCACGTGTCATCTTATTTGTATGTTTGTCTATTATTTTGCGTATTTTTCACTCATGAAGTTTTGTGGAAATAGTTTTATATTGATGCAATTTTTTCTTCCTTTCATATCAAAGCCTAGTTGTTAGGTTGTGGGGGAAGATCACCTTAATATTGTTAACACTTGGAAGGAGTAGATTTTTGTGCATAATTAATTCCATGGATTTGTAAGAAAATAATAAAGGAATTTTGAAAATAATTCTGTGTAGTTACAAATTTTTATGTATAAGATTATATTTGGTGATAAAAAAAATTGAACTATACCTATTCTAGCTAAAGGCTTTTGGGGACCAAGCCTTGGCTTGATGACCAAACGAATGAGCAATCACAACCAACATGTGGAGACTAAGGCATTGTTCATTGAGGAGGGTAAACAAAAACTATTCATAAGGCCACCAAACTCAAGGGCCAATGAGAAAAAAAATATGGTTTATTAAGATTTTCTTAGTAGGAAACATGAAAAATAAAAATAGTTTTTGAGGTTGAAATGATAATTGATATTCAATATTTGTTATTTACAAATGAGAGGAAATACTCCTATAAAAAATTTCAAGACAATGTTTTTAAAAAGAAATAATTATTAACTAAAGCAAACTAAAGCAAATAACATAAAGATACTAAAAGCTAACTAAAGCAAACTAAGCTAACTAAAAGTAAAGTATTGACTAGCTAAAAGCTAAGATGACCATTAAATATTACAATAATACTTTTATACCCTCCCTTAATTGTCATCCTACTAACTACACCACACTTATCTCAAAATTTTACAAATTTATCCAAATTGAGAGACTTGGTGAGAATGTCTACAGTCTGATCCTTAGTTGGAACATACTACAACATCACAGATCCATCTTCAACAAGTTGGCGGATGAAATGACACTGAAGGTCAACATGCTTGGTTCGTTTGTGGAAGATTAGATTCTCGATAAGGTTTAGCACCCCTTGATTATCATAGAACAAGGGTGAAGGCCCTACTTGAGACATTTGCGTGTCAGTAAGCATCCTTCGAATCTATACTACCTCCTATGTGGCCTTAATTGTTCCTCGATACTCTACTTTTGTCGAGGAAAGAGTGACTACATGTTGCTTTTTTCTTGTCCACGTGATTGCACCCATACCAAGATGAAAAGCATACCTAGAAGTGGACTTCCTATCATCAACTAAATTTGCCCAATCTAAATCTGTAAAACTAACCAGCTTAGGATCTTTGCATCTATTGTACAAAATGCTAAAGTCAGGTGTCCCTTTCACATATCTCAACATTCGCTTCGCTGCTACCCAGTGCTTTGCCTTAGGGCCAGTCATGAACTCACAAAAAAACTAAGATTAGGCCTAATGACAGTAAGATAGATGAGGTTTCCCACTAGTTGCATGAATGTAGACTCATTCACCATTGGTGAGTCTGATTTGGCTAAAAAAATTAGCCCCTTCTCCATAGGAGTGGATGAGATTTTGCAATCTTCCATGCTCAATTTCTCCAAAAAACTCATTGCATACTTTGATTGAGAAATGAAGATACTACCACCTATCTACCAAACTTCTACACCCAGACAATAGTTTAGGAGACCCAAGTTCATCATCTCAAATGCTTGACACAGATTCAATTTGACCTGTTCAATCAAATGTAACCTAATACTAGTAATGATGATATCATCCAGATAGATGACAAGAAGGATGATATTATTGCTAGTGTTCTTGACGTACAAATTTGTATCTAAAGGACTCTTATGAAACCCTTGTGCAACCAAATACTTGTCAAACTTTAGGTACCATGCCTTGGGTGCCTATTTTAGACCATAAAGAGTCTTCAACAAACTACATACCTTATGCTCTTTTCCTACAACCTTAAAATCAAGAGGTCGCATCATGTATACCTCTTCCTCCAAATCTCCATTAAGGAAGGCACTCTTCACATCCATCTGGTGGACCTTTCAACCAAAATGTGTTACCCAAAATATGTTGCCATGGCTAGGACAAGTTGGTGCTCATCTTTGTTGTAGGAGCAAAGGTCTCCTCATAGTTAATACCTTCTTTGTAAGAACCCCTTAACCACCAACCAAGCCTTGTATTTATCTAGTGCTCCATTAGCCTTGTATTTTACCTTGTATACCCATTTGCAACCAATAGGCTTCTTCCTTGGTGGAAGATCTAACATAACCCACGTGTTGTTCTTCAAAAGACTATGATGCTCAAAATCCATAGCCTTTTTTCATTTAGGTTTACCCTTGGCCTTTGAATACTATTGAGGCTCATAAACACTTTGAATGTTGGCCATAAGAGAAAATTTTACTATGTTCTTTTTTATCTTCCCTCTAGAAGATCTTCCCTCAACAAGTTCATCATCATGAACATCACCAATGAGCTTCGCCCACCACTTAGGGTGAGGAGTAGATGCATCTTCTTCCATATCAAGATGAGCATCATCATGACTTGGGATGCGTGGAATAATACCATCCTGATGTTGATCTAGGTTATCTTGAGGAAAATTTGTTGGTACAAAAGATTTCCTAGGAGATTCCATAATATCATAATCATCAAAGTCCCTCCTTGCTAGTGGAGGATCATGCGTAGGAGATTCCACAATGTCAAAATCATTAGAATCCCTCTCTATAGGTGGTGCTATTGAAAGCTTAGCTCCCAAATCCTTCATCTTCAAAGGCTGATTGTTAGGACTATTGATGGGAGAAGAGAGCAAAAAGGGCCCAACTTCCTCATCAAACAAAACATCCCTACTAAATTTCAAATGATCAGTGGCCACATCAATCAACCAATAGGCCTTATGCTTGTCATTGTATCCTGTTAGCATCAACTTTTATCTCTTGGATTCCAACTTGGTCCTCTTGGCATCTATAATCCAAACATATGCAGTCGAACCAAATACTCTAAGATGAGTGATTCCTTGTTTCCTCCCAAACCATGCTTCGTCTGGGGTCATCTTCTTGACAGCCTGTGTGGGAGATCGGTTAAGAAGGTATACTATAGTATACACTGCCTCAACCCAAAACTTCTAGGGAACATTCATGTTCTCCAACATACAACGTGTCATTTCCATGATGGTACAATTTCTCCGCTTGACAACACCATTCTATTGAGGGTTATAGGGTGTGGTAAGTTGACACTTAATACCGTGTTTAGTACAAAAGTCGGTAAACTGATTAGAACATAACTCACCCCCATAATCTGACCTAAGAGTTATGGTTTTACATTCACTCTTTTTCAACTAATTCCTTAAACTTCTAAAATTCATTAAACACTTGTGACTTTGCCTTAAGAAAATACACCCACATTTTCCTACTAAAATCATCAACAAACAAGAGGAAATGCTTGGCACCAGTGACTGATGTAGTATTCATTGGTCCACAAAAATCTGCATGAACTAGTTGTAGAACCTTGGATACTCTCCAAGAATTTTACATCATAAAATGGAGTACGATGTTGCTTCCCTGCTTGGAAAGCTCCATAAACAACATGTGTATGCTGTTGAATCTTAGGTAAACCTTTTACCAAATTCTCGTGAGCCAACTAAGAGAGGTAGGCAATGTTGAGATTCCCATACTGCTGATTCCAAAGAGTGTTGATAGATGAACTCCTCACAACCAGAGCATGCTCCAGAGGATCTCCAATATCAAGTAGTTGATACAAACCATGATCCTCGAGCCCAACTACCACAATTTTTTTGGACTCCTTATCAACAATTTGAGACTTGTGTGAACTAAAAATGATGGTTCTTCAGACTATGTCACATAATCTGATTCACCAAGAGCAAATTAAGCTCCATACCTGAAACATAATATACATTCAAAAATATTAAATTTCTCCCACTAGATGTGATTTGGACGTTGCCTTTTTTGACAACTATATACTCTTCGCCACCACCAAAGATGATGAAATCAGACCACGCCATATACTCCATGAACCAATCTCTCCTATTTGTAAAATGTTGAGAGGCTCCAAAATCGATGTACCATGCAAATGATTTGATATAATTTGTTGGTCGATTGGCCATCAATGCATAAGAGGTAGATGCCTAGTCAGACTACATAGATGCCATCCCTCTCATTTTCCAAAAGCATGAAAAATGAGGTAAAGTTTATGATCAGCTGGGACAAAACCCTAGACAATCAGCTGACACAACTCCCGTGATTTTTAAAAAATCATCTAAAATGAGGCTCAAAATGCAAATTTTTTAAAAAAAAAAAACCTTTTAAAAGTTTGAGAAAATACGATTGTTCAGGGAAAATCTCCAAAAACTCTAAAAGATAAGATGAAAAAATCTTAGTTATTTTTTTCAAAAAATCTTAAAAAACCTCTAAAAAAGCAAGATTTTTTAAGAAAAAAAAAATTCAAAAAACTTCTAAAAAATCTGAAAAAGCAAGATTTTTCTTTGAAAAAATCTTCAAAAAACTCTTCAAGATTGACAAGATCAAATCACGAATTCAACCCATAAAAAATCACAGAAAACCACTTCATAAATTAGTGATCTCTTGCAAAAGAAACCCTCAAATCTGCTTGAAAACCTTCACAAAATCTTCTGCAACAAACCCTTCAAAAATTGGCTTTAAAATCCCTTTTATTTCCAAAAATTGGTTCACAAAAACTCTTCACAAAAATCCATGATTTTTATCTTTATTAAAAGTCAATTTTTTTTTTTTTTTTTGAAAATTTCCAAAAAAACTTCAAGTAATCAATTACGAATATTTATTGTTGGAAAAATTTGTAAAAAAAATGAGTGTATGCTCTGATATCATGAAATAATAATTGATGTTTGATATTTGTTATTTACAAAGGAGAGGAAAAACTCCTTATATAAAGAATTGCAAGATGATGTTTCTAAAAAGAAACAATCATTAACTAAAACAAACTAAAGCAAATAATGAAAAGATACTAAAAGCTAACTAAAGCAAACTAAGTTAACTAAAAGTAAACTACTGACTAACTAAAAGCTAGGATGGCCATTAAATATTACAATAATAATTTAATAGAGGCTTCCCTTGCAAGCTTGAATAAGTTAAATTCTACATACGTAAATCCAATTAAAGCTAGAGGGAAGTACACAATGCACAATCTAGGGATTTCATGAGTTGGGTACCATGACTTATTAACACATAGGACATAAAAGGGACAAATTTGCATGGAGTCAAAATGATTAGAATGAGCTCAGAAAAATGGAGGTTAAGCTAATTTCTAAGGGAAATTAATGACAGGTTGCACAAACTTCTTTATACCCTAAATACTAGAAATTGGACATTGTTCCCAAGACATCTAACCCTCTAGATGTTGAAACCTTCACAAAGAAACCTTTAGTATTTACTTTTAGGTCTTAGACCAAACCAAATATTTACAATCTAAAGGATTGTTTTTTTGTAGGTTCTATTAGTAGTTTAATTTGTCTATTTTATGACAACTCAAATCGAATTGTATGTATGGTGGAATTGTTATTGAAATTATATGTGGAAGCTCCCTAAGATCTAAAACTCATAACTGTAAACATAAATTACATGTATACATAATGTATAATATTGTATGTATGATGGAATTATTATTAAAATTATACCAAGAAGCTCTTTAAGACCAAAAATGCAAAACTATAAACATAATTTACATGTGTGCATAATGTATAAGATTTGAATGGAGTTTTCCATTCTATATAAATATCTAATTGAATATGTGTTTTCCTTGGTTGTTAGTATTAGATTGTCAATATTCAAGACTTGCAACAAGATTTTCAATTTAAAGAAGGGTAATTTAGCATAGACTATTGATAATCTTAACTTCCTACAAACTAAAGTAGAGATGTATATTTGGCTTTAAACAAAGATTTAAATGAGAATTAGACATAGCTTAGTAATGGTCAAAGTAGGGACTTTGACTTATGGATTATGGACTCTATGTAATACCTTGCCACACAAACCCTGAAGGACAACTAACAACAACAATTTATAGCACAGATTATTTTCTTTTTTTGAAGGTTAACAACTAGCAATAACCATAATTAAATAAACATACATTATTAAGATAATTACATAACGACACCTAACTAGTCCCATGGGGTTGCATGGTTGCATTACTCGTAAATGTTCCCAACTGATTAACATTGCTTAATTAAATGTCAATTAAATAAACAATGAAAGCATACATACACAAGATTACATAATGATAACATACAACCATCCTTCACCAAAAGAGATGACAAAGATGCATGCATAATTTTATTACATATCAAATTCATAGTTTAACATTACAATTGTGTAGCATATTTCCACATATAGAACACATCATAAATACAATAATACATTACATAATTCTTCCCCTGTATTACAAGAAGAGTACATCAAGTACAAGAATAGTACATCAATGAAGAAGAAGGAAAAAAGCATAGAACAGTCCTCAATCAAGTGAAGCCCTAAAATCTTTGCATCCGCTTCCACTTCTCACTTCACAAACACAACCTAGGAACCCAATGGGGTGTGTAGCACATTCCAACTGACCATGTGAACCCGAAGGCCCATCCCCCATGCTAGGAGATGAAAAGAAAAGATCTACATCTAAACAAGGTCAAACAAACAAGGCTAATACAAATCCATCACAAAACAACATCGAACAAATGTAAACAACACTCCTAGAGGCAACCAAAGCAAGGGAAGATAAACAGGTATTATAGGAGAGTGTCATCGCATGGCCTTAGATGGATTATCCAAACAATCCTATCACAAGGTGTCACCTCCATCTATGGTTATCTTGACTTCCTATCTCAAGGCGTCGCCCCATAGGGTGATTCATGCAGAACCACTTAACTTTCATGAGGACAAGGCAATAATCTTACCAACCAAGTCTTATCATCCCACCCTTAGCCTAAGGGAGCACTAAATGGGTGTGACACATAATTAATCTTGTTTAGTGTCTAACTATCCAATCCCACTAGTTCATTAATTAAGTTATCACTTGTTTAGAAATCTCTTCCATGGGTTATCCTGAAAACCCCTTTGTGTGTTGGCCCCCATGAAGAACCACTCTCCCTATGGACACCCAAACCAAAAATAAGCAAGGGGTGTACCTTCACTCACATAAAATCAAAGTGTGCATATCACCAAACATGTGAGGCATGAACTATCTCGCAACTCACATACCATATCACCGAACCAAGAACAAAGGAGGTACCGCCCACCAAAGAAAACAACATAAGTCAACGAATGCACTAAAATAACAAAGTGCCTAAATCAACAAGCTTTCCCCAACCTCTGGAAGTTATCAAAACATCCACCCAAGAACGAGAATAATAAATGGGTTCCCGTGACTCAAAGTCAACACAAAAATGAACCAATCCAAAAATAAAACATCATTTAACTCTTCTTTTGAATAAATAGAACATCAACAAAAAATCCCATTCATGAAGTCACCTCTTTCCACAAAACAATAACCCAAAAAAATTCAACTCAATGCCAATAAGCACAATAATCATCAATAAGAATCAACAACCAATACATCCACAAAAGACATTATCTTCACAACTTGTGTTAACCACTAATCCAAGCACATAA
The DNA here is from genome assembly GCA_007115665.2 of Sequoiadendron giganteum. Taxonomy (NCBI): domain Eukaryota; kingdom Viridiplantae; phylum Streptophyta; class Pinopsida; order Cupressales; family Cupressaceae; genus Sequoiadendron; species Sequoiadendron giganteum. Next base: position 835,571,866 of record CM021100.1, on the reverse strand, counting down.
CTCAGAACGACCAAACAATCAATTAACCCTGACTATAATGACATTGTAACTCATGTAGTGATGCATATCAATTTAACAAATAAGAATTCCAACTAAAATTACTAGATAAGTCATTAATAATAAAAATAAATCTAAATCTAACAAGCTAGAACATATATTTTAAACACATGAAGACACTATCTTTACTTCCTTATCGCTCACTTTAACTTATCCACTTAAATCAAACAATAGAATTACCTTCTGTCATAATAATATTTAAAATATAACTTTAATATTAATTAAACCACCAACTTCATTTTTTTAATTACTTCAAAGACTTAATATTAATTTGCAACTTCGACCTACCAATATAATATCATATTCCCATAGCAATACTATTAATTGTCTATAACTAAATTAAACAATAACATTCACTTCCTTATTACAAATAAAAGATTATCTATCTAGCAGAGATATAAATCAAATCCTTCAACTAAAGAAATATAGTTAAGTCACTTTTCTCTCATTTGAAATAACATAACTTAAAATTAAATAAAATTAATATTTTCTTTGCTAACTTTTAATTACACAAACCATTGTTCTTAATTATAACCATGATATATTGATACAATCTAGAGTCATTGACTCTTATAAATATATACTGTGTTTTTAATTATTAATTTTATAACTAGCATATATGCATACATGTGTATATTCAAAATTTTACAATAATACCTACATATCTAACACACATAACCCTGTTTCTTTTTAAAATCGCATATGTTCAAGTCAACATAATACTATGGGTTGCATATTAATATAGAGTTGTAACACATATAAATAGATCTATCATTCACAAAACAATGAACTACATAAAATGATTTGCTACAAAACTTGAAACCATAGAACTAATAAGTCAAGATGCCAAAAGTAATGCATCGAAAGCCTTTGTAACCTCAACCCACCAATAAGAAAGAAGATCAAAATTTCCTAGTGAGACAAGGAGATCAATTCTAAGCTTGGCTAGAAGAAATCATAAAGGCCATTTTAAGATGAAAGAACAAATCGTTGTGAATAATTCAACTCTACAAGATTATAAGTAGCAAGGAGGAAGAATTAACAACATAGAAACAGTGATGAAATTATCATTACATAAGAAAAACAAAACAAAAGAGGAAGGAGAGGGTGCGTGGCAACACATACTTCACACATCAGTAACCCTTATTACATTACATATATAGTTGATCGTTGAGTGTGCATGGTTGACTTTCATGCCCATGTTGGCTATCTTGGGGACACTGTAAACATTATTACTAAGATTCCAGTTAAACCCGTGGCGCTTATGGTTCATATATGAATAAAGGTTGGGTATTTCCAACAACACTGCTTTTTATAGTTGGATCCTAAAAATGCTGCAACCTATGTTCTTCTCTAAAATTTATGTGCAAAAGCGGCAGGTGTTGTAATGGCCCGCCATGCTACCCTAAAGGAAGTTGTAATTAACGATTAAAGTGAACCAATTTTTTTTTTTTAAAGTGCAATTAACATACCCATTCACTTACTAATTAACAACAACCTCTAAGGCTACAAGGTTGGTATTACTAAAACCCACACAAACATCATACATTAACCAAAGTATTTAATACTTTATAAAATAAGCATCATACAACATTACATAAAAAGATAAACATCCAGGATACAATTTCATATCATTTACTTAATCCAATAATTACATCACTCATTCCCAGAATGAGACAATAGTACATAAGATTACAATTACAGAATCTCACCTCATAAACATAAGAGGGATAAAATACTTATACAATCTGAAATAATACAATGCAAGAATAACTCAAGAACCGCAAGCTGTCCAATTGGATGTCTCGCCACCAAGTACTGAAGATAAATGGGGACCCAAGGGTTTTGGTGCATGTTCCACCCAACCAAGTGGTACCCAAAGGACCACCCCCCATGCTAGGAGATAGTAACAATGTAACATGGACAAATATCTACAACCTCTAACCAAAGGCATACTCATACTGACTCAACCAAACAAAAGTACAACATATGTACAACATAAGTACAATACAAGTACGACTCAAGAACAACTCTCACATTACTAACATAGGTCACATTGCTTCCAAACATAAAATAGATCAAGTTTGTTCAGAGAACCATACACATAACATAATACTAACAAACAAACAGTTGTCCTAGATAGAGTGTCATCGCACAACTCATAATAAGTTACCCTCGACGGATCTTCATAGGCTCTGGTAATCCTGGTGGCCTCTACCAACCCTCGACCCTCATACTAACTAGTGCAGAATCAAATACCTCTCGTATAGATGAGATAGATGACTATGCCATTCTAGGCCTTTCCACTCATTCCAAGCCTTAACTAGCACTTGACTATGAATGAAGCTAGAACTTATCTTTTTAGTGTGTAGTACTCCCCAATATTCATTTCAATTTTAGTTATCACTTGATTAAACTCACTTCCATAGGTTACCCAAATCCTACCTCTCTCTGGCCCCTAATGGAAGCCACTCTTCTATTCGACAACACACAAACAAACTAATCACCAAGGGAATCACAAGTGCATACAACCTAGGTATCCAAAACCACTCCATCACAAGGAGGAAACAAAATAAAGGAATCCACTCCAACAAATGGAGGCAACCTAAACACATAGTCTACTCCTTTCACAGGAGGTAAAAAACAACCCTGTATGTGGAAACCGGGTAAATACTAATAAGATACCATGCACTACCCAAGGGAAAACACTGGTTGACATCATGAATTGACAACCCTCTAAGATCCTCTACAGTTCTCTGGAAGACTTACAATATTGGACTAACACATAATCCCACATCTCAAAATATAACATGACGACATAGCTACAAAAGCAATCAAGTCATTAATCAACTCTAGTATTTGGATTTCCTAAATCCATACTCAAGCATTAGGTAACATTTACAAAAGCAAAGACACAATAACAAGGTTTACTCAAATAACCATATACTCTTTTTCCATTTTCATAACAGGGAATTTTAAACAATTTAAACTCACAACCTTTTATGAAATACAAGGAAAATAAATCTAAAAGGTAATCATGAGGATGTTATTGTTTTGGATATACTAAATCCATATCTCATAAATATTCCAATCACAATGTTTTAATTGCTCTAATAGAAATTTACAAATGAAATCATTAATTGCCTCATCAATATAATCAATTCCCAAAATTTACTTTTAATACAATATACAACTATTGCAAATATTATTTTCAATTTTCTAATTAAAACATGGATAACATCAGTTTGTAAAATATCTTTTTCTCTATCAGTTCATTCATGCATACCAATTATTTCTTTAAAAATTTCCATTCAAAACTAGATTGCGTGGAATTTGTAAAAAAAAGTAAAATGAATATCAAGTATACACCTATTCGAAATTACTCATGCATATATATACGCATGCAATATATCCATATACACAATTATTTTTATTTACAAAATAATCAAATCACTAAATATACATTCTAATGTGTATATACATGAAATATAAACCTCTCATAAATTTTCTTATATATTTAATTATATATATAACCATCATATATATATAATAAATATATTTAAATAAATGATACAAAACAAATATTTTATTAGAATCCAAACTAAAACATATTAAAATAATATTTAATACCAAAATCTCACATATATATATAACAATCTACAAACCACCACATATATTTATAGACAATAAATACATATATATGTAATATACATATATCATATTATAAAACAATTTACTTCTAATAAAATCGGATACCAAAATATCTTCCATTCGTTTTAAATCGCGAAAGGAGGAAGACAAACGCGAATTTTAAAACCACCAAACCATAAGCATAGGGCGGATGAACAACAATAATCACTGTGGATTACATTTAAAAGAGAAGGTAAATATGGGGAGGGGCGGCTGTCACAACCGACCCTATCCACATGCATTGTGGAGAGGGGCGACTGTAACCACCGCTTCTCTCCCAACAGGCCACGCCGACAAGGGTTTGGGGAGTGGCTGTGGAGGTCTCCCTCCACAGTCATCCCCTCATGGGGGCGCCTGTGGAGGCAGTGCCTCCCAAGGCTCCCCCAACAAGGAAAATTTTGTAAAAAAGTATTTCCTACAGGTGGAATTGCAAAACCTTTTCCAGAAGATCCAAATTTCTCAAAAGCTTAAAAAAAACTAATTTCTTCTAAATCATTTTCTCGGATTCAAGAACAATAAAAGAACAATAAAACAAAATTGATCTAAATTAAGAACCATAAGTTTCTAAATCCTCAAGGTTTCTCCACCTAGTTTCTATAGAGGGTTCTCAAAATAAATTTGACTTTCAACAAAGGGTTTTCAAAATAAATTTGATTTTCTTCAGAGGTTTTAAATTTTCTAAAAACAATCTAATGCTTTGTTTATCCTCAAAGTTCGATTTAAATAACAGAACAATCCATTTTCTCAATTAAATTAACTCCTACAAAGAATTACACAATTTTCCTTAATTAATTTCTTTCTTTTATTCACAAATCCATTTTCTCAATAGATTTAACAACAAATTTATCAATTACTATAATTTCAAAAGCATTCAAAGAACATCACAAACTATAGAAGAAAACCTGATTCCAGAGATACAGGTAATGAAGATTTGATGTTGAGCTTCCTCCAAAGCTTCTATCCCACAATTTAATGATTCCACAAACACAAACAAGATTTCCAGAACAATTCCAAATAAATCCACAACCAAGAATTTCCTCGAACCCTCCTTTGTGCAATTTTTTCAAAATTATCTTCTCACACTAGAAGAAGTTTTTCCTCTTCTAAATTCTCTCTCTCCATGGATTTTGCAATCAATCCTTAATTCCTAAATTCAACTCACACATGCATGCCTAATTGAAAATATCTTGCACAACCAAATCTGATTTTGCATGCAAAACTAAAACTTAAAAATATCTAAATATCAATTATCTCCAAAAATTGAAAACCAACTTTGCTTTTAAAATCCAATTTCAATTTCTAAATTAGTTTCAACTTAATTGAAATGAAATTCCAAAATAATTAAATTTCCACAAATTGAAATTAAATTCCAAGTTGATTTTAATTCTTTTATTTCTTTTAATTTTCTTGCATCACATTTAATTAATTAATTTAATTATTTAATAATTAGATTCAACCCCTTGGATTAAATTTAATCAATTAAATAAATTAAATATAATTAATTAATTTAAATATAAACTTTAATCCACATTGCATAATTTAAATTAAATAATCATCAACATGATTTAGTGCAATTATTCTAAACATCTATTTCCAAATCAAGCATCTTTTAGAATTAAATAACATTAAAGTAAGGCAAACAACGACTCGACACGGATGACTGACGACACACTAAGGCTAGGGTGTAGACTTGACACATGTTACCTAGCTACTATCTCCCTTCAACTTAACCGTTGGATCGACACGCTCAGACCTATGAAACCAGGTGGAGTTGGTGTCATGTACCTGCAAACCTGAAACATAATATCCAACATCATAAAATATAACAACATATAATTCACACCGTGAAGAGGAAATCACGAAATCACAGGGCGCTCGCAAGCGAGTGATGCGAATCCATCCTCTTCACCAATACACTCAACAAAACTAACACTTTCACAATACATCGAATATTCTCATAAGCACTAACATGTTATATCACTAACATCATTACATCATTTAAAACATGTAACATAGATCATCAGATAAACCAAATCACATCACATAAAATAATCTATCGCTCAATAAATAGCGATCAAATACACACACAAGATAAAGTATCTGAATATCCAGAAGTATAAATCAACGCAAAACAAGGACACACTGTCCAGTCCATAAAGCAAAACAGAGGGGTGTTACAGGTGTGGTGAGGTTCAAATAGTAAGGATATTGATGAAAGATAGAGGAATTAAAAGATGTCCTGCTGTAGTTGGATTGAAGGCCATAACATGGTACATGCACCAAATCTTAATGGTAGGGGGAATTTTTGTCAGATATTATAGTTGGAAATTCTTGGAAGACATTTATGTAAGCTGCGAAATCATAGACAAATCACTTGCATTGTTTGACAAAAGCCTCAAAGAGATGTCTCTCACAGAGAAAAACAAAATGATTGTAGCAAATGCACAATATAGCTTTTACAAGGAAACTTCCAAAATATGTGATTTAATAAAGCAAAAAAAATTGAGTAGATACTTGTGATGCAGATTCTTCAAAACTAAGCCAAAGGTTCTAATGAGATCTAACAGTAATTAGCAAAGAGTAGTCTAACATAAATTTAGAATTCAAGAGCTCATAAATAGAATTATTCTTAAATGATTGATTGAATACTTAAGTAAATAAGATTATATTGAATACGATTGCAAGGAAAACTTCGCTGGTTGAGGAAAGGATTACGGAGTTGACTAGAAATGAAACTACGCAAGAGGAAAGAGTCCACACTTTCTACTAATTGGAATGAAGAAAAATAAACCCCTAGGTTGCTACAAGCAGCAAGCCCACAAGGGAAGGAAGGCATTCGACAACGGCTCAAAATGGCATGTAGGAGATTTGATATATACAACCCTCTTCTTGACCTTATGAATATACCGAAGATGGTGGGACATCGAAGCGAGAATGAGAAACTATTGAGTTTACAACTTCATCATGGTCATTTCTACAGACAAATCAAAATCCTTGACCACGAAAACCCATTGGAAATGTTTCCAGCATTAAGAGTTTAACCTAATCTACGAAACAAAATATTACATCTAAAATCTTAAACTATTTACACGCTCAAAGAGGCTATCCTTTATAGGAAAGACATATAAGATTAGGTAGACCACGAGCATGACTTACTCCTTTACTGGATTTTGAGCAATGAACCAAAATGCACAGGTCGAAGGAACTCTAATAATTTTTTTATTTTCTACCAAAGCAACTACGATATTCAATTCCATGAAACTAAATCCAAGAGCATGAAACAAATAAATTCTGAGAAAACCAAGAGGGCTAAATAGCACATAGAAAATTTACTAGATCTTCAAAGACAGATAATACAATTTGATATACCGCTAATGGGAGTCCAAGATCTTAATTGTTTATGTCCTAATTTATTTCCAAGTTGCCATTATCACTTAAAATCTCCTTTTGAATAACTCCATATTAGTTAATTAAATAAACATTAAAAATTAACAATATTATAATCGAAATATTATTCTATCATATAATTTAAAATATTTAATATCGACAAATTAAAAGCACAACATTCATTTAAATCTACAAAACATTTAAATTTAAAAATTAATTTAATATCTTTAATTAAATATTTGACATTTCACAAATCACTTTAATAATTAAATTTAATGCTTTAATTAAATTAATTACCACAATAATAAACATCGTTAAATTAAATTAACAAATTAAACAATAACAACGACTGCATCAGAACCAAATAGATAACATACTAAAACTAACACTTTGAACAGACGACATGAAATAAACGATACCATAACATAACGGGGTACTGACGGACAACATCATTAAACAACGACGGGGTGACAAACACATCACAAATAAACACTTACACACTTGACCCAAAGACCAAAGTAGAGAGGGCACTACACTCTAGATGAAGGAACATTTACCCTATACCTAAAATACTTGGATCCAACCATTGTGTTGGAATATTACATCTTAAGTGAGGGTTATTTTTATGATAAAATTTGAATAGATAATTGTCGGGTCATTAAAAAGGAAGAGGTGTATTAAAAAATAGTACAAGCAAATTTTAAATCCTCTTAGATTCATCATGTAATATAATATTGTATATTATTTTGTGTGTGTACCATGGTGTACTCTCAATTCTATGCTCTTACCATTTTTCAAGTTGTTATTAGAGCCATAACATTTGGAAGAGAAAGATGGATAGAAGAAATGTAGGTGGTTGTGTGGGTGAAGTTAGCATGAGAGAATAAAACCTTTGAGGAATCTTCATATTTTTTTCAAATGTTTAGTAGGTTTGTTTGTCTGTATTTGTTTTTGTTGCAAATATTAAAGCCGTGTGAAAGGAATTTGAAGGATTTTATGAATTTCTCTTTCCAAATTGTATTCCAAAGAGTGTCACCCATTGATATCTATTGTCTTTGATGGTAAAGACTATTATTCTAGGAAATAATAATTGCCAAATGGAAATGTCAAACTAGAGAATAAAATGTGCTAAAATGCTTTGCATTTTCTTATTTGTGAATGGGAATAAATTGGATTGTGTCAAAGTGAAAATAATTTCATTGACCTTCATTAGGTAATTGGTAACAATATTTCATTTAGTCATCTCTATGGATCTGAGTTTCTTTTGCAATATCATTTTCCTATTTATGTTTTCACTCTGGTAAAGACTAATAAGAGTATCAAACATCTCCTTGATTGCTTTCTTTTTTGCTAAATGAGGAACTAAATAGTATTTTACCACATCCATGATTATCCACATGACCTTTATCAAACATCTATTTTTATTGTTACTATTTATTTCTAAATTTTCATTTTGTTTTTTCTTTCTTCCATTAATTTTTTTTTTTTAATCTCTTTTTCTCTTTCTAAATTCCTTTTTTATTTGATAATTCCTCTCTTTTTGTCCCTTTTTATCTTTTTCTTTTCTCTCGACTTTCTCTATGTTTGTCCCTTTTTACCTTTTTTTTCTTGTCTTTTCACTCTTTTATATTACCCATGGTTTATGTTTGTTACTTTTTTTTCATTCATTTTTGTATTAAATTACTTTTTGATTTTGTTTCTCTTCTTTTTTCCTTAAATCCTTTGTTTTTTTTAATTTTTAATTTATTAGTTTTTCTCTTTTTCTCACATTAACTCAATTTCTATATCCATATCTTTGTTTTCTATCTCACTTTACCTTTGTTTCTCTCTTTGTTGTTTTTTGCATAAAAGTGGCGAAGCCATGAAATTTATATTATAAAATAAAGAAGTTACATCATTAGAGAAGCAGTTAGAGAAACTGCATGGATCGGAAGTATCTAGACAAGGGATTTCCATCAATTACCAGATATGAGCAACATGCCATAGAAGAAGCAAAAAGTGCCCTGGGCACCAAGTAAAAGAGAAACATGATAGCATGCTCAAGAAAGAGTAGAAATAAGAGAGACCTAAACAAATATCGAAGAAGACTAGGGTGGTGCCAAAACCAAAATGAGAGCCATATCATCAGAAATCCTAAAGTCACCAAGAACTTGCAAGGAAAACCAGAATGCCTCCATCCATAAAACCCAAGTAAATGTCACCTAGAAAATTAGCTGCAAACTAGCGAAATAAAGCCAAGAGATCAAGATAAAATGTTGAAAATCCACCAAAAAACCAGAGAAGAAAATGTGGGTTCTTTAAGATGAGCTTTCCTTTGAAGACATAATGTTTGCAAGAGGTGGAAAATAAGGTTCCTTATGAGGCTCAAATTGAGCGTGTCCAATGAGAAGACGGGCAATGTTGTAGAGTTCTTGAATTGGATCACACACAAAATTTCCATAGTGGTACCTGAGACTCAAGAGGCGCGCATTGAATTCAAAGTGGTAGTCATTGAGAACTAGAAGTCCATGTGCCATTGCACAGATAAGCCTAGAGAGGCTTCTATCAGATAAAACATGTTTTCTGCAAATTATTCCTCCTACTAGATTCAAACCCTAAAGGATGTCGTAACCTTCCAAAGCCGATTGAAGTGAGGAGAGAGGACAAACATGAGGTAATAAATAATATTAAATATATATTTATTTCTCTGTCTTTGTTATTTATTGTCTCCAAATTTATATTTAAAATGTTTCTATGTTTCGTCATCAATCTTTATCGATTTTTATTTCACTCTTTTTCTTTACCATTTCCCCCTTTTCATAATCTATATCTATGTATTTCTTCCCCCCCCTCTCTCTCCACTTTATTTATGTAAGTTTAACTCTATTTTTTAATCTTTATGTATTCTCTTTCTTAACTTAATTTAATCTTTGTTATCACTCTATCTTCCTTCTCTATCTCTCTCACTCTTTATATAATTTTTATTTTTTGTTAGTTATGTATTTTGTCTATTCACTATTTATTTATTCGACTTTAGTTTTTCCATTCTCTTTTCTTTCTTTGTGTTGTATTTTTCCTTTTTCAATATTCTTATTTTATTTATTGCTTCTCTATCTTTTAACTTTCTCTTTGTCTTTCCTTTGTTCTCTCAACCTGCCCCTACCTCTTTCTCTTTATTTATTTCTTTGATTTTCCATTTATTACTTCTTTTTTAACTTATAATTTCTACTTTTTATTTAGATCTCTCTCCCACATACTCATCTTTCTTTTTATCTAATTTATTAGCCCATTCTTTCGCTTCATGTCCTCTCTCTACATTTCTCTTTATTTGTGTTTTCTTTTTTTTGGTTCTAATAATGGTTTTAATTCTTTATTTTTTATTTTATTTCTCCTTTTTCATCTATTTTTCATTCTCTCTATCCATATTTTTTTTCTGTATTTGTATTTGTTTATGTATCTTTCTTTTGTTATACCTCTCTTTATTTTCTTACCTTAATCTATTTATGTTTTTCATCAATCTTGATCGCTCTCTCTCACCCACTTACTCTTAATTGGTTTCTTTTTCATTTTTCTTCCATCATATCCCCTAAGACTCATTAGTTTTCTTTCATGACCCCTAGGCCTGTGGTATGTAATTCCTCGCCACGTAACCCTAGAGGAAGTTGCAATTCACTATAAAAACATACAATTTTTTTTATTAAAGTGAATTAAACATACATGTTCACCTAAAATTGACAACAACCTCTAAGACTACATAACTGAGATTACTTAAACCCACACATACATCAACATAAAACCATAACATTTAATGACAATATGAAATAAGTATTTAAACAACATAAAGATACAACATAACATACTGAGATAAACATCCATATTCCATATTCATTAACTTAGTCAAAGGTTATATCACTCATTCCCAGAATGAGGCAATAATCCAAATGTGTTACAATTTATAGAAATCCACCTCGAATACAAATGAGGGGTAAAATAACATGATACAAACTGAAATAAATACATTGCTAGAATTAAAACATAAATCATGAGCTCTCCAACTGGATACCTCGCCACCAAGTGCTGAAGATCAAAGGGGACCCAACGGTTTATGGTGCATCTTCCACCCAACCAAGTGGTACCTGAAGGCCCACCCCTCATGCTAGGAGATAGTAACCACATAACATGGACAAATTCTACAACCACTAACCAAAGGCCGACTCATACTGACTCACACTAACACAACCAATCAAATAAACAATACAAGTCTAACTCTATCATGGTCACATTGCTTCCAAACATAAAATAAATCAAGTATGTTAAGAAAACCATACACATACAAACATGAACCAACTATTGTCCTAGACAGAGTGTCATCGCACAACTTGTCATAAGATCTCCTCTGGGAATCTTCATAGGCTTCGGTAATCTTGGTGACCTCAACCGAATCCTGGCCCTCATACTCACTCATGCAGAATCAAATATCTCTCATAAGGACAAGATAGATGACCTTGCCATTCCAGGCCTTCCCACTCATCCCAAGTCTAAACAAGCACTTGTGTCTATGAGTGAGGCTAAATTATCTTTCTTAGTGTGAAATACCACCCAATCTTCTAAATAAATTAATTTAGTTATCACTTGAGTTAACTACCTCCGAAGGTTACCCGGTTTAGCTCTTTGGGCTCTGGCGACTAACAAAAACCACTTTTCTTCTAGAAAACATACATACAAAACTAAACCCCATGGAAATCTCAAGTGCATACAAACTAGATAACATAACCACTCCAAAACTGGAGGCAACATATAATAAAACTCACTCCAAACACTTGGAGACAACAAGACACAATGCACTACCCAAGGGAAATCATATGGTTGACAAAACAAATCAACAACCCTCATCCTCTAGGATCCTTCTGGAAGACTTATGAACTAAAGACTCAATTAACCCTTTTCCCCAATCATGAACACAAAAGAAATAATTACTAGAAAGCAATTGCAAGGAAATAATCTATTTTTGGATATATTAAATCCATTTCCCTTTCAAATACATTTCACAGTAAATAAAACAATTGCCTTAACAAAATAATTAATTACAACAATTAAATTGCGTCTACAGTAAAATCAAAATTTCAAATAATTTTTAAAAGCAACATAATTCCTTCTATTAACAATTCCTTCCATTTCCAATCTAACATAAAATATGATATTTTTGAAATACAAACTATTTTAATTATCAACATATATATTTAATATATATTCATAAAATATACATACATAATTATATTTTAATATATAATTATGTATACATACTTATGATACATATACTCATGAAATATATATCTATAAACCATATATAAAAATTACGAAAGCTATATGAAATTCATGATTTCCGAGATGAAATTAAAACTTTCGTATGTATATTTTTTTGTTTTAAAAAAATAAACAAATAAACACTAAGGGTGCCAGACTGTACCAGTGTACAACCGGCCACATTGCCTTGGGCACCGGACTGTACATGGTACAACCGACCACCCTAACATTGGGGGCAGCATTGCTGCCATGGGAGCAACACACTTCCCAACCTTGTAGGTACGGTGGGCTGTGCCATGCGCCCCCACCAATCCCCTTTTCATATATATATATATATATATATATTTTTATAAATAAAAATAAACAACTTCAACAATTTCATCTGCACGAAAATAAATTCGCCTTACGACGATTTTGAAAACAAAACAAATTAAATATTTAAATGTATATATTATATATATATATATACATATGTATATATGTATATATATATACATATGTATATATGTATATATACATATATATATAAATAATTTTCAACATATAAGATAAATTGAAAGGATTTTTCCAAAACATTCACCTACAAGTGAAATTGTAAAATTCCCAGAGAACATCTAAATTTCACAGAGGATTCTAAATTAATTTTTTTTTTTATTAACTTCCTCAAATCCAAGCACTGGTAAGGAAACTACTTATTTCCTACAAAGGTTATAATTCAAATCCTAATATCTTATGGGTTTCTCCACCACAAGTACACAAAGGTTTCAAAGAAAATTTCGTTTTACTATAGAGGCTTAATTTTCTAAATATCTAAATGTTGTTTTCATCTAGGTTTAATTTACAGTTTAGATCTAATAAATTTCCCAAATAAGACAATTCATATTTAAAGGTTTTTACTGTAACTAATATTTTCTAAATTTCTTCACGACAGTCACAAAAGCTTTTAAATTTCATTTTTTCTAAAACAAATAAACTTCCTTAATAAATCTAGCACAACAATTTTCTACAACTATACACTTCCAAAACAAATTTTAAACAAAACCAAATACACAAGAAACGAACCTGAATCAAGAAGCTTCTGAAGAATAGAAGTTTTGATGTTGAGCTTCTTCCAAAGTTTTCACAGCTTCCTCCCAGCAACACAATATTTTTAGAACCAAGAATGTATCCAAATCCACAACAAATATAATATAAACAATTCTTCTAAATTTCCTACAGCCAAGAAATCTCTACAATCCTTTGCATTTTTTTAATTTCTCATTCCTCCCTAAAAATATCCTCACACTCTCGTGAATAAACTTTTCTCTTCTTTAACCCAGATCCCAAATTTTCTCTCGTGAATAAATTTCCAACAAACTCTTAATTAATTCATCTCACACATGTGGCAATTATCAAATATCTTTTAACAACCAAATTTAATTTCACAAAAATATAATTTAAAAATTTATAATTCAAATTCACTCCAAATTGAATTTAATTACCTCTAATCCAAATTTAAATTCCAAAATGAATTAAATTTCCTTCTTCCTTTTTAACTTTCTAAATAAACATATTTAATTAATAAATTTTAATTACTTAATAAATAAATTTAACCCAATGGATTAAATTTAATTTACTAAATAAATTAAATTTAAGTAATTAATTTAAATAAATAGATTCTACCAAAATGTCTAAAATTAATTAAATAAAAACAACATTATTTCAAGCAATAATTTTAAACATTTATTTCTATAATCAATAACCCTTCAAAATTAAATAATAATAAAACAAGGCAACCAATGACACAACAAATATGACTAACGACACACTATGGCTAGGGTGTAGTCCTGACACATGTTACATAGCTACTATCTCCTATTCAACTTAACCATTGGATCGACATGCTCAAACCTGTGAAACCAGGTGGAGTCGATATTATCTACCTGCAAACCTGTAACGAAATAACAAAGATCATACATATAAAAGCAACATAAAATACACATCGTGAAGAGGAAATCATAGAATTGTAGGGCACTCGCAAGCGAGTGATGCGATCCCGTCCCCTTCACCAATACAGTCATCATAAATTGACAATTCCATATTACTCAAATATCTCATGTAAAATAATCATGTTAAAGCAACAAGTATTTTACTCCAAATAAAGCATGTCCAATAAAGCGTCTCACAAATAAAGCATCACACAAATAGTTCGTCGCTCAATATATAGCAATCAAATAATACACATGATAAAATATGCAAAATATCATAGTAATAGAAACTAAAACAAAGTATAAAACATTATCTGAACAAGAAGCAAAAGGGAGGGGTATTGCATTCTCCCCCCCAAGGGTCAAGCTTACTCGTGGAAGCCTACAAACAAGTAGGGATATAATTCCCTCATCCTAGTTGCATCTTCTCAGGTGGATGAAGCATCATCCCTAGGATCCCACTGGACCCTAACCTGATCAATATCTCACCCTCGAAGAGCAAGCGTTATGTGCTTTGTTACAGCCACGGGCTCCAAAGCCAATTGCACGTCCTCTACCTGTAAAGAATTTCAATCAAGGACGTGAGAAATATCATAATGGTATGGATGAAGAACTAAAACGTGAAATACATCGTAAATACGTGCAAGACTAGGCAGCAAAGCAAGCTGATAAGCAACTTGGCCAATCTTCTCGAGTATCTCGAAAGGTTCGACAAAGTGAGGCACCAACTTAGAACCCTTTCCATAACGGATTGGACTCTTTTGCGAACACACCTGCAAGAACACTCTATCACCAACAGAAAACTATGGATCCACTCTATGCGCATCCACATACTTCTTTTGTCTATCCTGAGCCGCTACCAAATGCTCTCTAATCCGAGCCACCTGTTGCTCCATGTCCTACAACACCTCCAGACCCAATAATACTCTATCCTCTAGTCGATCCCAACTCAAGGGGGTACGATATGGACACCCATATAAAGCCTGAAACGGAGGCATGCCAATAGAACTCTGGAAACTGTTATTATAAGCAAACTCTACCAAATAGAGATAGTCCTCCCATCGTGTTTGCTGGTCGATTACATACATACGCAACATGTCTTCAAGGATCTGATTGACCCTCTTAGTTTGTCCATATGTCTTTGGGTGATACGCTGAACTGAAGTTCAATTGTGTCCCCATCGCATGTTGTAATTAAGTCCAAAGAGCTGAGGCGAACATTGGATCCCTGTCATAAATAATCCAATGCGGAATATCGTGCAACCTCACTATGTCCTCCATGAACACTCTAGCAACAAATGACGCATTATAGGAAGAGCAGATAGGTGAGAAGTGTGCTATCTTCATCAACCTATCTACTATCACCATAATCGCATCATGTCATCATGAGGAGTTGGGTAAACCAACAATGAAGTCCAATGAGATCATATCCCATTTCCATGTTGGCACTAGATGCGGCTGTAGAAGCCCTATTGTATGCTGGTGTTTAGCCTTCACCTGCTAACACTCTAGACATCTCACCACATAATCTACAATATTGCGCATCATCCCTGGCCAGAAATACAACTGATGCTAGATTTGCATGCATCTTCTTCACCCTCGGATGGGCTGAATAGGGTGCACGATGTGCCTCAGTCAAAAACTACAATGCGAAGATCACCTGTTGAAGGAACGTAAATGCGTTCTGTATGTCTCAATAAACCATTTGTATCAATTGAATATCCTGAGAACCTTCCCTCTAGAGGTCTGCCTGCCTCAATCTCTGCCCTAACATCCTAATACCAACTTTCCAAAGGAAGAGTAGTAAGAATTCGACTCTGCAAATCCACTACAAGAGTCAACTTGGATATCTCGTGCCTATCTCTATTGAGTGCATCATCTACGATGTTCTCCTTTCCCTGAATATACTTCACTTTGAATTCATATTCACAGAGAAACTCCATCCAATGCCTCTGTCTAGTGTTAAGGTTCGGCTGCGTGAAAATGTACTGAAGGCTCCTATGATCACTATGCAATTCAAATCTGTGCCCAAGAAGAAAATGTCTCCATCTAGTCAATGCATGGACAACTGCCGCTAACTCAAGATCATGTGTAGGGTAATTCAGTTCATGATCTTTGAGCTTTCGTGACTCATATGCTATAACACGACCCTCCTGCATCAACACTGCTCCTAACCCCTCCAAGGATGCATCAGTACAAACTACAAATTCCCCTGTCGGATCAGGTATCGCTAGTATTGGTGCACTGGTCAACTTCTCCTTAAGAGTTTAAAATGTCATCTCACACTGCTCTTACCACCCAAACCTCTTCCCTTTCCTCTAAAGGGAGGTGATAGGATGTCCTATCCTTGAGAAACTTTGTACAAACCTCCTATAATATCCTACAAGCCTCATAAAGCTACGGATCTCTGCCACATTCGTGGGTGCAAGCCAATCTAAGATCACTTGGATCTTTAAGGGATCCACCAATATACCTTCCTCTGAGATCACGTGACCAAGATACTTGATCTCAGTCTTGAAGAATTCACTTTTCGGCAAGTTAGCATAAAGTTGATTATCCCATAAACATTGTAATACCTGTCGCAAATGCTCCTCATGTTCCTCCACTGTCCTGGAGTATATCAAAATATCATCTAGGAACAAAAGGACAAATCTATCTAAGTATGTGTAGAATACTTCATTCATCAGACTCATGAACACATAAGGTGCATTCGTCAACCCAAATGGTACTATTGTGAACTTGTAGTGACCATATCACGTCTGAAATGCTGTCTTATGGATATTTGAGTCAAAAATATGGAGTTGATGGTATACCGACTTAAGGTTAATCTTCGAAAAGACTGTAGCACCCTTGACTTGGTCAAAAAAGTCATTAATCCTAGGAAGTGGATACCGATTTGTGATAGTCACTTTGTTCAACTGTCGGTAATCAATGCATAACCGAAGTGAACCGTCCTTCTTCATGGAGATAACTGGTGCTCCCCATGGAGAAACACTAGGGAAAATGAAGCCCTTTTCTAGCAACTCCTCAAGCTGCAAGCAAAGCTCTTTCATCTCCTGAGTGGTCATATGATAAGGTGCTCGTGAAATGGGCTCTGATCCAGGTACTAGGTCTATCTTGAAATCTATATCTCTCAGTGGTGGCATCCCTAGAATATCATCTGGAGAAACATCTGAGTACTCTTGAATAATGGGGTGACTATCGAGTGTGACTTTCTCCTCTCCATCTCCTAATCCCAAATCCTCCACTGAGACAACGAACAATTGACATCCTTGTCATACACATCTTCTCAATTGCATAGCTAAGATAATCCTCAAGGATATCAACCTCTGAACCCCCACTATATCCACCTCACTACCAAATGCATTAATGCATCGAATCGACTTACGTTGACAATCTATAACTGCTCGGTGAGCCTCTAACTAATCCATACCTATGACAATGACATAGGAACCTAATGGTATAACTCAGAGATCCAATGTAGTAAGGAGAGGTCCAACCTCCAATCTACACTCAGGTACTAAAGAATGCAATGCGAATTTCACACCAAAAGCTAACTTGACATGCCACCTATTAGCTTGCCTTACAGCCCCTAGACTACAACGTGACACTATAGATGAAGAAATGAAGGAATCTGATGCTCCAAAATCAAATAGAATGGTAACTGGGTTACCCAATAACATACCATACGTCTTGACCACGGTAACCCGGTGCTCTGCCTGATGGTTATCAAACACTGTGAACACACGATGGCCTCTGCCAGCATCCCCCATTGTCGACTCAGATGCCACTGGTCTTTGCATGAATCCAGATGTGCCCTTTTTAGGACACATTCTAGCAATATGGCCCTATTGGCCAAAAGAGAAATAACCAGTGCCTCTACCATATCCTCTGCCTCCAGCTGGTGTGCTAGAATACTGGGCACTACCTCTGAAAGTGGACTGGAAGCTCTAAGTGGGTTTCTCAGAGTTGAAACACTTCATGTGCCTCTAGTTTTTGTTGCCCTGTCTCTGTTGGAAACCTTTACGTTTCCCCTGAGATACCTACTATTGTCCGCTTTGTGCTGATCCCTGTTGTGTCTTAGGAGGCACAAATCCCTATATCTGTCCCCCTCATGCACTAGTCCTAGCTCCTGAACCACTGCCAATAAGTACACCTATATGGCCTTCCAATGCCATGGTCAAATTCTCCTCCACAAGTCGTGCCTTCTCCACAACTGTCTCCATAGATTTGGGCTCAAAGACCCGCACACCACCACTAATATGGGCATTCAAGCCCTTGACAAAATGTTGCACGAGCATCCCCTCATCATCGTCTATTCCTGCGAACTGTTTAAGTTCGTAGAAACGTCTCTCATACTAGTCTACGATCATGGCTAGCTATCGTAAGGCATGGAACTCATTGCCTCTACACTGATGCCAATGGTCAGAAAGAAAGTGGGCTCAGAACTGCTCAAGGAATATCTCCCAGGACACTGTATTAATATCAATGTGGAGCTTTTGCTCCTCCAATCTCCACCAAGTGGATGCAAACCCCCGCAACTGCGTGACAGCACACCACACTTTAGTACTACTATCGAATGGATGCATAGCAAAGCATCGATCGAGACCTATAAGCCAAGTCTCAACCTCTAATTTGCTGCCTAATCCATCAAACCATGGTGGTCATGACCGAATCAAGTCTCTCATATAAGAAGAGGCTAGCATCTTTGACTGTGTCAGAACTTCCCACACACCACGATTAACCTCTGCATCTGCCTGTCTCGGACCTAGGAGTGCCAAAGCCTCCTCAAATGCTCTATGTGCAACTCGATCCCTAGAAGATCATGATGTCTACCACCACCCCCTGGGCCATTCTGTGAGGCATGTTGTTCCTCCTGATCTGGTATATGCGTAACATGAGGCGGAGAGTCATGTTGACTCTCGTCGCAACCGCCTACCCGGCCACGTCCTCGTCCTCTGCCTCTTCCGTGTCTGGGAGGCATAATCCTACATAGACACATAAAGGTATTAGACAAGGTAACACTTGAAAATCTATGCAACTAAGCTTAATGGATACATCATAATCCCAGACCACCCAATGTTTAAACTTGGGCTCTGATACCATGTGTACTGCCCTGCCACGTAACCCTAGAGGAAGTTGCAATTCACTATAAAAGCATACAATTTTTTTTTATTAAAGTGAATTAAACATACATGTTCACCTGCAATTGACAACCACCTCTAAGGCTACATAACCGAGATTACTTAAACACACACATACATCAACATAAAACCATAGCATTTAATGACAATATGAAATAAGTATTTAAACAACATAAAGATACAACATAATATACTAAGATAAACATCCATATTCCATATTCATGAACTTAGTCAAAGGTTTCATCACTCATTCCTAGAATGAGGCAATAATCCAAATGTGTTACAATTTACAGAAATCCACCTCGAATACAAATGAGGGGTAAAATAACATGATACAAACTGAAATAAATACATTGCTAGAATTATAACAAAAATCACGATCTCTCCAACTGGATGCCTCGCCACCAAGTATTGAAGATCAAAGGGGACCCAATGGTTTATGGTGCATGTTCCACCCAACCAAGTAGTACCCGAAGGCCCACCCCCCATGCTAGGAGATAGTAACCACATAACATGGACAAATTCTACAACCACTAACCAAAGACTGACTCATACTAACACAACCAATCAAATAAACAATACAAGTCTAACTCTGTCATGGTCAGATTGCTTCCAAACATAAAATAAATCAAGTATGTTAAGAAAACCATACACATACAAACATGAACCAACTGTTGTCTTAGACAAAGTGTCATCGCACAGCTCGTTATGAGATCTCTTCTGGGAATCTTCATAGGCTCCGGTAATCCTGGTGACCTCAACCGAATCTCGGCCCTCATACTCACTCATGTGGAATCAAATATCTCTCGTAAGGACAAGATAGATGACCTTGCCATTCTAGGCCTTCCCACTCATCCCAAGTCTAAACAAGCACTTGTGTCTATGAGTGAGGCTAAATTATCTTTCTTAGTGTGAAATACCACCCAATCTTCTAAATAAATTAATTTAGTTATCACTTGATTTAACTACCTCTGAAGGTTACCCGGTTTAGCTCTTTGGGCTCTGGCAACTAACAAAAACCACTTTTCTTCTAGAAAACATACATACAAAACTAAACCCATGGAAATCCCAAGTGTATACAAACTAGATAACATAACCACTCCAACACTGGAGGCAACATATAATAAAACTCACTCCAAACACTTGGAGACAACAAGACACAATGCACTACCCAAGGGAAATCATATGGTTGACAGAAAAAATCAACAACCCTCATCCTCTAGGATCCTTCTGGAAGACTTACGAACTAAAGACTCAATTAACCCTTTTCCCCAATCATGAACACAAAGGAAATAATTACTACAAAGCAATTGCAAGGAAATAATCTATTTTTGGATATATTAAATCCATTTCCCTTTCAAATACATTTCACAATAAATAAAACAATTGCCTTAACAAAATAATTAATTAAAACAATTAAATTGCCTCTACAATTAATATATAAAGAATTTTCAACATAAAATATAAATTGAAAGGATTTTTCCAAAACATTCACCTACAGGTGAAATTGTAAAATTTTCAAAGAAAATCCAAATTTCATAGAGGATTCTAATTTTTTTTTTTAATTATTAACTTCCTCAAATCCAAACACTTGTAAGGAAACTACCAATTTCCTACAGAGGTTATCATTCAAATCCTAATATCTTATGGGTTTCTTCACCACAAGTACACAGAGGTTTCAAAGAAAATTCCTTTTTACTACAGAGGTTTAATTTTCTAAATATCTAAATGTTGTTTTCCTCTAGGTTTAATTTATAGTTTAGATCTAATAAATTTCCCAAATAAGACAATTCATATTCAAAGGTTTTTACTGTAACTAATATTTTCTAAATTTCTTCACTATAGTCACAGAAGCTTTTAAATTTCATTTTTTATAAAACAAATAAACTTCCTTAATAAATCTAGCACAACAATTTTCTACAGCTATACAATTCCAAAACAAATTTTAAACAAAACCAAATACACAAGAAAGGAACTTGAATCAAGAAGCTTCTGAAGAATAGAAGTTTTGATGCTGAGCCTCTTCCAAAGCTTCCACAGCTTCCTCCCAACAACACAATATTTCCAGAACCAAGAATGCATACAAATCCACAACAAATATAATAAAAAACAATTCTTCTAAATTTCCTACAGCCAAGAAATCTCTACAATCCTCTATATTTTTTTAATTTCTCATTCCTCCCCAAAAATATCCTCACACTCCTGTGAGTAAAGTTTTCTCTTCTTTAACCCAGATCCCAAATTTTCTCCCATGAATAAATTTCTATTAAACTCTTAATTAATTCATCTCACACATGTGGCAATTAACAAATATCTTGTAACAACCAAATTTAATTTCACAAAAATATAATATAATAATTTATAATTCAAATTCACTCCAAATTGAATTTAATTACCTCTAATCTAAATTTAAATTCCAAAATGAATTAATTTTTTTTTTAATTTTAACTCTCTACATAAACATATTTAATAAATCAATTTTAATTACTTAATAAATAGATTTAAGCCAATGGATTAAATTTAATTAATTAATTTAAATAAATATATTCTACCAAAATGTCTAAAATTAATTAAATAAAAACAACATTATTTAAAGCAATAATTTTAAACATTTATTTCTATAATCAATAACCCTTCAGAATTAAATAATAATAAAACAAGGCAACCAATGACACAACAAATACAACTGATGACACACTATGGTTAGGGTGTAGACCTAACACATGTTACATAGCTACTATCTCCCGTTCAACTTAACCATTGGATCGACATGCTCAAACCTGTGAAATCAGGTGGAGTCAATGTCATGCACCTGCAAGCCTGTAGCGAAATAACAAAGATCATACATATAAAAGCAACATAAAATACACACCGTGAAGAGGAAATCACATAATCGCAGGACACTCACAAGCGAGTGATGCGATCCCTTCCCCTTCACCAATACACTCATCATAAACTGACAATTCCATATTACTCAAATATGTCATGTAAAATAAACATGTTAAAGCAACAAGTGTTTTACTCCAATTAAAGCATGTCTAATAAAGCGTCTCACAAATAAAGAATCGCACAAATAGTATGTCGCTCAATATATAGAGATCAAATAATACACATGATAAAGTATGCAAAGTATCATAGTAACAGAAACTAAAACAAAGCATGAAACGTTGTCTGAACAAGAAGCAAAATAGAGGGGTATTACATGGTAATTTGGACTAGTGGTGGATTTTATGACCTTATTGTACTTAAATGAACTTATGTACAGGTGTGATGGTTATGACCTGTAGATGCTAGTACTAATGAATGTCTTTGTAACATTACCATGTTATTGGTGAAATCTAAATACATTGATTTTGTTTATACTAACTTAGACTAATGACTTGGTTGGTGGACTTGTGTGAGGTTTGTTGTTGGTTGTAGGTACTTGGAGTGCAATATGAGGTGGATTGTGTTGTGTGGTGATTAGAGATAGACAAGCTTTAAGACCAAATTCTAATGACAAACTCTATAAGTAACTTCACCCTAACCAAATTTTTACCAAACCTAGTATCAAGTAAGAAAATTTTGCTAAATGATCTTTGTAATTGAACACGCAAGGTTGTCTAAGGTGATAACTCTGCAACAATGAATTGAGAATTCAAGGATATTTAATTTCTCTTGTTAAGCCTAAAACCTTAGGTGTTGATGTTATTACCACTGTCTATTTGGAATAAGACTGATTATCTTTTAGTATATTAGTGTGAGGTGGATTGTGTTGTGCGGTGATTAGAGATAGACAAGCTTTAAGACCAAATTCTAATGAAAAACTCTATAAGTAACTTCACCCTAACCAAATTTTTACCAAACCTAGTATCAAGTAAGAAAATTTTGCTAAATGATCTTTGTAATTGAACGCACAAGGTTGTCTAAGTTGATAACTCTGCAACAATGAATTGAGAATTCAAGGATATTTAATTTCTCTTGTTAAGCCTAAAACCTTAGGTGTTGATGTTATTACCACTGTCTATTTGGAATAAGACTGATTATATTTTAGTATATTAGTGTGAGTTAATTTATATATAACTACTACTAAGGAATTTTAAGATTCTATTATATGTTTCATTTTTTAGATTGTTTTTTATAATATACTATCTTTCCACATGTGCAAAATAAAGAGCTTGATTTTCGATGAAAAACCTATGTTTAATTAAACTAAATATAATACATAATAAAACTAAAATATATTAAAATTATACTTGATGGATAGCTCGTTTGAGGACTATAATCCTCCAGTTGGGTCTATGAAGTTAATTCCATTTTGACCTTCAAACCAAGCTTCAAAAGCCAAAAAATTGCATAAAATTGCTAGAGGGGGAGAAGGGCAAAAAAGGGGGTTCTAGCGAAACCCCCTTTAAATAACATTAAAAAATAAAAAAACCATTAAAGGGGGGTTCACTAGAACCCCCCTTCTAGTGAACACCCCCCTCTTTCTAGTGAACCCTTTAAGGGGTTCTAGTGAACCCCCTAAAGTTTTTTCCCACTCAAAATGCAGTTTCCCTTCCTCAACTAATTGTAAACCACTATTATGGGATCACCCCTCTACAAACACATTTTGATGATAAACCAATGTCAAGTAATAAGCTTTGAATATCCGAGTCCTCCATTAAGCCATGTGAAGGATGGTAGGGTAGCAAACCAACATTGAGTGGGTATGAGTTGTCTACCTTATTAACTTATGTTAGGAGTGAATAGTTATCTCCTTTTTGGTTGAATAACAACCATAACAATTCAAGAATGAATGGATTTTGAACCCTCGTGTAACATAACACCAAAATGGGTAGTTGATCCATAGAGGTGGTAGGCCTTAGAACCTACTTATTTTGAATTAGGAACCTCTCTTACAGTTATAGTGCTAAGGTGGGTGCAAGCACTAAATTTAACTCCAATGCATGGAGTGGGACCCTAAAAAGGCATAGGTAGATATTGTAAACCTCTAATATGTAGGCTATTCATATCCATATGAGGTGGTCAGTGATGGAAAAAAAATCCTATATTACTCTAGAGGCTATGACCTGATCATTAATGAAAAAAATCCTATGGACTTCGGACTAGTAGCATGCAGCTAGCTGATGGACATCTAGTGTATGCTAGAGGGTCAGATGGTTTTTTGTCATGCCTAAAAATTCATACCAAAAGTAATCCCCAAACATTTACCTGTGAGACAAAAATGAAACTAACAATCTTTTTTAAAACAATACATAGAAGAACCCTAGATTTAACAACCAAGTGTAACATGAATCCAACTATATGCATCAAGTGACATTGCACATGCAAAATCACTTTTGACATGTCGCCCAAAGGTGGAGAAATGGGGAAATGCATAATCAGGTGTGCAAGTTCTATTGCACACGCCCTTTAAACAAAAATTGGCAATCCTAGGAGGGTGTGAGTATCTAGCTAAGAATCAACATGATGGGACACCACATGCGGGTTGAATCCTAAAAGGTCCACTGAGTGCAAGCATAGTGATTGAACCATCAGGGTACTACCATGGTTCTGAATGACACTTATCTAAATGAATCCCATTTTATTTAATTAACTAAAAACTAAGCCAGCCTAACTTTTAACATAAGTATAACTCTAAAGGTAGTTTAAAGATACAACTCCTAAACTATACCTTAGTATACACATTTTCCTTTTTATAATACATGGGGGTACTTTTGATTTGGATATTACGAATTTAAACGTCATCCTTAGGTGGAAATAATAAAATGCCAAGAAAATTGTGCACAACTTTTTGATTCCAACATTGATCTTAAGATCATTTTTTTCATACATAATTAAAACATCTAGTTGACTAGCTCAAGGAAAAAGAGAGTATTTACATGACTCAATAAAAAAAATTAGATATAAACAAATAAATGGATCTAAAAGACCTTCATTTTATGCAAGATATATGCATATATATATTTACAATTTTATTTACCATCATTATTTATTTATATCTCACATATACATAACATACTTATCTATTTAATTATTTGTTAATTTTTTTATTTTATTTGTATTTAAATATATAATTAATGACTATATTTACTCATATATTTAATTTATTCAATAAAAAAAGAGCTATAAATGAATAAATAAAAAGTAGGAGGTTTCTTCCACAGCGTGTCAAATTATGATATTGTTATTAGGATACCTGATCAGAATAAATAATTTTTTTTTTTTTCTTTTTTGAAATACTAATATTACCTAATACTTATTGTTTTATTTTACTTCTTTTTATTTTATCTTTTTCTTCTTATATTTTAACCTAATATATTCCCCCTTTCAAAAAGGAGTAGGAATCACTTTATATTTTTTTAATGATCAATAGGCATAAAATTAAGTGCCTTATCTACAAGAAAGGCTTTTTATTTATAAGAGGATTTATAGGGGGATTACGTGGAGCCTTTTATGGGATCTCCTAAAGTCTACCCCATATTAACAGGCTATAAAATAGCTTTCTATCCATGTTTTAGTAAAACAAGATATGTTTTAAGGTGTACACATACATTTCTTACATCCGAATGTAAGCTAAGATCTGCCTAATACCTTATTTATAGTTGCTTACTAAATTAAGTGACACGACAGGGAAGCAACAAGATGAATTGCATTTGAAAGGCATAGTAGCATTTCAAAATCCATTACTTATTAAAAACTCTTACCCTTTATTAACCTAAAACATATGCACTTTCATTTGCAATGTACACAATAGTATTAAGGATAACTTAATTTCTTTCGGTAAAACGTATACAGACAGCTTAGGTGATACTTTATCCCACTATCGCAATGATTATCGCAATTTTAAAGATTACAATGATAATCACAACTTTATTCCACTTCAAATATCTAATAACCATATCCTTTTTATAAAAATACTAGACAGGTCGAACTCAGAAGGGCTCAAAAAAAAATACACCTGTTTTTTTCGTTCCTCTCTACAGCTGCGCCACCTGTATCTGTCGCTACCATATAGGTGTTAGTTTTTATTTTAATCCCTAATTGCTAAAAGAAAACCCTAACTCTGTTTTTCTTCATAAGGATATTATCTTGAATTTTATTTTAGGAACTGAACTGGGTGAGGAGGGGGGCAGCGGCATAGGTTTTGTGCTTGGTCTGTAAAATTTCAGCGATGGAACGGGGTTGCAGAAAGTACTGGTGATAGCCTTCAAGGAGACCCTGAGGGATAGGGATCAAGATGGCAGCATAGGGTTTTACTTTGGGGCTCCTCGGGCCGCAGTTAGACAGAGGAATGCCACACAGGAGATGGCCCATATGTGATGCAGGCCGACCCTAACCGCAGGAGTATTTAGTGCATAAGGAGTTCCCTCAGAACTCTCGTGGATACCTCAAGTTTTCAAAATGTTCCATTTTCCTTTGATCTTTCTATACTATATGAGAAAATTCAATTTTTTTTAATTCCATTTGTGTTACACAGTCTATGCACCTATAAGTTTTTAGCTCATTCGGTTAGATTATATGCATTTTTTTTTATAATTAAATTATTATTTTCTTAACTTACTTGTCTTATAAACTTCTTATGATATTGTTATTAGGATTCAACCGTGTAGTTTTCGAGTCAAACTCATTAATCCATGATTCATGAGTAGTGGTTCACAAGAATCCATCTCTCATGATATTGAATGGTCCACTTAGCACTCATTGCATCTAGGTGATGCTCACAGAGGTGAAGCATTGGTCTGTCCCGGGAGGTCACCCATCCCAGTAATGCTCCAGCTCAACCACGCTTAACCATGGAGTTTCCCCCAAGGTTAAGCCCACTTAGCTTGCTACCCCATTTGCAAAACCTTTAGCAAGTGTTATGCCTTATGAATGCTAAGTGGACCATTCAATATCATGAGAGATGGGTTCTTGTGAACCACTACTCATGAATCATGGGTCAATGAGTTTGACTCGAAAACTACACGGTTGAATCTTGATAGCAATATCATAATTTGACACGCTGTGGAAGAAACCTCCTACTTATAAACTTCTATTACATTTTTTTCCTTATTATTGAAGAGTTCCATTGCTTGATAATTCGTTTACGTTCTGTGCTACTCATTAACCAACTGGATAAGATATATAAGGATTGCGGGGGCGACGTGCCTCTGTGGAAGAGCTCAAATTTAGAAGGGAAAAA
This sequence comes from Sequoiadendron giganteum, assembly GCA_007115665.2. NCBI lineage: Eukaryota > Viridiplantae > Streptophyta > Pinopsida > Cupressales > Cupressaceae > Sequoiadendron > Sequoiadendron giganteum. The sequence continues at coordinate 835,544,172 of CM021100.1, read as the reverse complement.
TAATGAACCCGTTCTAGATGCAAGTTTTGGGCAACAAAATGAGGAATAATGCCCCAATTTGATTATTTATGTTACTTTCTGCAAAGAGGGGTTCTATAATACTTTAATCCATAGTTATTCTTAAGTAGAAAATAAATAAATAAATATAAAACAGATACAATACTGTAAGTAGGGAACATTTTATTTTCCCCCTTTTTTTTTTTCACAACATTTTCTCCAATTAATATCTGAAAAGTGATTGCAGGAATACAAGGAAATACAACATTCACTCCATTTTACTGTCTGACATGATTGCAAGAGTACAAGGAAATACAACCAAATTCTCTATAAATTTTAGAGGACCTCCAAGACTGTAAATTTATGGGTTGGACTATTCTGAAAGTTTACATTACCTTTCTTAGATTTTATTGCTCATTCAAGAATAGACATACTCCTTATATCTCATGTGCTAACATGCAATATTTATTCCTTAATCCACATGAATACAGACGAGAACTTTTCATAACAAAATATCCAATATAAAAAACCCTTAACCTGCAATAAGAAATAGGACGAAACCCATCTATATTATTAGATGTTTGAATTACAAACAGACAAGAGTTACAAAAAAAACCCTTAACCTGCAACAAGAAATAGGATGAAACCCATCTATATTATTAGATGTTTGAAGTCCAAACAACCAAGAGTTACATAAAACCCTCTACTACAACAAGAAATAGGATGAAACCCATTTATATTATTAGATGTCTGAAGTCCAAACAGACAAGAGTTACAGAAAACCCTTAACCTGGAACAAGCAATAGGATGAAACCCATCTATATTATTAGATTTCTAAAGTCCAAATAGCTAAGAGAGGGGCCACTCTTTCCTCCCAACCTTAATGGGTCATCGAGCCCTAAGGATCTCACCATACACCCGAGCCGAGATAACCCACAAGGACCTTAGGGAATGCATTGCAAGCCCATAAAAAAAACATAATATCCATTTCTATACACACATGGGGAATGGCATTTTATGTTGGTTAACAAAAACATAATAGAGCAGTAGAGGACTAGGATACCACTCAATCGACAGGGCTAATATCCACAGTTAATGGAGGACATTATTGTTCAAACAGACCCACATCATTGTTTTAGCAAACTCACGACACACAAATCCATTCCAACGAATTTGTACAACAACTAGCTATGTTAACACTCACAAGATCCTCACAACCAAACATAGTTACACTTCCCTGTTGAGATGGATTTGATGGTCATGGGGGTGTGATTTTCACTATATCTTCCCTTCTCTTCTTTCCACCAAAAACATACAGCTCCCTTAGTTTCCATAATTCCTCCTCCCACACAAAAGAGAAGCGTGCCCCCCACTTATTTCCAAAACTTCTCCCATATATTATCCTCCTCGTGACCTAGCCCTCAATCCCTAGTTTCACTTTTTCTTCTCTTTTTTTTCTTGAAAAAATATCCCTAACAAAATCTCTACGATTTACCTTTACTTCCCCAACATGGCACAAGGAAAAAGGGCACTTGAACATTTTCATTTTCAAAACATGACATAGGAAAAAGGACAAGGAAAGCTTGAACACCCTCACAATTGAGTTAACTCCACATTTGAACATTAAACACTTAATTTATTTGGTTCACTTTAGAATAGGTATTTGGCTTAACATGATTAGACACATTACCCTTACCACATGGACAGGGATGACTAAGGCCTTGTAGGTTATCTTATTTTCCCCATTGACTTTTGGCTTTTGTGTTTATCTGCATATTCATCACACTTATCAATTTTCTATGATATAAATAATTAAAATAAAGTACTCACATGTACATTAATAATTGACAATAAATCAACTTACATATCTCAAAGCACGTTTAGCTTGCACCTCTTGATGATCACAATTTGATCTTGGAAGGTAAAAATACACACATCTTGAAACCCAATATGATTCGTTTATTTTTATTTTTATTTTCTCAAACAACAACTAGATAATTTCAAGGAACAATTTCAATAGTGATATACCAAATATAACACAAACTAACCTTCTTATGGTTAATGACAGAGTGACAACTTAATTACCCATGCTACAAATAATCAACAAGTGTTAAAATACTTTTATGAACTTATGAAGATATAATAATAAATGAAAACAATCATTAATACATTTGCATTAATCAATAACCTTGAAACAAGGGCATCAAGCTTATAACAAAACATGGAATCCTTTCATTATCATTATACATAAAAATGCTATGATCATAACTAATGAAGGTTAAATTCTTCACTATGTCATTAGAGATTCCTCCTTATCAATGTTCACTATAGGACAATGTATAGTAATTGATACTAAAAAGGTTGGGGCCTTACATTTTTCACTAGTAGCATGCGGGCCTTAGGTCCAACAACATGTAGGTGATAAACTAGCTTGTTTTCTTAGCCATTTGATGGACTACAGGGAAGATAATTTTTAATGAAGTATAAGTAGGTAAATGACTAGACATACCTTGTAGAATTGTTATGCTATAACTAGATATGGAGTTAGTTTCTTAGTTACCAATGGTAGAACACATGGGTATCCATTCATTAGGAAGTTGAGTTTCTTAGATACCAATGGTAGGAACAATTGGGTAGTTATTCATTAGGAAGTTGACCCTATGAACTACAAGTTGGTATAGATGTCTACTCTCTCACCATGGGCCACAAAATTTGCTTGAAGGGGTGGATAAGGATTATATCCACTTTGAAAGGATCATATTGCACCCCCAAGGTGAACAACGGTAGGTTAAAGACATGGAGTCCAGATGACCTCACAAAACACTTAAGGTATGCTTCAGGTAATGTTAGTTGTGATTCCTTCATTGGCCTTTTTTTCCTAAAATATTGACATTTCTAGAATGACTTGTCATAGGCATGAAAGGTAAATTATTTGTTGCTAGAAATTTACATGCATTGTTGTCTTCAGTTATGGATTACTCATTGTTATCATGATTGTAATGTTGCAAATAAATGTAATAATTTATGGATCTTGTTGGGGTTATTATCAAAACTTTTATTTTATTTTGTTCTCTTTCTCTCTCTCTCTCTAAATATTGAGATCTATTAAAGAGGTCCTAGTCAAAAAATTCACAAATTAAAAACAAACTATAGATAGAAGAAAATCTATACTCTTTTCATGTGAGCAAAGAGTTATACCAACACTAGTTTATATATTCTAACCTTCTTTTTATGAATTTGTCCATGTGAAATCCACAACATTTTCCTTATTATCTAAGTGTGATAGAGATGTAGATAGGGATTGGTTAATCTATGCTAAAATTAAATCCACAAACCTATCTCCATATCCCCATTCTTCTTCCTATGAAAGAATAGAAGTCCATACTTGTTTTCATCTTCGAAAGGGCTCTAGATTAGAATCTTTTGATCAATAGGAGAAATATCCCAAGAAATTTGATAGAAAGGTTTTAGTATACCTATTGATTGATACCCCAAAAATTCAGCCCTTTTTATAACTTAGCATCCTTCTTCTCTACACTTTGGATAAAAGGTGCCTCAGAAGCATTATTATCCTTCTTCACGATATTTGCATAATAGAATTGTGGAGGAAAAGAGGAGGCATCATGCTCTCCTTATTTAGTAGGATTCTAACATGCCTAACCCCAAACTCTCTTATGAAGCATCTAGAGTATGTTGTGTAACCATTAAATAGGATCAAAGATGTCTTAGAGGCATTCTTATCCTCCATGAAATTTGTGTAACATCTTTGCAAAGGTGAAGATGAGGTATCATTTTTTTGTTTAGTAGGATTCAAAGATTCCTCACCTCAAACACTCTTGCTTAAGAAATCATGTTTTAAGAAATTGTCATCATCTTAGGAAGAATCTAGAGGAAGGTGAAAACCTAAATAGGATAACTAAGGTCCATTTCACCATGTATAACATTTTTCATGTATGACAGTTTGATAATCAATAAGTTAACAATAATGTGTCCAACTAGAAAGAATTTTTGACATGAGAATCAGATATTCTAATAGTTTAAAACATATTTCTATATCTTCCCCCCTAGCTACAACGATACCTCCTCAAGTAAACCTTTTAAAGAGGGATGGACAACGAATAAACCCAAATAAGTAAAGCCAAGGAATTTTTTGTCATGGGATTGTAAGGAAGAAACCATGGGTTCACCAATCAACATTCTTTATTTATTTTCTCTCCCTATATGTATTTTTATCTATTATTTCTTATTCACTCATCTGTATCTCTATCTATCTAATTGCCTTGCCCCTTTCTATATTCTCACATTTTATATTTTCTTCTATTCTGTCTCTCTAATTCGCTCACAATTTCTTTTATTCTCTCCATCTCTCAAATTAATCTTTATTTTTCTTTCTTTTTTATTTCTTTGGCATATTTTCATTTTTAATCTATCATTCTTTGCTTCCCTGTATTCATCTTTTTTTTTTCTTTTTCTCAAAAAAAAATCTTTCCCTTTTTTCTATCTCTGTTTCTTTCTTTCTTAACATTTTTTTCCTTTTTAGTTTTCTTTATGAATTATGGGGATTGGCCCATGGATTGTTAACCTTAGAGTTTGGATGCTAGAGCCTAGAATTTGGATCTAGTAACATGGATGTTATACCATCCATCCTAGAACTCAAACAATGTGCCTCGAGTATGCAACCTAAGAACATAGAGCCTTGAGATATTGAAAGTTGAACCCTAGACTTGGAGACCTTGGACTTGTAGACAAAGAAACCTTTACTTTTACCCTTAACTCGAAGATTCTAGACCATAAAATTTGGAACCATATATCTTGCAACTTAGAGTCATGGACTTTCAAATGAGAAATATTTACCCTATATATAAAAAATCTTGAATGTTTGACCCTAAAATTTTGAACCCTATACTCTAAAATCTACACCCTAGAATTGTGGACGATGGACCCTAGATCAAGAAATATTTACTCTATGCAATGGACCCTATATAATGGACCTTAGATATTTGACCTTTATCGTAGGAACTTAGATACCAGACCCTTGGAACCTAGGCATTGAAATTTTGACTCTAGACACTAAACTCTCATTCTCATACACTATAAATTACACCTTTGAACCATTTAGCTTCAACCTGAAAACCACTAAACCATTGGCCCTTGGACACTAGATCCTTGTCCTTAGTATTAGGACTATACAATATAGACATGGACCACATATGTCAAATCCTTCCATCTGAATCTTATGCTTTGTATACCTTAAAAAATGGAGCATACACCTTTAAAATAATATCTTAGACCCCAAAAAATTTAACCTTAGACCGTGGATTCATGGTTTGTGGACCCTAGTCCAAGAAACCATTACCCTATACAATGATTCATTACACCTGGACTTTTAACTTCTAGACTTGAGACAATGGAACCTAGACTAGTGCTTATTTGCCATAGACCACATTGACACAAGAGGCTACACCTTATGAACCCTGGACCATAGACCTATAACCCTATTATATCTTTCTTTATTTTGTTACTTTTTATTCTAGTGTACTTTGTCACTATTAATCTTTCTTTATATCATGTTCTTCATCTTTCCCTTCTCCCTCTCCCTCTCCCTTCATTCCTTTTATTTCTAATGTTTCTTTTCGTATCTCCTTGTTTATTTCTTACTACATTTATTTATGTTTTTCTTTCAGTCCATATATTTTCCTATTTACCTTTCTTCCTTTTGTCATTTCCTTTCGTCATTTCCTTTCTCACTACAATAATATTTATTCATTCTATTTATTTCTATCTTCATTTCCTTTTTTAATTACCTTCACATTTTTTTATTTGTCCTTAACTCGTTCACTCTCTTCTTTTGTTCCTTGTTTAATGTTCTCTCTTTCTATCTCTTTTCTTCTTTATTTTTTCCCCTTTATTTCTTTCATTTTTTCTTCCATTTTTCCTTCCTTTACTTTCCTTTTCTCTCCATTTTCCTTTTTTTTTCTTTCTCATTTTGTGGGCTCATTGCTTCTACTAAAAATCCCTCTCTCTATCTATATATTTATCTCTTTCACAAGTATAAGGGAGGTCTTGATTTGGAATCTATGGTTTTGTTTAAGAGAGAAACAAAATTTTCAAGAGAGGAGATTAGAGAGTTTGGTCTTGCAGGTGTATGCACATGATAACTATAGGAGCTATGAGAAGAAGGAAAAGTTGGTTGAAAACAAAAACTATGTGCTGAGAGTAGAGGAAGATATTATGTGGAGAGGAGTACACTTTTTTGTTAAGGGATGAGGGAAGATTTGATAACTTCTATTATTCTAACATTTCTTTTGAATTTAAATACCCAAACATGTACTTTATGATATTAATGAGGAATGATATTTTTATCTTCCATATAATGTATGTCATGTTCTAATTATTGTGGCTCAAAATTTCATCCTTTTTGTTATATGCTTGTTTGCATGTTTATGTTGATAGGTAGTTTGTTATGCTTTTATTTTATGGAAGGTTGTATGCATATTTTTATGTGTGATTCTTTTCGTTATAGCTATAGGAGGAGGTAATCACAGTGAGTAGAAACTACCTATACCAAAGCAATATTTTTCTTTCAATTGAGGTTTTGACCATTTGTTATACTGACACAACCTCCCTCTAACTAAACATGCATGCAGGTGATCAATATTAGGCCTTGAGTGTTGGAAGTTTGTGTTGTCATCGATGTCAACGAATCTATGTTGTTGCATTGATGTCAACCTATGGATATACTTTGGTTGGTTGCATTATGTTGTCATTAGTAGTCTCGTTGATGCCAACCTCTAGTGTTGCTTTGATGAGAAAGTTCTTGTGGATATCAAATTCTTGTGTGGATGAGTTACTGAGAAAGTGTTGCAGATGATGAGATGATGTTTGCGGTGCTTGGTTTCCAAGTGCTTTTGAGAAAATTTGAATAAAAGAGGAAATAGTATGTCATATAATTTTTTTGTATGGTAGAGTAGTGTTCATTGTTTTTCTTTGAAAATTTATTTTGTATTGAAGCTATTCTTGTGTGGTTCAGATATATTGATCAAAGGTGTTCAAGGGTGTTATATCCAAAGTTTCATGTTCTGGATCGTTTGACAAAAGAAATTATGTTCACTAGTGTGTGAACTATGAAAGAAGTGCTATCTAGGAGAAATGGTTTTGCTCCACATTTCTCTATGTTGTGGTTTATGGTTTTATGGAATCTAGGAGTGTGCTTATATTGTTCATATCTATCTTTACTCTAATTTGCTTACGTTTGAGTGCTCCAAAAGGTTGGATTTATAAGTTACAATGTGTGGAAGGTAAACTAATTGTACAAAATGAATATATTATTTAGGTTTATGTTGTTGTGAAGGATTTGTTGGATTTCAAGATGTTGATGGAATATTTTAGATTGTGTTTAAGTGTTATGTGTGGTCTAGGAGTCATATTTGGATCAAAGGAAGCATGTACTTAAATGTTTAATGGTGTTAACACGAGTTTGATCGACCTTGGGTGTTTACACTAATTGCAAATGTGCTTCGGTGTTTGTGGAAGCATGGTGTGGTAAGTGTGTGTAGATTTGGGCCCGAGTTAAGGTGTGATGTGGTCCACCTTCATTCCTCTCCAAAATGGGAATGTTTTGCTGCCAGCCTATTTTGAATTTGCATATTTGAGGTGCATAACTAACCTTGTAGATTGTTTTCAAGGTTGTAGATGGTATATATGTGTAATGAATTGATGGATAATGAGTGTGTAGAGTGTGTGGTGCAAAGTGTTGAGATGTGAAGTGTGAAAGTGCAAAATATAATGTGAGCTTTGATTCCCAAGACTACTGGAAGCAATGAGCAGAAGATGTCTACATTCTTTAGTAAGGTTGTAGATGGTCTGGTGATATTGTAAGAACCACCCAATTAATCACTAATAAAATATGAACATTAGGGAATAATATAAGTATAACCCAGAGTCGGGTCAAACACTTGACCAAAATCATTTCCTTCAAAAACCTATAAATGAGTCTACAATCTCCAATATGGTGCAAGTCTATGCACAATACTTTATCATAACTACACAGCTTGATTTATTTTATGACTAGATGCAAATACACACACCCCAAACCAAAAAGAAACTTGCAACAATTTAACTATTTTAGCCATGCTCTTCCAAAAAACAATTTCAGAATTATAAATGACAACACAAGAAAAGAAGTAAGAGTCGTCTACTCCTTCAATGGTAATACACAAGATACATAATACATAATATATCAACATTTGCATTTCAAAACCTCTACCATTCCTTTTCCATGAAATAGAAGAGAGAGATCATCATCAAGGTGATATCCACCCTACCACGAATATTGCTTCCCTGTACTACTCCACTAGAGAAGCTCGACCCATCACAAAGGATCTATCTATATGTGACAACATGCATGATGGAATCTGGTTCACTATGTGAAACACTAGTAAAATAGCATGCCTATATGCTCATAAAAATATGGGCATTAATCACCCAACAAACATGGAAAGCAACCCACAAAGGGATTTTGACCTATTTAAAAATATTTCACTTATGTTTACCACACCTTTATAAATAAAAATAATTATCATTTAAAATCATGTTAATTGCAATCTATAAATCAACTAGTAGTTTTGAATTTGCAGATTACAGTCGAAAGGACATCATTCAAATGATCATAACTCTTACATTACTAACTCAAATTCAAAACTTTGTTATGTTATGGAAAGGTGGAAGAATGAAGAACAAAACCCATAAATTATTTTCCAAAACTCCCAACCATGTTAGAGTAGTTTTTTTTGCAATACAACTCACTAGATTTCCAAAACAACAGTATGATAAAAAGAAAATCTTGTTATTTCAAAACTAATGCTTCAAATTCCACAACCAATCACATGTCAATAGTTCTCTTTACATCTCAACCCACTACATTCCTATCGAAATTAGACCAATTTTAAACTATGTTTATATATACATATGATTTAACAATGTGTCTATAGGGTTAGCTATTTGAATAGGTAACTATCACACAATTATATAAGTTAATTGAAGTCTCCACTTGGAATCCTTAGAGGTAGATCATGCTTCTTACATGAACAAATCATCTTGGCCCACTTATGCAACTTGTTAATTGCAGATAATTTTAATATATTGATAGCATGCATTTGATCAAGTGCCACTTTTGTTTTACTTACAATATGATTATCATGCATAAGGGGGTGATAGACAATCATTCAAATGTTGAGGACTTGAACATAACCACCATTACATTATTACTTAATTCAAGATCATTTATATGATTCAATACTTAGTATGAAGAATAATCAATATAAATAGTTTGATAGCTCAAGAAGACCAAAGTTGATAAAAAAAAGTCAAGAAGCAAAAATAAGTTATAACCCCTTACTTGCTAACAACTTGAGTTTCAATAGTTATGCACTTCATCCTACTCCTTATCATTCTTTCCTGGTAGTTTAATTTTATAAACAACTAGAAGATTTACCTTCTTCATTAGAATATATATACTTTATTGATTGTATTCTAAATAAAAAAAGTATGAATCTGTTGATCCATATTGATTGTTGCATTTTAAAGTGTTTCCAAGCTTCATATGGAGTAGCTAGAAATGACACTATATATACATTAAATACATAGAGAAATAAGATTTCTCTTTCATTTCTCATAGATAAATTTTCTTTTGTTGCATACACATCCTTTCATAATAAGTGTATTTAAATGTATGCTAAGGGCTGAAGTTTGGTGAATGCCTACTTAAAATCTTTTGTGTGTTAGGGTATGGTCCCATGGAGGGGGGCTTCCTAAAAAAATTCAATGGGTGTTGCTTAGGTTTTCTAGGAATATTTTAAGGCTAGTGGTCCCATGAATTCAATTTTGCAATTCAACTTAAAAGTTTGAGCTCCAAAATTTAAGGATCAAACTGGAGTATTTTTGGCAAAAATTAATAAATAAATAATAATTCTCTCATTTTTTTTTTTTTTTAGGAATTTAAAATTTTAAGTGATAGACAAGTGGCATAAAAACTTTCTAAAAAATTCCTAAGGTGTAGGGGCAATTTCTAGCCCCACCTCAATTTCACCCGTTGAAAGATTCATTTCTAAAAGGTAGGGGCTCCTATTTTCTAGAAAAGATTCTAATTAATCCCGTAGCACAATTTTTTTTCTTCATGGGACCACTTGATCCATGAAAATAGAAGCCCAAGCCCCCCCATGGGACCATACAGTTAGTAACTAAGTATATTATTAAAGAGTGTCAACAGTAACTGAATGTGCAACATCTCCTTCAATGTAATGCAATGGTACTAGATTTTTTATGATTATAATTGAAGCATGAGAAATGCAGTATTATCTAATAGACATCCAACACAATGTCTACCAACACATAAAATGACTTGGCTGCCAAAATTCCAGTCATACTGTTAGTTTCACTACTTTGTTTTATAGTTAGTAGCTGCATTATACTAAACATAGTGCACAAAAAAAGAACCAACATCTAACAAATAAACCATGCATAAAAATGGGCATTGTAAGCAATCTATCACCACACTTTAATACAGATAAATTCAAAAATGCCATAAAAACAAAAAAAAGTGCTCTTCTAGTAAGGTATAACCACCATAATGGTCTGCTCCATATGAAAATCATTTAGAGAATCAACAAGAAAGATGGAATCTAGGCTTATATCAAGAAATCTTGATGAAATAAAATAAAAGAGGAGATGAAAGGAAGAGAATATATATTGGTGAGTGAAACTTATCCTCTTTCCTTAGAGAATGCAACACTATTACTCCCCTTCTTTCATTATCTAATATTCCTAGCATACCACTCAATTCTTTATCTTTGCCAGCTCTCAGATATAAGCTAGTTTATTTGTAAAACTAAATAAAGAAATGAATAATAATTTGAGATAAATGCATATTGATAACAGTGTTGAATAAGAAGAAGGATGCCAAATTCCATACTGAAACCAATGTTGAATAAGAAGGATGTCAAATTCCATACTGAAACTAGTGTTGAATAAGAAGGATGCCACACATCCTTCATGATTTCCTTTTGCAGCTTCGAATAGGGTCTCCTCTTCTCCCAAAATAAAAAGAAGTGCTCTCCTTCCCCTCCCGTCGAATTTCCTTCCCAGTAAATCTATTTCCTTTTCTGAAAACCCCAAAAGAATCCTCTGGAAAAATATATTTGATTCTACAAACTTGCCAGCATATAGCCACGAAGACAAGCATGCAAATTGTGGAGAGATTGACAAGGCACGTGGAGGGGAAGGTAAGTGGGAAGGGTTATATTGACATGGGAGTGGGCACTTTTAATGATGTACTTTGTGTTCCATCTTTGTCCACTAATCTCCTTTTTGTTTATAAACATTTATTTATAAATTTTCTAATGGAATTGGTTTTAATTTAATTAATTTATTCATTTCTTTCTTAGCCTAGACTCTAGAAATTACCTTCATTGAATAAATATTACAATAACCTTTAATTTTATAATTATTATTCTAACTTGATTTTTTTTCAAAAGTTACAAGGGAGATAGTTATGACAAAAAGATTAATAATTACATGACATTAATATAAATTATTATTTTTTCAGCAAAAGGCATAATGCCCATATATATATTTATATTTATAATAATTTATGGAAATTACAATAGAGAATATATTTCTTTTCTCAAAATGATATCCACCTGGATCAGACCCTTTCTAAAATGATTGTATCACAAAAACCAAGTTTCAGTACCTCCCTAGGAATGTGACAACGTTCTATTCTTGCATTTATTTTTCATTAGCAAAATTGCACATCGACTGAATAGCGAAAAGGAACACAAAACATACTATATCGTTTGTCTAATACATTAACCAAAAAATAGATACTACTATGCCAAGACAAAAATAGCCTTTTTACTTTAGAGGTCGTCATTCTTCCATATGCATAGGGAGGCAATCATTTTCATCTTGCACAAGTCATTTAAATTTTCTATTGAAGAATGATATGATGGAATGTCATTGAGATTGATGTTCCAACCAACTCACTCCTCCATTTGTTGATGTAGACCCGAATTCACAATATAGGTTTGATGAACACCACGATTAATAATTGCTTCAACCATTGACTATTGAACACCAATATTATCAGTTGCATCACCTACAAGCTGTAGAAACCCATGAGACCCATATGCTTCACCTACAGGCTGAAGAATGCCACTACTTTCAACAAGAACTTGAGGAGGCCTTGGCGGATTATGCTCATGAGTGAGCAAATCCATGATTTCTTGCCCTTTTTGCTTAACTTTATCTACTAGATCAGAATCAAATTCCCCTACAAACCTTTTGAGGGCATTTAACATGAAGCTAGAGTTTTGTTGGACTAGAGTCTTATTAATATCAACAAGCAATGCATGAAAGGATGATCTATGCAATAGAATCTTCCTAGGAAATAAAATTGCTACATACCCATGTCCACTCCACATATCATAGCTTTGGCAAGCTTTATATAGGATGCCATTTTCTAGACATTCTTCATTCACCACTTTATTTGTGATTTTCTCCACTAGATTGACACTTTGAAGGACATCCATGAGGTTGGAAATGGAAATCGACAGAAATTGAGAAGGATATATCAGACGCTTTGCCTCAGGCTCTTTCATTAATATTAATTATTAAAATTATGTAAACGATGATATATTAATTTTATAATTATATATTTTAGATTTATAAAATAATATTATATAACATATTATTAGACATCTATAAAAATAATAATTTTTAATTAAGAATATAAATTTTGATCATATACTTTAGACACTAACTTTGATTAAATTAAATTAATAAATCAATTATTGTAAACATGACTTAATTTTAGTAATAAAAATCAATAGAGAATGCAACACTTATAATACTACATGCCTATATTGTAGCTTAATGGAAGGAAATAACAACTACATATTAGATACAATTTAAATATATATTTTATAAATATTGATATATTACATAATAATTTTAAATATATTAATATTAATATTAAAATTATGTAAATGATATATTAATCATTATACTAAAATTTTAAACATAAGCTTGCAATATATTGGTTCATAATAATAACATATAAGTTTAAAATTTTAAATTTTAAAAATTCAATATTAAATAAATATAATATGTTTGTTTTTATTTTTAGTTTTGTATTTAATAATACTAACATATATATATAAAACATTGTTAATTATAAAATACTTTCACTCATATTTCTCGTGAATGGAATGGTGTTGCTGATTGCTTGGCTAAATGGGCTTTGATCATATTTATGATTGGAATTTAGTGGATTGGGAGCAACTACCCCCGGATTTGTGTCAAAAATTGGATCAATTGGTTGAACTTGATAGGGCTATTTAATGCCCTTGCTTTGTAATGTTTCCTTGTTTTAATAAAAATTTTGCCCCTCCTTTGTTGCTTTCACTGTATAACACTGAGCATAACTAGCATACATATATTAATTAATAATATATATATATATATATATCTATAAAACGTTGAAAGTTATCATTATCTGGGTGCCTATTGATTTGAGGAAAAATGCTTACATCTTTATTAACATTAATTTCAAAAGTCATATATACGATTTCATTGTTACTTTTCAAAATAAAATAATTCTGTAAAAATAACTATTACATGTTAAAAAATATGAAATTTAATGTTAAAAAAGATGAATTTCAATGTTTTATAATTAATATTTTTTCTTTACTTAACATTGTTCTTAAATTTTAAATATAAAATATTTTTTAAAACTTTTTTGAACCCTTATTAGAACCCTAACCCTTACCTTAAACCCTAACCCTAAATTATTTCTTTTTATTCTTAAACATTTTAGGGAATTTTAGGAGATATAGCTACAAATGTCAATTTCTTGGCACAATACTTTTAAAAACTATATTATTTTTATTTGCACTAAAATTATTTCACTTTTTACAAATTGGTTCCAAAATTTATCACCGGAAGATGTCTTTATAGAAAAAGAAAATTCATTTTTACATGACTTCCACCTACCTATCATTTTCAATGAAGCTTCAAAAACTTTACAGAATATTCCTTCGTCGCTTTCACTGTTTCAGCGTTATTATTATTAGCATACATAAAACCTACTTCTAAAAATAGTTCTTTCAATAAACATATATTGAATTATAGAAAAAAGAAATTTCATTTTCAAAATAGAGACGGTTAGAAAAAACAACAGCACATGACTTCCACCTACCTATCATTTTCAATGAAGCTTCAAAAACTTTACACAAAATATTCCTTGTTGCTTTTACTATATAACGTTTTTAGCGTAATAAATATAATTAGTTATTGAATATAATATGCCTTATAATCATTGACATATTAATATTAATTGTTAAAATTATGTAAATGTTAATACATTAATTTTATAAAAGTATAAATTATTTTTATTTTTTATTAATAATATTATTAAAAATATATAAATAGTTTTAAAAAATATAATTTTTATAAAATAAAAAAAATACTATTTATAAATTAAAAAATCAAAATATAAAATTTAGGAGTTACCCCCATAAATGGTAACAACTTATCCAAAGAAAAAAAATAAAATATAAATTAAAAAAATCAAAATATAAATTAAATATTTTGTTTTTTTGCATAATCATTATAAGACATGATATGTTAATATCATTATTAAAATTATGTAAATGTTAACATATTGATTCTCTAATTATACATTTGAAATTTATAAAATAATATTATATAGATGTAGTATTTTTTAAAATAAATTTATTAATTATGATTAATGTTATTTTAATATAAAAATATTAATTTTTAATTAAGAATATATACTACTCTTGTGTTCTCATCTTCCACTACAACTAGCGAGGATTACCTAAGATTGTTACTTGTGTTGGCCTCCTATAGAGGTTGTGCTGCCATTGTAGGCTTACGCCTCTCGACGTAACTAGCTTATCTATCTTAATATATCAAGATATATATATTATATGCCGAGAGATATCATTTTCTTAGCGTATTTGTTCTTTTTTAAATTTAAAAAATACGCCTCGAAAATGATATCTCTCGGCGTATAATATATATATCTTAATATATTAAGATCTATATAAGTTAGTAGCAGTTGCGGTGTGCATTGTTGGAGTAATTGGACATTTACTTTATTAATTAAACAATATTTGTTTAATTACATAAAGTTTCCTTTTAACTCTTTTTCACTTAAGCTAACATTAGGTACATAATAATTAATTACTTTATTAATTATTATTGTGCAAGCCTAGGGTTTTCCTTTTTAGGGTTTTCATCTATATGTAGTTGAAAACTATCTTTTGTATCATTAATTCATTTTACATTTTGTGTGAATTCATGGCTCCACATTCTTGAGCATTTCCTTTGTTGCTTCTTTTTGTTTCTCCTTGTAACAGGTTATTTGCTTGCAAAGATCTTTTGGGCTTCTGTGGTGTTGTATCTTCTCAACTCCAACATGGTATCAGAGCTTCAGATTTGCAGCTGCTTATTTTTGTTTTGAAGATTTTTGGAGCTACAAGAGTTTGTTGCAAGCCATTTTTTATTGGAGCCGTCATCATTTTTGCTTCAAACATTCAGTTTTCACTCATTTGCAGGAAAAACAATTTTTGGGTTTTGTAGCCAGCATCGAAATCTGAAATGGGTATCTTTTAGATTTTGCATATCTTGCAAAGATCTGGAGAAAATTACTGTTGAAAAAATGGCGCGCGTCATTTTTCTCCTTACTGAAAGTAAAAAAAAAAATCATTTTCTCATATTCTGCTTGTTGGATCAAGAAACGATTTCTGGGTTTTGTTTCTAGCATCAAAATATTTGTGGGTTTTTATTTTTGTCTACAAACAATGAGTAGATTTTCTAGAAATCAAGTTAGAAATAAATGTTTTTTGCTAGAAAATTCATTTCCTGCAAGCTAAATTCAGTTTTTGAAAAATTCATAACTTTTGGCCACGGTGTCCGTTTTGCGCAAACGAATAGGCGTTGGAAAGGTGTTACAGTGCTCTTTCCAGATCTACAGTCTATTTTATCAGAATATTTACCAAGTATTTTTTATTCAGCTTTGTGTGTTTTTACACTTTGCTCAATTACTTGGTCATCTTGGCTCCTACACGGGGTTTGTTTGCGTTGGATGGGTTATCTTGATATGCTTTATCATTACTGAGATCATTAGTCTCTAAATTTTTCATTTGAAGAGTTATCATGGGTTTCTCTACGCATCCTTCAGTTGTTCTTTTGGAACGGGGTAATTATGAGTCATGGGCAAAGGGTATACTTACACATTGTAGGTGGCTTAATATTTTGCCTTATTTGTATGATCTCATACCTGAACCAGCAACTTTAGAGGGCAGATTAGCATGGGATATTATTAGAAATCACATTGCAGAGTTATATTGTTTAGTGTTGATCATGACATTGTGTTGGTTATATCGGACATTGATTGTCGTCACCCACTTTGGACACGTCTTTGGGAGATCTATGGAGACCCTATTCTATCTCCATTCCCAGAGGATCTTGCTTCAGATTGTCTCATACCCATTGCTTGGAGAGAGAATACACCATTTGATCATGATACTTTAGAGGAGCTTGAGTATTTAGACACCCTTACATATTCCGATGGATCAGAGGTTTGTCTCACAGTTCCTACTCTTCAGACTGAGACTTCATCAACATCTCTTGTTGTTCTTGATTCAGTACAGCAGGGAATCATACATCTTCCAGACATAGCTACTTTGGACTCTTATGTTGCAGACATATCTTTCTTGTTTGTTGAGTCCTATATTGCAGATTTGGAGGATTATTTTGAGGACATTCATCTCCTCTACCTTAACAGTCAGGTTATCATTGTTCACCCACCATTGTCTGTGCATTCAGAGGTTGCATTTCAGTATTCTCCACATCAGTTTGGATTTGACATTATTTGTTTCCATTCAGACAGTGAGACTCTTCAGCATCCTATCATGGCACACATCTTGAGACAGATTGGTTCTTCCTTCTTCACAGGGTTTCTTCGGTATAGGTCCATGGATCCGTTTCTTCCCAAGGGGAGGAATATCATTTGCCGCTTCAGGATCTCCTTTTGGATTCTACATCAGGCATCTACCATTGTGACAAGAGTTTCTTCATTGTGGGGGGGCCTTCTTCTCTCTTTCTATATCTCCTATGGAGATCATTGTACATGTACTTATATGATAGAAGCTGTCTATGGGGGGTATTATGTTATCCACCTCCTATCCTTCTTTCGTTAGTGCATTGCATTTTTCCTTGCATTCTATTTTGGGGAGGAGTTTTGTTCCCTATATTTTCTCCTTTACCCCATTTCATTTAGTTTGCATTGATTTTGTACATGGGTACCTGATCTGGCCTTGTTGCCGGGACCCATTGTTTTTGCTTCTAGTAGCTTCTTCTAGGTTTTAGCTTCTCCCTATGTCTATCTTAAGGGGGGGTGTTAGAGTAATTGGACATTTACTTTATTAATTAAACAATATTTTAATTCGTAAAGTTTCCTTTTAACTCTCACTTAAAATTAGGGTATAATAATTAATTTTATTAATTATTATTGCAAGCCTAGGGTTTTTTTTAGGGTTTTCATCTATATGTAGTTGAAAACTATCTTTTGTATCATTAATTCATTTTACATTTTGTGTGAATTCATGGCTCCACATTCTTGAGCATTTCCTTTGTTGCTTCTCTTTGTTTCTCCTTGTAACAGGTTATTTGCTTGCAAAGATCTTTTGGGCTTCTGTGGTGTTGTATCTTCTCAACTCCAACATGCATAACACATTGAATAAATTAATATATTTAGGGTTATGATTAGAGTTAGCATTTAGGATTAGGGTTTATATCATGGTTAGGGTTAGCATTAGGGTTAGGGTTTGGTTTAGATTTATTATTATGATTAGGGTTAGGGTTTAGTGTTAAGGTTGGGTTTATAGTCATAGTTACTATGAGAATTATGTTAGGGTTAGGGGTAGAAATATGGTAAGGATTAGGGTTTGGATTATAATTATGGTTAGGGTTAGGGGTAGAATTATGGTTAGGGTTAGGGTTTGAATTATGGTCTAGCCCTAATTTAGTGTTAAGGTAAGTGTTAGCATTAGGTTTGTTCTATGGTTAGGATTATGTTTAGGGTTTACATTAATGTTCGGGTTAGGGTAAGAATTAGGGTTAGCATTAGGGTTAGGGTTTGGTTTAGATTTATTATTATGATTAGGGTTAGGGTTTAGTGTTAAGGTTGGGTTTATGGTCATAGTTAGTGTGAAAATTATGTTAGGGTTAGGGGTAGAATTATGGTTAGTGTGTACGTTAGAATAGGTAAATCAAATTAAATCTAAACTAATACACTAATGAAACATTAGATTGAAGAAATTAAATTAAAGAAAGTAGATGCAAAATCTAAACTATTGTTTCTTCAAATTCGTCCCATTGTCCTCTATCTCCAAGGATTCATTTCAAGATGCTTACTCTCAGTTGTTTGAAACAGCAGCTTGTTGAATTGGCAGCTTGAGAGAATGAGATTATCTAAAATGTATATGCATTTGCTAAAAGATTAAGATTATGAGAATTGAAATGTTATGAATGCTAATATGCGACTATAGTAACTACGCATGAAAATCTAAGATGAGAGATCCTTTTCCACTCATAAGAGGGCTGTATTTATAGATTTTTGAAGGTAGGAATTCGATTAGCCAAGATCGACGGTCAAGTTCAAACCTGTTAGAATGAATGGTGAGAGATCGAGAATTCGAAAAAGAGGTGGAATTCTAAGAGATGAGTGGAGAATGAAGAGACAATTTGAAAGGTGTCTCTCATAATTAAGTAAATAAATATTTAATTGTGTGAGAGAAATGAAAAGACTTTAATTAAATATTGCAAATATTTAATTATGTGAGAAGAGAAAAAGCCTTTTAATTAAATATTAAGAATATTTAATTTTGTGGGAAGAGTGGGAAATCTAGAAAATGATTTCATTAAATATTGAAAGTATTTAATTAAATGTGGAAAGAAGAATATCATTTAAATTTGGAATTTAAACTTGTGATAATTAATGTAAATAAATTGTAAAATCTATTTAATTAATTAAGAGGAAGATAGTATTAATTAAATAAACTTTATTTATTTAATTAAATTAGAAGAATTAGGAAATAAATAATATAAATAAATAATTAAATTTATTTATATGTAGATGACTTAAGAACATTAATTAAATAATTCATATTTAATTAATTAAGAGGTTTGATCAACCGTGACCATTTTTAGATGTGTACATTTTGCCCCTCTTTGTAGTGATGTGTTTCACGCATTGCTTCAAAGAAATTGCCCCTGATTTTGAACAATTACTGATGATGCTATATGCCCCCTCGAGAGATAAATCGCATGATGAGTATGATTATGAGACTGATTTGAAAGATTTTCAGATGATTTCGAAGAAAATACGGTGATTTAACTCTCGAAATAGCACTTTGCAAAGTAATTAATGCTATTTTTACCAATTTAAAAGGTGAAAAAGGTGAGAAGTCACTTTCATTTGAACAGTAACCTTTGAGGATTTTTGGAGCTTTGATAGAGATAAAAAGCCATGCCGATCCTATATGAGCACCACAGATTCGAGCGAGGTCGCCGTCATCAGAGACCACCTGCGTATGGACCTTCGGTAATTCGATCCAAACCTCTCCGTAAAATTTTTAATGATTTTTGGATGCCTTTTCAAATTTTTTAAATTTTGAAAATTCTGTTTTAGCACATATGATAGATTAGCGCATAGGTTAGATTAGTGCATAGATGAACTGTTATAGTGCATATGTGTGATGAAATAGTGCATCCATGAAATCGTGCATCCATAGACTATTTTAGTGCATCCATGGAATAAAGTCACGCATCCATGGTTTTAGCGCGTTGATTGACTATTTTGGCGCATTCAATTGATAAAATAGTGCATTCATGAAATCGCGCATCCATAGACTGTTTTAGTGCATCCATGGCTTTTTGCTGAATTTCGACTTTTGAAAAAAAAATGATGCATGCTTGACGATTGTTGCTAGATTAGACAAAAAAAATTATGCTTTTGAATATCATCAATGATTAGATTTGGTAAATTTGTCTTCGTGTTTGAAGAACAAATAGGTTTGATAAATTTTGCTTCCATGCGATATGAAAACAAAATAGAAATGATAGATTTGCTTTCTTGATTGAAAGCCAAATAGATTGAGTCTCGATTACTGTTAAATTTGTTTCCATGCAATATGAAAAACAAATAGTATTGATAGATTTGCTTTCCTGTTTGAAAGTCAAATTAAGTCATGATGACTGTTAAATTTGTTTCCATGCGATATGAAAAACAAATCAAAATTGATTTGAAATTTTCTTGATGTACTGATTGATTGATGATATCCATTGTTGATTGATTTGCATGCTTGCTTGATGATATTGTAAAGGAGGAATTTAACCTCCTCCAGATCAGAGAGATTTCCGCAGACATGGGAGATGATTCCTCGACTATCCCATGAGGATTTGGGAGTGATAGACCAGTGTGGCCTGAGAGCTCTATTGAGTATTCCGCAGTATCGGATCAACAGGGCTTTGTTGACTGCCTTATCGAAGCGGTGGCACAACAAACATAACACCTTCCACTTGCTGATAGGAGAGATCACGGTGACTCTAGAGGATGTTTACAGGATTCTGGGTATTCCTGTGGTTGGAGAGCTTGTGATTTATGATCACAAGGCGATTGGGGGGACAAATGCCTTGAGATGGGTCTTCCAGGATCCTCATGTTTGCGGATATGAGCTTCCTCGGAAGGAGATGGTGGAGAGATATGCCCCACTGCCTTTGATTTTAGCAGGGATGATTGGTGGTTTCCTTTTTCCTAATTGTAGGGCAAAGGGACCAGGATCCTCATGTCTGCGGATATGAGCTTCCCTGGAAGGAGATGGTGGAGAGATATGCCCCACTGCCTTTGATTTTAGCAGGGATGATTGGTGGTTTCCTTTTTCCTAATCGTAGGGCAAAGGGACTATCAGTTGCGTGGGGTAGGATCTTGGAGGACATGCTTCTCCATCGTACCAAATATGCTTGGGGGTCCTGCATGCTTGCCCATCTGTACCATGACCTCCATCAGGTCATGTACACAGATGGGAAGAGTCTTTCCTGCGGGGTGACTCTTTTGCAGCTATTCGTGTGAGAGCACTTCGCGATTACATGCCCCATTGTCAGGAGAGATCACCCCATCGGATTCCCCTATGCTTATGCATATACAAGGCCCCTTGTCTAGCCAAGGCTGGGTGAATTGGAGTATTGGCGACGGGTACTTGATGATTTGGATACGGTCGGTCATTTGGTGATCGTATGTGGATTGTGACCCATGGCAGGTAGACGACATAGAGCTACCATATGTGACGAGGTCCAGATACTTGATTGGACGAACCCCATTCAACATTGAGCGATTTCTGGGCCGGAGGGTTCTGAGGCAGTTTGGATGGGTATAGATGATGCCACAGGGGGTAGCACACTATGCTAGGCATCGGGGGGATGTACCAGAGTGGGGTCCAGTTTTGACCATTGAGGCAGTCAGAGAGTACTTTGAGCTGCAGCCGGAGGATTGGACTGTACAGCTAGAGGTCATAGATGTAGGGATGATAGAGGACTATGCTGCATACTTCTATACACATCCCTTTCCTCGGTTTACCAATCTAGATGAGCCTGCCCCATTGATGGGAGGTCCAGTTATTCAAGCAGGGCTACAATAGCCACAGGGACATCCAACAGTAGGGCAACCACAGGATCAGGGACAGGTACAAGCAAAGCAGACCGCAGATATCGGCGAGGTGGCGATGGAGGTGGATGATGAGAGCTCCGAGGATGAGGAGATGGATGAGGAGTTAAACGACTTGGATGCTGGGGACGATGGGGATGATGGGGGTGGTGGGAGGCAGATACTTTTCTTTGATATTCCCTTCAAGACGAGGCAATAGACATCTAGAGCGGTAGGTCAGGCTAGCACTTCGGCGCCACGGATCACCATCAGGGCTCCGTCATAGGGACAGGTGGATGCTTTGCAGACTGAGGTTCAAACTCTTAGGAGTCAGTTAGTGCAGACACAGGTGACTATCAGTCAGCTGCAGGGACAGATAACACAACCACCACCTCCTGACCCACATATAGCACAACTTATGGCCGAGAGGGATAGCTTTCGGGAGAGATGTGTACAGGCTGAGGGGGTAGCCGAGAGACTACTGAGATCAGTGGAGAGCACCTCTATTGGAGAGGTTGTGGCAGAGGGGCTAGAGACTGCTCAGGAGGCCGAGTACTACCGGATGCGATATTTTGAGGCAGTGCCACCTGAGCGACGGATAGCATTTACTCAGTCAGGTACTCGGACTCAAACCCACTCACGCAACCACTCTAGGAGTGCGACCAGGAGTGTGGGTCAGCCTGTCAGACAAGAGATCAGAGCCTCTGGGAGTAGAGATCCGTCGAGACCTACTACCTCAGGAGGCAGTAGCAGTCATGTGCCCCGGCCAGATGCCCCTCAGTGATGAGCATTTGGTACACATTTATGCCATTGTATGCGATATATCTTTTTGAAACATTTGATATCCTTGTATTCCTGGACATTTGTTTTGATGAGATCTATGATATGCAGTGGTGATTTGATTATGCACGTGTTATGGATGATTCATGCATATGTTTATGAATGCATGTTTTTACTTTCAGATGCTATGTTGTGATGATTTTCATGATGTATGATGATGCAAATGATGATGTAAATGATTTCCTTCTATTTCATGTAGGATGTGTTGTGATGAAATGATTCTTAATATGATGATATAGGATGAAATCTAAAAATGATTTTGCTTTTATAATGTATGCAATGAATGCAAAATGTAAGATGTGATGGTAAATGCTTTTGATGAATGATGTATGTAATGAATTTATGATGCAGGATGTAAATGCTTTATATGAGATGAATGAATATGATTTATGATGATGTAATATGTAATAAATGATAATGATGCACTGGAAATGAACGTATGATATATGATGAAATGAAAATCATTATGATAACCTAAGTGATGATGTGAAATGAAATGAATGCAATTTTATTTATGAATATGCGTGAAATATTTGAATGTATATGATGATGAATGATTAAAGGATGATTAAAATATCAATCATGCATATGATGTGTAATGATAAATAATGATAAGATGATGAAATAAAATGAAACGATGATAAAAGAATGCAAGTGCAATGATAATGATGTGAAATGACAATGAAAATGAGATGTAACAAATGTCCAGTCCTACTCCACCATTGTGAAAAGATATTTAAAGATGTGGTCAACCTTCAAAAATCTATTTAAAAAGAACCTTGAAATGCAAATGAATTATGCAGTCCTAATAATGAATTATGCAACCCTAAATGCAATAATGAATCATTCTCCTTGTTGCCAATTCATGTTGCGTTTAATTTTTATCATTGAGCCTTTTAATATGTTGAAAGTTAGTACAAGCATCAAAGGGTATGTTAGCACCAATGATGACCTAAGTACTGCTTCCATAATGTTTGATGTAGCAAGTTAATACAAGCATCGAGGTATTATTGAACCAAGATGACCTGAGTGCTTGCATAAACAGACAAAAGTTAACCATTTTCCTATGCAAATTCTGAAATATCATCAATGATACGTTGCAGATCATGTCCCATGACCAATTTGCATAATACTAATGATTAGCTTACAGACAACAAGCAAAGAAAAATCATACTTCTTCCTTGTGATTCTAGTTCAGTACATCATTGAACCACTCCAAAGATATGATGTCATCAAATATCAAAACAACAATTTGCAACTTATTACTTTAAGTTTGTCATTCATTTTGTTCAAATTAAGATCATCCAATTTGCTTTAAATTATCTGTCAAAAGATTCATGTAATCTCAGTTTAATTGGACAGGACTGTTATTTTTGATATTTCGATGCTAGACACAGCTACCGGTTACCTGCTAGGAAAGCAAACTGCCCCTTAGTGACCTTGTACTTTGACTCTTGCTAAACACAACTGTTGTGATGGATAATCCTCAAACCATCAAGCCATGATGAGATCCTTGTCGATCCAAGGAGATGATGCAATGCGAATGCGATGGTGAGGTGTGTGCACGATGCTGATGAAAAGGATGCATATGCAGAATGAATCCTAATAGATGAGAGAGCCAAATAAAATCACAAACAATGCCTATTTGCCAGGTTTTCAGTGTTTGTTTTTATTGCACTTTTTCCTGATTTTATGATTTTTTTGCTATTACCAAGACGCTTGTTTGCCAGGTATTCATCAAGGCAATGTTTTTTTTTTTTCAGGACTTTTATATTGTTTTTGATTTTCTCAGGTGTAGAACCTCTTCAGATGAATGTTGTTGATCGGATCTTCGAACAGGTCCCCTTTTGCTGTTGACAATTGATATGCCCCCGATCTGTATGCTGCAATGATAACGAATGGGCCCAACCAATTTGGTTCAAACTTACCTTTCTTTTCTCGATCTTGTTGATTTCGACGGTTTTCTCTGAGAACCAAATCACCCACTTGAAAATTTCATGGTTTGACTCTGTGATTATAGTTGCGAGACATAATTTGTTGATATCCCTTCAAATGATTTGCCATAGTTTGACGCTATTCATCAAGTAGTTCTAGCTCTTGCAATCTTGATAGTCGATAATTTTCATCATTGATTATCCCTTTGAGTGATACTCGAAGTGAAGGAATCTCAACTTCCAGTGGTAGAATAGCCTCTGCTCCATAGACCAATGCATAAGGAGTAGCTCCTGTCGGTGTGCGAATGCTTGTTATGTAGGCCCATTATGTTGGATTCAATTGGACATGCCAATCACGACCTGCTTCATTCACTATTTTCTTTAAAATCTTCAGAATTGTTTTGTTTGAAGCTTCGGCTTGACCATTCCCCTGTGGATAATAAGGTGTAGAGAACCTGTGTTAGATGTGAAATATTTCACATAGTTCATCAACATCCTGATTTTTAAAGGGTCTACCATTATCTGTGATAATGGAGTTAGGAATGCCGTATCTGCAAATGATATAATTCAAGATGAACGAAGAGATTTGTTTGCCCGTAACAGTCGTTAGAGGAACAACTTCAATCTACTTAGTGAAATATTCAGTGGCTGTAATGATAAATTTATGTCCATTTGAAGATGATGGATGTATCTTTCCAACCAAGTCTAATCCCCACTGAGCGAAAGGCCATGTTGTGGTAAAGGGTTGTAATTCCTGAGTAGGCACGTGAATGAGATTCCCATGAATCTGACATTTTGCACATTTCTTCACAAAGCCGAATGATTATTTCTCCATGATTGGCCAATAGTATCCTAATCTTACAAGTTTTTTTGCTAAGGTTAGTCCACTTGAATGTGTCCCACAAATTCCACCATGGACCTCTTGTAAGGATTTTTTCGATTCATTACGTTCAAGACATCTAAGGAGGGTACCATCTAGACCACGCCTATATAAGACATCAGCAATTAAGGTGTAACAAGATGATTGACGAATGAAATTCCATTTTTGATTCCTAGACAAGCCTAAGGGTAAAGTAGTATCTTTTAGGTAAGTGTAAATTTGGCCATATAAGGAAGAGTCAGAGCTCGTAAGATGGCTAATGATTTGTGTTTCAGGATTGTCATGGGCAGGAGAAAACAATTGTTCCACTAGGACATCGTACCATTTTTGATTCTTTGATAATTGGAGTAGAGAGGCGATTGTAGCCATAGCATCTACTGCTTTGTTATCAATGTGCGAAATCTGTATGAACTGGATATTAACAAAGTATTTCTTGAGATCTTCCACCATTTTTTTGTAAGGTATCAACTTGTCATATTTGGTGTGATATTCATCATTGATTTGATTTATAACAAGTTGTGAATCACCAAAAACTTGTAGTTCTGCGATTTTCCAATCTACTGCAATTCTCATGCCGATTATCAATGCCTCATATTCTGCTATGTTGTTTGTGCAAGAAAACATTAGTCGATAATATTTTGGAATTGTATGTCCTTTAGGTGTAATAAAAAGAATTCCTACTCCTAAACCATGTTGAGTGTAAGAACCATCAAAATAGAGGGACCATGATTGTTGGATATCTGCTGTGAAAATGTCGGCATCAAGAAAATCAACATATATTGGGTGTTCTGCTGGCATCGGTGCTTCTGCTAATTGATCTGCAATTACTTGTCCTTTTATAGCTTTTCGATCCACATACTAAATATCAAACTCGCTTAAGATCATAACCCATTTAGCCAACCTGCCAGTTAAGGTTGCCTTACTTAGAAGATATTTGAGTGGGTCAATCTTAGCCACAAGCTTTACTGTATGAGTCAGCATGTAGTGTCGTAACTTTTGAAAAGTAAACACCACTGCTAAACAAGCTTTTTCAATGAAGGTGTAATTTAGCTCATGACTTGTTAAGGTTCAAATGATGTAATAAATGGCTCATTCTTTTCCTGAATAATCTTCCTGTGCCAATAATGCTCCTAAAGACACTTCTGTGGCAACAATATATAATATGAGAGGCACACCTTGTATTGGTGGAGTGAATACTGGTGGATTCATGAGGTATTGCTTTATCTGATCAAATGTTGCTTCACATTTGTGCTCCCATTTGAATGGAACATTCTTGTGCAAAAGATGTGTAAATGGTAAACTTTTATCTGCTAGTTGAGCAATGAATCTTCGAATGCAACCGTCCCTGTAGAGAGTGTAGCTGACTAACATTCCTTGGTGGTGGAATATCAAGAATTGCTTGTACCTTAGCTGGATCCACTTCAATTCCCTTTTTTGACACAATGTATCCTAGTAGTTTTCAAGATTTCACTCCAAAGACGCATTTCTTAGGATTAAGTCTTACTTTGAATTGTTCCATTCTTTTGAAAATTTTAGATAAGATATCGATGTGTCCTTATCTAGTGTTAGACTTGGCAAGAAGATCATCAACATAATCTTCCATGAATGTATGCATCATATCATGAAAAATTGTTGTCATTGCTCATTGGTAGGTAGCTCCTGCATTTTTTAATCCAAATGGCATTACGTTCTAGCAATAGGTACCCCGAGGACATGTAAATGATGTTTTATCCTGATCTTCTAGTGCAATCTTTATCTGGTTGTATCCTGAGAATCCATCCATCAATGAGTACATTGCATGTCCAACAGTTAGATCCACAATCATATCAATGTTTGGTAAGGGAAAATCATCTTTAGGACATGCTTTGTTCAAATCCCTGAAATCTGTGCAAATTCTGATCCTTCCATCTGGCTTTGAAATAGGTACGATATTGGAAATCCATTCCACATAATCCATAGATTGAATGAATCTAACATCCAAAAGCTTCTTTAATTTCTCTTTAATCAACAATGCAACATGTGGATGCATTTTTCTGAGTTTCTGTTTTATAGGTTTTGCCCCCAGTATAATAGATAGATGATGCATGATGAGATCTGGATCCAATCCAGGCATATCTGTGTAGGACCATGCAAAACTGATTTGATTATCTTTGAGAAATTATGTGAATTTAAGTACTTCTTCATATGTCAGAGATGCAGCTAATTGCAAAACTTTAGGCTTTTCTATAGTGCCTATATTGAATGCCTCCATTGGTTCGATTAAAATGGAAGATCTTTCCTGATAATACTCTGAAAGAGTGTCAAGTTTCCCATCCTCTAGCGCCTTTGAAAGGTTTTCACCATTGGATACACTTTTTATTTTTCTTTTTTCTTGATCTAACACTACCTTTATTAGGTTTTCACCATTAGATCTTTCTTTCATTTTTCTTTTTTCTTGACCTAATACTGCCTTTGTTAGGTTTTCACCATTAGGTCTTTCTTTTATATTATTTATTTCATAGCTGAGAAACTTGGCACTTTCTTGTCGAAAACTCTGATCTTGTGATTCCCCGGTGGAACTTGTTTCGGGATGGGATGAACAAAGAAAGTTTATTATGGTTTCGTCATTTGGAAAAGTTGGAACATCAATGGGTGCAATTTGTTCCCAATCAATGAGTTCGGGATGAACCAAAGGTAATGGATCATTAGGATGAGTAAGGTCATTGGTCGTGAGGGTCATGATGTTATTGTCATCATCATTATAGGGAAGGTTTGGGATGGTCTCCTCCTCAAAATGCTCTATCTCACTTTGAATCGAATTGGTCTCACTAAAGTCCTGATCGCTTTGTATGACATATTCAAACGGAGGTCTTGAGCTTTCTCCTTGTAAGAATGTAGGTGAGAATTTGTGTATGACATCCACCCTTTTCTCAGAGATACATGTATCGTCAGAGAAATCATCCCATTCATATTCATTTGAGTCTGTTTCAGAATTATCTGCTTGAATTCTCAAAATTGATTCAGCTAATTCCTCATTTGATGGTCTTTGTGTTACTTTTTTCTCAGTATCTTCACCATATCCTAGCCCAGTCTTATCTTTTGGATGCATTGTTTTTAATTGGATAGGTTCAACAATACCTTATTTTCTCTTACCTAGAGGGCCATTTCCTTCATAACCCATCTGTTGCATGATAGCATAACCCTTTCCATATTGTTGTGTGGGTAGTTTGATATGCTGTACGGATTCTCCTTCATCTTTATAGAGCCAATCAAGAATAGCTCTATCTTCTCCTTCAGTTTCTTTGATAAACCTCCCATTAAACTTGGTAATGGGGGTTGAAGTTGAGGCTAAAATTGATGTAGCCTGTTGTGTAGACGTCGACGATTGTCCATGAGATCTTGGCGATAGGGGTAGATTAGAGAGAGATAAAGAATATTCTCCCACCCCATTGTCTTTTAACTTGGTGCCAAAATTGCTTATTATTTCTTGTACTTGTTCTTTGTTTTTGGAGGTAGAGATGGCCAAAGCCTCTCTATTATGTGGGACAAATGTGTCCTAAGTTGCTCTTAGGTTAGAACAAGTTTTTACTGCTATTGTGATCAGCGAGTATTGTTACTTCCTGTCCATCATATGGAAACTTCAAACATTGATGATAAGTAGATGGAACAGCTTGCATGTCATGGATCCAAGGGTGACCCAATAGTATGTTGTAGGTTAGATCCCGATCGAGAACTTGACAAAAAGTATTCTTCACAATAGGTCCCACTCTGATTGGTAACATGATGAGACCTTTGGACGTCCTTTCCTCATCATCATAGGCTTTGATTGTAATTTTTCTCCGTGGATCTATAGAATTTGTTGAATATCCCAAAGCTAGGACCAATTTCAAACTACAAATATTTAATCCGGCTCCCCCATCTATAAGAACACGTCTAATGCGGGCTTTGTGAACCATGACTTCTAAATAGAGTGATGAATTATGCGGATGAGTTATGGATGAATCATCTCTTTCAGAAAAAGATAAACATGTGTTGGAGGACAAATTTCCCACCATGGCTTGAAATTTATCAATATCTAGATAAGGAGATACAGTTGTATCAACAAGAGCCTTTTCCAGAATGTCCTTATGTGTAGGTGATAGCTTTAAAAGTTCCAAGATAGAAATTTGGGCTGATGTTTTTCGTAATTGCTCAACCAAATTGTATTGACTTGGAGGGGGAATTTCTGCTTTAGATGAGCTGCCTTTGACAATGATCTTGGCTTGTCCCCTTGTCGTAACATTGACCTCTCGATATTTCGGCTTACCTTTGATTCAAATAGCATTGATTTGAGGGTCATCAGTTTAGATATGATTGATAATAATGTCGTGGATGTTATTAACATTCTTGCCCTTGTCACTCGAGGATTCCCCTTTGTGATAATTAGGGAGCAGATTCTTGAATGCTTGATGATCATTATTGACATTATGTCCCTCAACTGTGATGGTACAGTTATCAATCAAATCTTGAACAATATTCTTTAACCCTTAGCAACTATTTGTCTTATGACCTTTACACCTATGATAATCATAGAAGTGTGAATCATTCCATGATAGTGGTTTAACTCGAGGTTCATAGTCTCTTTGTGGTGGCAATGTAATAGCATTTTGATTCAATAATTCTTTGAGAATGGATTCCAACAATTGGTCCAAGGGAGTGAAACTCTGTCGATTCAAAAAATATGATGGTCTGGGCGCATTTGAATTTTGATTATTGCCAAAATTATTTCCACGAGCGTTAGTTGTGTTCCCTTGATTAGAAACATTGCCTTGGGTGCTATAATTATTGGTATTATTGTTACGTTGAACACCTGACACATTAAGGATGACAGGCTTCGTATTCACGTTGTTAGCACCTACTACCCCATCATTCACAACATTTTTATTTCGAGTCCAAAATCGTGACTTGTCATTGTTGTTATTATGGTTGTTGTTGTTGTTGTATGAATTCAAACCCTCTTTATCAATTTTTAGAACTCCATGCTTGATCAATGCACCTTCAATAGTAATTGCGTTTTCAATCAATTTTTCAAATGATGGAGGACAATGAAGGTTTAGTCTATAACTCATTTCTTGATTAGGACTATCGACGAAGATCTCCATCTTTTCCTTTTCAGGAATAGGATGAGAGTATCTAGCAAACATTCTTCTCCATCTTTGCAAAAATGTAGTGAAAGATTCCCCTACTTTTTGTTTTATCTTACAAAGATCAAGCATGGTTACTTGGTGTTGAATGTTGTAAGAGTATTGTGATATGAACTTATTTATCAATTCTTCAAAGGTTTTGATGGGGGGAGTGATCTTTGACAGCCACTCCATGGATTGTCGACCTAGACTTCATGGAAACAACCATATTAAGCAGGTATCATTATGAGCAAACTCCAAGCTCATATTTTGAAAATCCCTTACATGCTCAATGGGGTCAGTTTTCCCATTATACTTATCAAACTTAGGGATTTCACAATGTTTTGGAAAAGGGATCATTCGAAGACTCCTATCGAATGGATAAGGACATATTTCATCCAAAACATATTTCTTTGTTGTTCCTCCTTGTATTTCTTTTATTTTCCCTTGTAATTCCTTGATTTGTCGAGTAAGGGTGCTAAAATCATTAAGAGGAGCTTCGGGATCTTCTTTAATCCCTTCTGTGTTGAAATCGGTAAGTAACTTAGCTCCTTGAACAACTAATGATAGAAAGTATCTTTCCTTGTTTCTTTCTAAAATCTTTTCCATAAGAGTATTGAATTGGGGATCCTGTTCTGCTTCTTGAAGTTTTTCTTCCGTTAACTCTTCAGCATTTGGATTGTTAAAGAGGTTTTCCTCCCTCTCATTATTTTCACCCATTTTGCTTGTTGTACTTTCATCTTTTTCTATGTGTTTTCAAGATCTCGTGGTAACAGGCATAAGCTTTACTCAAATCCTACTAACTTTGATCAAAGGAATGAAATAGTGCAATGATGATGAAAGTCAGGATAGAATGAAGATTCTATGACTTAAAAGATTTTTTAATCTTTAGCTCGTGATTCCCTGATTGAAAGGATGAAAATCTTGTTTGCAAGAATTGAACCAAAGATCAAAAAATAAAGATGATTTTGCACTTTGTGAAGTTTGATCTTAGCTTTGTAGAGAGATGAATTTACTGGATGCCTAATGTGTTTTGAGTTCTCTTATTGCAGAATTTGATTTGGATGAGTAGCGTATGTGATAGCAGGTTGGGGAATATAAGAAGGATGAATATGCTGACTATGGTTATGCCTTTGAGAAAGGGCTCTTCTTTGAAAGAAAGCTCTTGAATATAAGGGTTCTACAACATAATCGTCAGTGAAACCTCTAATATAGTCGTGATATCGATGAATAAAGGTTCTGTGTTCAAGCAGGACCTTTCGACTTTGATATAGAAATTTCCTCCTCTTCAACACTTTCTTGTAACTGAGAAACTTCTTGGGCTTTCTGATCTTTCTTTCTAAGGACTTCTTAGCAAACGTTGTAGACTTCCAAACTCTGAGCATGGGAAAAACTAGACCGATAAAACTTTATTTCTGAAAATCAGAAAATCACCTAGGCTCGGAGAACAAATGCATCAAAACAGAGACTGAATGCACCAAAACAAAGTATAGATGCATTGGAATAGAGCACAGATGCACTGGAACAGAGCACAGATGCGCTGAAACAAAGCACAGATGCACCGAAATAGAGCACATATGTGCCGAAACAGAGCACAGATGCGCTGAAATAGACCCGGGATGCGCTAAATTACCTCTGAGACCGATATGTTTTGACAGTTTGATAAAATTTTCTTGTTTTGGATGATCTTAATCTGATTTAAATGTGAAAAACACATAATAGAAGCAGACAGTTGTTTTGTTAATCCTAAAATCTAAACAAAGAGTGTATGTTCTTAAGATTTCTACAGGTTTTAAACAAGGTAAGCAGTTCAATCAGACTCACTCTTAATTTGTCATATAGGTCATCATAGTAATCACAACCCATAGCTTAAAATCGTGTCGACTCGCACAGCCTTGTCACCCCCTAGAGGGTGCCCGTGTTTTTGTCTTTTCTAGGTGCGTACTCAAAGTGACGGAAGTGGATACCGAATCCCTTGAGCAAACAATCCGTGGCGACTATATGGTGAGTGTCTTGGGGGCAGATTCTTCCCTCCCCTTGCACCGTGATTAAAATGATGTTTGGATACTGACACAGTTGGATTTCTACACTATAGTTCATAGTAAGGGTATCCGTTCAGTGTGGCAAATAGATATACTCCCTCGAGAGACCTCCCAACCTTTAGAACAAAGGTTTTGGGGATGGTTATCCTGCGCACTACTGTCAAGTTGGATTTTCATCAACAACTTGCTTTTGATTAAAGTGGGTTGGAAACCTTGGCTTTAGGTGTTCCCACTTAGGTCATTCCCGTAGGGTGAGTACTTTTTCCCACTACGGTAGACCTTCTAAAGGATGTAATAAAGCATTAAATTGCATAAAATAAAAAGTAAGTCTGGTATTCTGATCACCCAGTTAAGGGGAGAGAATAGACCTATTACCCACAATCACAACAAACAAATAATGGTTTAATTTTAAATCTCTAAATTGACAAATTCTCTATTCTAAGTGAAGATGTTGCTTCACTAAAAGCATGGGATTCATTTTAACCCAAAAAAAATTTATGTTTGGTGACTATCCTAGGATTGGTTAATTCAGATTTAAATGTCTACCCTAGGATTGGTTCATTCTGTTAAAAATAGCATCAGAAAAATCCTGTCCACGGATTGCGTCGGAATTAGAATTTTAAATTTTTTTTTTTTTTTTTACAACTGTATGTGTCGAAACAGAAGATGTATGCGCCGAAACATAGTGTCTATGCGCTGAAAGAATTCATGTATGTGTCGAAACAGATTAGATATGCGCCGAAAGATGTCACAGGGATGCACCGAAACAGGGTATCTATGCATTGAAAGAGTTCATGTATGCGTTGAAATAGGCAATGTATGCATCAAAACAGCCATCGTATGCACCGAAACAGTCTTTGTATGCGTTGAACCATGTCTCGTATGCGCTAAAACATGATTTTTGTCCGTCACCTGCCAGAAAAATCTACAAAAATAGAAATTAAATGTGGGGCTTGGCCCCATAGTGGGTGCAAGAAATGTGTACGTTATAATAGGTAAATCAAATTAAATCTAAACTAATACACCAATGAAACATTAGATTGAAGAAATTAAATTAAATAAAGTAGATGCAAAATCTAAACCACAGTTTCTTCAAATTCGTCCCATTGTCCTCTATCTCCAATGATTCATTTCAAGATGCTTGCTCTCAGTTGTTTGAAACAACAACTTGTCAAATTGGCAGCTTGAGAGAATGAGATTATCTAAAATATATATGCATTTGCTAAAAGATTAAGATTATGAGAATTGAAATGTTATGAATGCTAATATGTGACTATAGTAACTACGCATGAAACTATGAGATGAGAGATCCTTTTCCACTCATAAGAGGGTTGTATTTATAGATTTTTGAAGGTGAGGGTTAGGGTTTAGACTTATGATTAGGGTTATAGTTAGTGTTAAGGTTTAGTGTTATACATTGAATAAATTAATATAATTAAGGTTAAGATTAGGGTTAAAATTTAGGGTTACAATTTATATCATAGTTAGGGTTAGTATTTGGGTTAAAATTTATATCATGATTAGGGTTAGCATTAGATTTAGGATTGACCATTTAGAATTAGGGTTTGGAATTTAGGTTTATGATTATGGTTAGGGTTAGGGTTTAGGCTTATGGTTAGGGTTATAGTTACAGTTAGAATTAGAATTTGGGTTAGGGTTACAATTATGATTAGAATTAGAATTAGAATTTAGGTTAGGGTTATCATCCCAATTAAGGTTAGAGTTGGGATTATGATTAGCATTAGTGTTATCATTATAGATAGGGCTAGGTTTAGGATTATGTTTAAGATGAGCAATAGGGTTAGGGTTAGGGTTAGAATATATAAAAAGGGTTACCTAATCCTAATTCTATTTCTAACCCTAATTTGAAACCCTAATCCTAATTAGATATCTTTAACCATAACCCTAACCCTAATTATTACACTATCTCTAACCCTAAACCTAATCCTAACACAAATCCTAACACTAATCCTAATTTTATTTCTATCTCTAACAAAAACTCTAACCCTAATCCTAACCCTATCTCTAACCCTAACCCTAACCCTAACCCTAATTGAACTCGAACCTGAACCCAAACCCTAAGCCTAATTCTAATTTTATCTTTAATTATAGCCCTAACCTTAATTGAACCCTAACCCTAACCCTAATTGAACATGAACCCGAACCCTAAGCCTAACTTTTTTTATATCTTTAACCTTAACCCTAACCCTAATCCTTACACTATCTCTAAGCCTAAGCCTAAGCCTAACCCTAATCCTAATTATATTTTTATCACTAACCTGAACCTGAATTCTAATCCTAACCCTATTTTTAACCCTAAACCTAACCTTAATACTAAACCTAATCCTAATTCTATCTCTAACCCTAACTATAATCCTAATATGAAACCTAACCCTAATTAATTTAATGTTGACTTCATCATATGCTATCTTTAACCTTAACCCTAATTAAACCATCTTAAGTCTATTTGAACCCTAACCCTAATTGTGCCATAACCTTAACTCTAATTAAACTCTAGCCCTAACTTTGAAAGACATTGCTACCCTCACAGAAACCTCAATCATAATCCTAAACCTAAACCTAAACCTAAATTAAAATGTAACCCTAAACCTAAATTAAGCCTAACCCCAACCTAACATTAATTATAATTGAATATAAACCCTAATTAAATCTTAACCCTTACTAATTCCTAACCCTAACCCTTAATCTAACATTGACCCTAATCTTAACTTATAACTTGTAACTCTAATCTTAATATAAATATAACCCTAACTCTAACTTATAACTCCTAACCCTACCCCTAATAGATACCTAACCCTAATTGAACGCAAATCATAGCCTTAGGACCTATCTTAGAATCCTAACCCTTACCATAACCCTTATCTTGTTGAAATTCAATCTTATTTGAATCTAAACACTAATCCTAACTTTAAGTCTAACTGTAACCCTAATTGAACCTAAAAACTAACCCTAACCTTAAGTCTAACTGTAAACCTAATTAAACCCTAAACTTAAGCCTAAATGCACCCTAACTGTAACCTTACTTTAAGCCTAATTATAATTAAATATTAATCCTAACCTTAGTTAAACCCTAACCCTAATTGAATATAAACCCTAATCGTATCCCTAATTAATTTCTTATTGAATATTAACCCTTGCCATAATTATATCCCTAACCCTAATTCTAATTGAATTCTAACCCCAAGCCTAATCCTTGCCACAAACTTTATCCTAAAACCCTTACCCTAATTGAACATCAAATTAACCCTAACCCACCCTAATTGAATCTTAGAACCCTAAACCACAATCCAAACCCTAATCTAACACAAACCACAATCCAAACCCTAATTGAACCCTAACCCTAATGGTAAACCCAAGCTCTATTTTAGAACCCTAACCCTAACTAAAGCTCGACCTAACTTTAATCCTAATTATAACCTTAATTGACCTCTAATTGAATCCTAATTGAAGCTTAATTCTAATTGATTCCTAACCCTAACCCTATCCATAATTCAACCCTAATCCTAATTAATCCTTAACCCTAACCTTAATTGTCATCCTAATCTATCTTCAATCACCTAAACCCTCCAAGCTTTATCTTAGAATTTTTATTGAACCCTAACCTAATTTAATCCTAATAATAATCATATCCATCTCTCTTTATATACATATATGTCTCCCTCTCTCTCCTCTAGGGAGATATACATATATATATCCCTCTCTCTCTCTATATATATCTCCATCTCTCTAATATACATATATATCCTAATTTAATACATGTCTACCTCTCTCTCTCTATATATATCTCCCTCTCTCTACCTCTATATATAACGTGTAATGCCTCACCATGCAACCCTAGAGGAAGTTTCATTTCACTATAAAAACGTACTTTTTTTATTTATTAAAGTGAATTAAACATACATATTCATCTATAATTGACAACATCCCCTAAGGCTACGTAACCAAGATTACTTAAATCCCCATTAACAACCATTATTTAAATTACAATGCAATAAATAACACAAGTAGTAAGCATTCATTCAACCTAATTAAATAACAAGACAAGAAGATATAGCCATAACATATATCCATTACAAGAATAACTGATTACAACACTCATTCGCAGAATGAGTCATAAATACATAAGTGTTACAATTACATAAATCCACCTCATAAATACAAGAGGGGTAAAATCAACAGTGCTAGAAAAGAATAACAAGATCTGCGAGCTGTCCAACTGGATGACTTGCCACCAAGTACAAAAGATCAAGTGGGACCCAACGGTGTATGGTGCATGTTTCACCCAACCAAGTGGTACCTGAAGGCCCACCCCACATGCTAGGAGATAGTAACAAAGTAACATGGACAAGAACTACAACCACTAACCAAAGGCAGACTCATACTGACATAACCAAAAAAATGCAATAAACAAGTACAAATCAAATGTCACTGACGTAGGTCACATTGCTTCCAGACATAAAATAGATCAAGTATGTTTAGAGAACCATACACACAAAACATTTAACAACAGTTGTCCTAGATGGAGTGTCATCGCATAGTTAGTCATGATATCTCCTCTAGGCATTCTTCATAGGCTTCGGTAATCTCAATGACCTCAACTGAACCCTGACCCTCATGCTCACTCATGCGGCATCAAATACCTCTCGTACTGACAAGATAGATGACTATGCCATTTCAGGCCTTACCACTCATCCCAAGTCTAAACGAGCCCTTGTGTCTATGAGTGAGGAAAAATTATCTTGATTAGTGTGAAAGACATCCTAATCATCTAAGTACATTAATTTAATTATCACTTGATTAAATCACTTCTAAAGGTTACCCAGTTTACCTCTTTGGGCTCCGACGCTTAATAGAAGCCACTCTTCTAATGGACAACACACACCCAAACAATCCACCAAGGGAATCACAAGTGCATACAAACTAGGCATCAAAACCACTCCAACACAAGGAGGAAACAAATAATAGAATTCACTCCAAACATCTTGGAGGCAACGAGTAAATAATCCACTACTTTCACAGGAGGCACAAACATCCCTGTTCATGGAAACCGGGTAAAAATTGAAAAGACTCCATGCACTACCCAAGGGAAAAACAATTGGTTGACATAAAGAAACGACAACCCTCATCTTCTAAAATCCTCTGGAAGACTTTCAAATTTGGACTAACACATAATCCCATATCCCACAATGCAACTTGACGACATAGCTACAAAAGCATTCAAGTCATAATTCAAATCTAATATTTGGATTTCCTAAATCCATACTCATCCAATAGGTAACATTGACAAGGTCAAAGGCACGATAACTAGATCATCTGAAATAATCATAAACCCTATTTCCTCTTTCATGATTGGGAATCTTAAACAATTGTAACTCACATCCCTTTGCGAAAAATGAGGAAAATAAATCTAAAAGGCAATTACGAGGTTATCTCTATTTTCGGATATTCTAAATCCATAACTCTTTCATATTCCGATCACAATGGTTATATTTCTCTAATAGAAATTAATAGATAAATTAAAATAATTTATTGCCTCATCTATAAAATAGTTCTTTAATTTACTTTTAATACAACATTCAACTATTCAAGTAAGTCTTTCCAATTTTCCATCCAAATCCTATATCTCTTTAACTTCCCATTTAAAACATGTAATCTATAAAATATATTTTTCCTTATCTAATTGCCCATGCATTCAAAACTTATCATTTATGATCTCCATGCAAAACTAAATTACATGCACTTAAATAAAATAAAAATAAATACTGAATATACTCCTAATTGAAATACTCATGTATATATACATCATATATATATTAATATATTTATTTAAACAAATACATTATTTTAATAAATTATATTAATATTCCATAACTAATTTTCTAAATGCTTATGTTATCCAAATATTTAATTACAACTACAATGTTTTAAAACATCCTTTCTAAATATTCAAATTACACACTATAATTATTATTCGTTTTACTAACTATAAATATTTAATATTATTAAATTTTCATTGAAATTAAATATCAAATATCTATTTTTTGTGAATAAACAAATACTATTCACCGAAACCCTAAAAATCCTTATGAAAGGGCGGACGGATTCAGCCAAGGTTTGAAATCATATAACAAACGAAAAATGGAATAAGATAAATTCCGTATACATGCTGAAAGGAGAAGGGGCGGCTGTCACAGCCGAACCCCCCCCTTTCCTTGGTTATCCATTCACGCACAATTAAGGGGAATGGGAAGGGTGTGGAGGTTCTCCCTCCACACCGCCCCTCCCCTAAGGGAGCGACGGTGGGAAGGTAGTGCCTCCCCCTCCCAAACAAAACAAACACCTACGCAAAAAGGAACTTCGGTTCCCCCCCAAATCCAATGAAAATAAAACCTGCGGAAATGTATTTCCACGGAATTCCGTACGATGATAGCAACAATAAGAATAAAATTTTCAAACATTAAAAAGTATCTAAATATATCATATGTATATAAGTATGCATATATATATTAATTTAACCAGAATTTCATCTTAAAGAAAAATTGAAGAAATTATTCTGAAACATTCACCTACAGGTGAAAATATGAAATTTTCGAGAGCAATCCAAAATTCATAGAGGTTTATAATTGATTCTTTTAATCCATTTCTTGAATTCTTAAACAAT
Source organism: Sequoiadendron giganteum (assembly GCA_007115665.2). Classification (NCBI taxonomy): domain Eukaryota; kingdom Viridiplantae; phylum Streptophyta; class Pinopsida; order Cupressales; family Cupressaceae; genus Sequoiadendron; species Sequoiadendron giganteum. Next base: position 835,504,869 of record CM021100.1, on the reverse strand, counting down.
AAAAGAATCAATAAAACTAAAAAGAAACTAAGTTACTTTCAGAAGCTTTCAGATCCTCAAGTTTCTCCCAGCTAATTTCTACAGAGGTTTTTCAAAATAAATTTGATTTCCTACAGAGGTTAAATTTTCTGAAACAATCTAAATGTATTGTTCAACCTCTAGGTTTGATTTAAATTACAAAACAATCCATTTCCTCAAATAAATTAAAATTCTACAGAGGTTTCAATAGCAGAAGCTTTAAATTTATTTATTTACTTTCTTTCTTCTATTCACAAATTCTTTTCTAAAACAGATTTAACAACCAATTCTTTATCTCTACACTTTTAAATGTAAATAAAGATCAATAAAATAACCACAAAAGAAAACCTGATTCAAGAAGCTACAGGTAATAGGAATTTTGATGCAGAACTTCTTCCAAAGATCTCCTGAATTTTCTTCAATCGTGCAATGAATCCAATCCAAAAACTCCAACAAATGCAAACATACTTTTCTCAAATCAATTCTACTATCAAAAATTTCTTCAAACCCTTCTCTGTGCAATTTTCCCCAAAAATTCTTTTTTGCCTTCAAGAAACTTTTCCCTTCCAAAATCTTCTTCTTCTTGAATGAATGAATTTCCCAATCAATCTCTTATTCTTAATTAAACATGCACTTGAGTCTTCAATCAAAAATATCTTAGACAACCAAATCTAATTTTGCATGCAATATTGAAAATTAAAATATCCACTTAATTCCCATTTTCGAAAACCAAATTTAAATTTAAAATGCAATTTGAAATTCTAATTTAATTCCAACTTAATTGAAATAAAATTCCAAAATAATTAAATTCCCACTAAATGAAATAAAATTCCATAATGAATTTAAATTCTTTTATTTCTTTTAATTTTCGTAATATCTTGATTAATTAATTAATTAAATTATTTAATAACTAAATTCAACCCCTTGGATTAAATTTAATTAATTAAATTAAACTTTATTAATAACTTCTAAGCATGATTTTAATTTAATATTAAATAATCACCACTTTAACCAATGCAAACAATTTAAGAATTAATTTAATAATCACGGACTTTGCAGAATCAAATAACATTAATATAAGGTAAATCATGACTCAACAAACAAAACTGATGACACACTAAGGCTAGGGCGTAGACTTGACTCATGTTACCTAGCTACTATCTCCCTTTCAACTTAATCGTTGGATCGACACGCTCAAACCTGTGAAACCAGGTGGAGTCAATGTCATGTACCTACAACCTGAAAACCAAGTAAACAACATCATACGATGTAAACAATATATAGTACACACCGTGAAGAGGAAGTCACAGAATCGCAGGGCGCTCGCAAGCGAGTGATGCGATCCCATCCCCTTCACCAATACACTCATCATAACTAACATTTACATCTTACTCAATAATCTCATATGCACAAACATGTTATATCAACTAACATCATCATTACACCAATTAAAACATGCAAACTAAAACATCAGATAAACCACATCACATAATATAGTTCGTTGCTCTATAAATGGCAATCAAATACAAACACAAGATAAAGTATCTGAATATCCAAAAACATAAATCAACGCAAAACAAGGACACACTGTCAAATCTAGAAAGCAAAACGAAGGGGTGTTACATAACGTCCTATATCTTTCTATCCCTCCATAGATCTCCCTCTCTTTGTCTCCCTCTCTTTATATCTTTATTTATCTCTCCCTCTCTCTCCATATCTATATCCATCTTCATCTTTATCTCTATCTTCCTTTCTACCTCTCCCCATCTCTATCTCCTTACCTCTCCCTCCATATCTCTCACTCTTTCCTCTCTCTCTCTCTCCCTATATATATCCCTCTCTATCTATATCTCAATACCTCTCCCTCATTCACTCACACACACTCCCTATTTCTCCCTCCCTATATTTCTCTCACTCTCACACACAAACTCTCTATTTTCCCCTCCCTCTATCTACCTCTCCCCCCTCTATCTCTCTCTCTCTCTCCCTCTCTATCTCTATTACTTATCTCTATCACCTCCTTTATCTCTCACTCTTCCCCCTCTATCTCTCTCTTCCAATCTCTCCCTCTCCCTCACTCCTTATATCTCATTATCTCTATCTCTCACTTATTCACTCAATCTCTTCCTCCATCTCTCCTACTCTCTCTATATCCCTCTCTACCTCTCTCTATTTATCACTTCCTATATCTTTATCTTTCTCTCTCTAACTCCCCCTCTTTCATTGTCTCCCTTTTTTTTGTCTCTATCCCTTTCCCTCTTTGTCTCTCCTTCCATCTCTCCCTCTATATATTTATTGCTTTGTCTGTGTCTTTGACTCTCTATATCTCACCCCCTTCATCTTTCCCAAGTTGTATCTATCTCTCCATCTCTCCTTTATATCACTATATCTCCCTCTTTCTACCTCTATCTCTCCCTCTCTCCCCCTTTCTCCCTATCACTCCTTTCTATATCTTTATACTTCTCTCTCCTATCTCTATTTTTCTCATTCTTCTCCCTCCCTCTCTATATATTTATACATAACTATCTCCCTCTCTCTCTCTCTTATGCATACACACACACTCCTTGTTTCTCCCTCCCTATCTCTACCTCTATTTCTATATCTATCTCTGTACCTCTCTATCTCTATCTCTCCATATTTCTTCTTTCATCAATACCTCTATCTCTATCTTATTATCTCTATATATCTCTCTACCCCTATATCTTTCCATCTCCACCTCTTATATCTCTCTCCCTATATCTTTGTCTTTTTATCCATCCTCATTCTCTCCATGTCTCTCCCTATCTCTCCATCTCTATATATTTACATCTTCCATCTCTATATAACTTATTTCATAATCTATTGTGAACATGGAACAAATCTTGAGAGTTTCTCCTATTAATTTTCTTTGCTCTTATTTAAAATATGGTTGTGGAATAGACCATTGGTCCCAAAAGAATACAACTAAAGTCATCCACTAAGAAACAATCAACAATCATCTTCAATATGGTTGAGAGACTTGTTTTGACTCTTGAGACATAGATATTTGAATCCTTCAAAGAATTTTTCTCGCTGGCTTTATGGGTCCAAAGAAAGGAAGAAAAAATAATAATTATTTTTATGGAGGCAATGTTTAATTTTTTTGAGAGATTTTTTAGGAGATAGTGGTCTCATGATTTATTTTTTCCTATTTATTTTAAGTAATAACAAACTAAGTAATATCAGGCCCTGGACTAGATCCTTCAACCCCCTTACGAAGCCTTTGAACACCAGACCTATTTGGGTTCGTCTGCCAAACCTTCCTCTTCAGTACTGGGAGGCAACATGTTTCGAGGCCATTGGCAATTCCAGTGGTCGCTTCCTTATGGTGGATTCCACAACCAAGGAATTTGGGCACATGATGGTTGCCCAGTTGTTAGTTGATCTTGACACCTCCAAACCTCTTCCTGCTAATGTTGTTTTGCTGGTGGAGGACAGACTGTGGAAGCAACTCCTGGACTATGAGGGTCTCCCCTTTCGGTGTAGAAGGTGCTTTTCGGTGGGTCATTTGGCCTCTGCCTGTCCTCATGCTCGCCGCAAGAGCGCTGTGACTTGGTGGAAGGACGCCCTCTTGGATCATCTCACTGTTGGATCTTCTTCGGATATTGAGGAGGTCGATCCTACTTCAGACCTTTCTTCTTTGCGGCCACCTGGGTCTTCTTCAGAGGTTTCTCCTGAGGAGGTCGTCCATCTTGTTGCTGCTCCTCTCCTGAACCTCTCTGTTGTGGATCCTCCTTTGGTCCGTTCTGCTGACATTGCTATGCCAGAGTCCCCTATTGTCGCTGCGCTGACAGACCCTAACCCCCCTTTATTGGAAAATACTTTTGTTTTGTTGGTTGTTTTCTCCTCGGCTGCCTCACTGCCGACTCCCTCGCTGTTTAGTGGTCCCGTGGTGGCTGTGGCAGAGTCGCTCCTCTCTCCATTCTCTTCGCTTCCTACTTTCGAGCCTCTTTGGTCGATCGTTCTCCGGAAGAAGAAATCTGTCTCAGCTCCTTGGACTCGGGCTCGTGGAGCCAGCCTGGACCCCTCTGTGTCTGGGGCTGCTTAATTTCTTGGGTTCTACAGTTGTCTGTCAGCTATTTCCGGTTGTTCTATAGTTCAAAGTCTGTTTTCAACTATGTTTTTTCTTTTTTGGCCCCTAGGGCCCCTTATGAAGGGTACGACACCCTAAAAATGTTGCTTAACTTTTCAAAAACAAACTCTAAATTTTTTAATTACTAAATTGTGAAGGTAAAAATTGAAAAGAAATATGGATATGTTTGAATAATTGATTTTGGAGTTAAGTATTAAAGATTGAGTGGTCTTAATTTATTTTGGGACTCATTCTTCTAGGAGGTCATGGGTCTTTACAAAAAAGAAAGTATATATAAAATAAGTAGAGGGTTTAGGATTACTCATGGGTTTAGGCATAAACATAGGCAAAAAATTTACGACTCTAGCTGTGATATGATAACAGAGGCGAGATGATGCCAAAACCCTCATATATGTTAGATGATGCCAACTATTTTGGTAAATCCATGATTTAGCCCTCACTTTTTATAATTACACTGTCTGTAAACAGTTGTTACCTTAAGGGAATTACACTATTTACAGCTGATAAATTGATCTTTATACAGTCATAAACAGTTACTACAACACACCGAAGTTTGTAAATAGACCGTTTGTTGAAATAATGGAGGAATATGTAAATAAACTTATCTATTTTCAATAAAATTCAAAAACAATGAGAAAAACCCTTCAATAAAACAGGTCCATTAAAGGATACCAGATATTCGATATCATAGAAAATGCGTGGTGATCATAGTAGAGCTCGTGATACAGATATGAAAATAGAGGCAAAATTTTTACGACTCCAGCTGCGATTTGAAAAAATAAGACTTTTTATTCATAATATTGAACATTAGTAAACAGCTAAAGAGGGCATGATTACAGCCTCTCGTGTTCCATTATACCCATTTTTCCTTCTATACCACACTATTTGGTAATTTTAGGGGCATGTTATTTTTATTTTCCTCCAAAGCTGAGTTGAAAGCATAGCTTATACATAACTGCTAATTGCAATAAAGAAGCACAAATCTTGTGAATGTCTGCTACCACTCAGTGTTTCATCTGAAGTCTCTTCTAATCAATGGTCTCCTCAGATTGGAAATACTAATATTGTTGTCATATGATAGATTTGTGGATTTTCTCTTCTTGCTTCCAACGTTTGATGTCTGCTCTACCAACCCCTTCATCTCCACTATAGAGGTGATTCTTCTTCCCTGAAAAAGAAGATAGAACATTTATCAGCCAAAAGATTCAAACAACATGGCCAAGAAAACAACACTAAAGCAAGCGAAAAATAGAGAACACTTACATTATAGATGGATTGGGTATTGGCATTGGTAGCAAACAGGTGGGTAATTTCTTGCAGAGGCTGCCTCTTGAAAAAATGTAGGGCAAGAAATAGTGTTGGCGATCTGCTTGCTAAAAATGGAGGAGACTTCTTGCTTTGGTGTATTTGGAACAACGAAAATACGACTCTCATGGAGGCCTTCATGGGTCACATGAATTACTCCTTCCCTTGGAGTAGAATTGACGCCAATCCGCCGCTTCACGAGGTACCGCGACAGCTGATTTTGACGGCCCCTCCACCGTCATTTAACCAAGACACACTCCAGCAGCGCTTGTAGGCTCTGGTGGAAGGCGCTGCAGAAAGCTGGACATATGCCATCTTCTGGTCGATATCTGCCGACGCGGAGGGCACGACTCTTCTTTTCATCTGGTGGAGAAGAAGCCATTGAGAAAATCAGTATCCTCTAATAACTCGTCTAGCAGAAGAAAATCCTCTATAATCGGACACTCAAAACTCTCTACCTCCTTCAGAAGTGAATCTAACAGCCCCAAATCTTGCTCCTTCAAAATTTGAGTTTTCTGTATTGTAGAGCTTCTTTCTTTCAAATAATGCATGGAATTTACCTTTAAACAATACCGTCAGTTATCTTCATGCCTCCTCGTCTTCCAAGTTAAAACCAATACCGTCAGAATTCAAGTTTTTTGTATTGTGCCACTCTTCCAATACCGTCGGTTATCTTCATGCGTTCTTGTCTTCCACTACAGCCAGCGAGGATTACAGAAATACAAATCATTTCTTTTTCTTAAGACTGTTACTTGTGCTGGTCTCTTATAGACGCTGTGCTGTCATTATAGGCTTACGTCTCTCAGCATAATTATTAATAGTTTATCCGATCAAAAATATAAAAGATAAACACAATAAATACCATGTATTTTTTTATTAAATGTGAAAAATTTTCAAAAAGTTTTAGTGTTCAACTATTGGTCCATTTGTGTTGAATATAAAAGCTAGAGATAACAAAGATTGATGGTTACCAATAGGTATTTGGTCCATTTAGTTGCGTATAAGTTTTATTTTAAATAAAAATATGATATTTTACAAGCAACAAAGGATATTTTTTTGTTCAACTATTAGGGGTATCATGATTAGGTTTCAGTCGAATATTTAAAAAGTAAAATTATGGAGACTTCTCAGTTGGCAAGTTGCATGATGAGTCACACCCTGAACCTTAATTATAGATAGATAAGAAGCCAATCCACATTTCAAAAAAAATGAAAGTCCTATGATATTTGAGACAATTTCTACATGCTTACAACATGACAAAATCCCCCTTCCTTTATCCTTTGATAGATTCCTACACTCAGTCAGAATTATAAATAAAAGGTTTGAAGGATGCAAGAATTGCAGTACCAAAAATCTAATTTTTGCATTGCAGGATTACAAAAATATAGTTGTATCGAGGGCTTTTAGAAGTCATGAGTTGCATAAATGGTTGTGGGCAAGAGGAAGATACACTTGCGCCGATCTGTAGAAATAAATCTCGGTCATAGACATTCGTACCGATTTGCTGAGTTTGATTTATAATCGTGATGGTCAAGAAAAGTATCATGGGCAATAGATAGGCAGATGTGGGCAGCTATGACATGCAATTTTTTTACCAGTCACAGTTTCTAGTAATTTTGGGTATTTATTTATTTTATACAAAACATTCGCAATCAATTTTTGAATCAACATTCAATTTTCTTTCTGATTATTAAGGTCCAAGCGAATCTCTCAAACCAACCAATAGTACTCAATTTTTAAATCAACATTCAATTTTCTTTCTGATTATTAAGGTCCAAGCGAATCTATCAAACCAACCAATAGTACTCAAATTTTGAGCCAAGTGTCAAGCCAAAAAATGGTTCACACACAAATGAGAAATCCAATTTCAAGAATGGTAGCAAAAGGCAGAAACTTTATGGAAGATATCTAGCAAGGCTAGCTAATAGCAGAGTAGTTTATCATGTGATGTGGTACTGTGTGTCCATTTTATTTAAAATATATTCTACTTATAATCAATTATAAGAAAATCTATTTAACTATATAAAAATAAATCTTATAACTAATTATATAAAAGTGGCATATGGGTTGAGAGAAAACTGTATCCTTATCTAGATTGTTTGAATTTTGTATAATTTGTAAGCATGCAATTTGATGATAAATAGCAATGTTAGAGACTTATTGATAAAATCTGTCCACTCTCTCTATGACAAGGGATTAGCTAGGCATTTCGTTCATTAATATTCATGGCTTGGAGGATGGTTTTGCTCAGCAAGGCAGAGGATGATGGGGACGAGGCATATGGACATGGGCTCTCCCGTTACTCTTCTGTATTGAGTGTCATTCAAGTTTGACAATGGTGGGGTGTGTCTAATCAATGGAATTGCAGACAATTAGGTGACCAACTCACAACTACAACACCAACAATTTACAGGGTCTGAATTTGTGCAGGAGGATGACGATAAGACAGTGCACAGTTTTAGCATTATGTATGAGAATTCTATTGAAATGGGTGTTCATCATGCCAAATTGGCAGTATGTCTGATGACATTAGTGTTTTCCTGCAGTTGGGTTTGTAGAGGAGAGGTGATTGATACTATGGATGAAGGATATCTTGTTCATGATTATGAGGAGACTGGTATTCAGGGGGTCTCAAGAGAATATGAAAATTCAAATCAGCATAGGTGGTCTTTAGATTCACTCAAAACTCTGCTAGGATTGCAGGAAAGCCTGAGAGTAGTTGCAGATGCTCCTTCCCCAAATGCAAAGTCCCCCTTAGAGACAACAACAACAACGATAATAATAGTATTCAACAACAACGATAATAATAGTATGCCTTTCTTGCCTCTGGGGCCATCCTTGACAACTCCCACACCTCCTGATCATGAGTTCTCTTCCCCCACATTCAATTTCAATGCACCTTATCTAGAGTACAAGAGGAAGAGTGGCAAGGGGAAAGTAATTATTGTTTCAGTTGTGGTTATTGCTACAGTAACTCTTGTTGTAGCTGGATTGCTGGTCTACTACATGCATTAGAGATTTGTTGGAAATGGGCATGGATTCGAAGAGCAACCTAGATTAGAGAGAGCGCTTTTGGATTCAAGTGTTAGTGAAGGGTCTGATTTCTTTAAGGGACTTAATGCTTCAGAATTGGGTATGCTCCATAAGGGATTAGACTTGGCTTTTTCCTTTAACCGTGATAAATTTGAGAGAGTGACCTTTCCAACATATCTATCCGAACATAATGATACTATAGGGAATCCTAAGGTTCAGGCTATGCGCTTACCCAAAAAGCCAACTCGCCTTCCTTTGTTGGAATGTCCATCAGATGATGATTCCTATCATTCAACTTGTGAGACACCTTCTACAGATTCAAAGAGACCACCTCAATCTCGTCTACTGGCTTGGGAGCTACCATCTTCATTTTCTTCCCCTTCATCTTCATCATCATCACCACCACCTTACTCTCGTGTTGAATCCACTTCCCTCCAACTTGCTGCAGGCAACTTCTTCCCTCCAACCAAACAGGACCCACCAAAACCACCTCCTACACCCATTCCATCTAGGCCTTTACCTCCTCCACTAGCTGTGTATGTTAGATCTCCACCTGTTCAGTGTCAGTGCACTACAGGCTTACCTAATTCACAAGAAGCAAAGAAACCTCATATATTTGCAAGAGACTCACAGTCATCTCTTCCTCCTTTGCCATCCAATCCTCCACCATTATTCTTAAGGATAGGTCAAAATTCAAACCAATCAGGTCCACAGAAAGGCGTGCAACTATTCAATGCCAATGGGAGAAATGAGACTGAGACTCCTCTTCCCAAGATGAAGCCTCTGTATTGGGATAAGGTCCGTGCACCTACTGATTGTACAATGATGTGGAACAGGCTGAGATCGGGTTCCTTTGAGTTGGATGAAGAAATGATTGAGTCTTTATTTGGCTGCAATACCACAAATATAGTGAAAAATGAAGCAACCAAATCCTTAGTTGTTCATCCACCTGCAAAGAATCAACCCATTCTTGATCCTAAGAAATCACAAAACATCGCTATACTTTTGAGGGCCTTGAATGTCACTAGAGAGGAATTATGTGATGCGCTACTGCAAGGCAAAGGCCTAACAACAGAGCTTTTGGAGATGCTGGTAAAGATGGAACCAACTAGAGAAGAAGAAGCAAGACTTAAGGAGTATAATGGTGATATTTCCAAACTTGGTCCTAGGGAGCAGTTCACCAAAGCATTGCTAGATATTCCTTATGCATTCCAAAGGGTTGATGCAATGCTGTACAGGGCTAGTTTTTAAGAGGAAGTAGCGTGTATTCAAAATTCAGTAGAGACATTAGAGTTGGCATGCAAAGAGCTACGATGCAATCATCTGTTTCTCAAGCTGCTGGAAGCTGTCTTAAATACTGGAAATCGCATGAATGTTGGTACCTTCTATGGTGAAGCTCAAGATTTTAAGCTTGATGCTCTACTCAAATTGGTAGATATTAAAGGGATTGATGGGAAGACAACATTACTTCATTTTGTTGTTCTAGAGATCATCAGGGCAAAAGGCATGCAGTCGACAGAGAGATCAAATGGCCCAAAAGGTAGAGCCTGTACCACAAGCAGTGACACTAAGACTCTTGAGGACAAAGAACAAGATAACAGAAAGCTCAAGTTGCAACTCATTTTAGGGTTGAGTAACGAGCTCCACAATGTAAAAAAGGTTGCAGGAATTGATTCACAAGCTTTGATAAGTTCTCTATCCAATCTTTCTGAGGGGTTCGTTAAAATAGGCTAGATTCAAGAATCGGAGTTGCAAGGATTGATAATCAGTAAAGAAACAAATCAAAATATCACACATGGAAACTTTCATCAGTCTATGGCATGCCTTCCTCCGAAAGGCAGAGGTCATGATCAGTCAGCTACAGAAAGAAGAAGAGAGTTTTTTCTCTTGTAAAGGACATCACAGAGTACTTTCATGGGGATTGTGAAAAGGAAGAACTGCACCCAATTCATATTTTTATAATTTTAAGGGACTTTTTAGCCATTCTAGACAAAGTATGTAAAGAAGTGAGTAGAATGAAGCAAAAATTTCAAACTTTTGCACAGAAAGAATCTTCCATGATTTCCACAAATAGCTCCTCTCATTCTCTTTTCACCACAACTTTGGATAATAAGCCTGATGGTTCTGGCAATGAAAGTGTTTCTCCATGACATACATTTATTGGTCATGAAGAAACCCTGGCTTGGTTAGATAGAAATTTATTTGTTATATATCCCTCATTTACACGGGAATTATGCTGCAGATCTAAGAGATGGATTTTGCTAAATTCCGAAAGAAGGTCCCTATGATGGTAAAGATCAATAAACCTTGACACGTGCTTTTCTATATTTTTAAGGGAAGTTCTAACACAGCTTGAATGACACTTTTATCGATCATATGCATCTTAGTGCATAAAAAATAATTTCTAATTGTCCACCTATTCAGCTGTATTTAAAGACTGAAAACTTGATTGGGTTCTTTTGTTTAAAAAAAAAGAGCTGTCTACTCTAGTTTAAACTAGTAGCAGCATATGGGGGTGAAAATAAATGAGAAAATGTAAATGACTAAGCCACACAATGCAATTATGGTTTAGTTGTCTTGAATGTTGTTTCAATGACTGAAAATCATTCTATGTATCATTGTCGATTGCCAACATAGTTATAAAGAGTTAAGTAAAGTGACTGCTGGCTTTAGATAAAATTTAGTACTTGAAAGGGAAGATTTAGAAGGGTTTACAAAGAATGTTCAGAGGATGGAGAAGTAGTGTTGGTGAAAATAAATTATCAAGACTATTAGGAATTCAAACAATCAAAAATTACAATAATTGATAGGTTAGTATATTGTAATTTGGTTTCTTTTTTGGAATAACAAAGAAGACAAATACTTGTTTATCATACTTGTGTGATCTATATATAGATAGTCTTAATACTAAGCAAGAAAATGAACACTTTTATAAAAATTATAGCATCATGTTTTGGAGATTAGAGATACAATGCAATAATGCTTTCATAGATCCTTCTTTCTTCTACCTATCTACTTAGAGAGGAGTGCCCTACAAAGACATCTACCTCAACTATAGGTTAGGGGGCATAGGCCCCTAGAGATATTATAGATGACACCTATGGTAGATGTTGGTAACCCTTTTCAATTCATAGGAGCTTGGGATATATGGATGAGATAATGGACTAGATCTATGCTCGATAGCTCTATCACTTCAAACCTTCCTTCAGTAAGAAGTACTTATAGTGAACTCGCATTCCGATCTATAATTCAAATGTGCTTAAATGAACCTTAGAGGGAGGAGACCTCTTTAGGGGCCGGAGCTATGCATATATGAATTGGGCTTACTCCCCATGAAATAGACGAAGTCCAACAACACTAAAATCACATGTTTTCACACCAAAAACTGATTCTATGCACTTGATAGAAATAGGAAGGACTTTATAATTTAGTAGATGATTTGATATCTTATATGTTAGATTTTGATGTAAATCCCATGTTACAAACATTAATGGAAAAATATCATGATTGTTGGGAGATGCGTCTCCTGACCCCTGAGACACATGTCTCTGGTACTAGAGATGCCTCCTACCACTTGGAAACGTGATGTGTAGTCTCCCGGGTCTTCTGAAGTCCCTCATTGTAAAAAATGACGTCTCCCATGAAATTAGGTCGAGTGATATTCTATTTTATTGCATTGAAATTCCATAGAGAATAACATATTTTGTTGGACCTTGTCTTGGTCTCATATCAAAGGCATGAAAGTCATTTTCTTTGTCCCATGGAACCGTCCCATGTGTTGATAAAAAATTTAGAGTAGAGAATTTGTTAGTCATCATTGATCAATATCTAAGCTTATGGGAGATGTATAATGAAGATTTGTTTTTAAAGAATATGTTTAACTTTATAAAGAAGATCAAATGTAGTGGCTTTTGGAATTTGAAGGTTCTATAAAGTAGGTTACAAAATTACAAGCATACATGGGATTGGTTCATAAGAATGCTTTCATAAGAATTTGAAAAAAAATAAAGATGACACTATAATTATGGTTCATCCTCCTTTTATAATTCTGTGACTTTTGGAAGAGAGAGGCTTGGGAAAAGAGAGGGGAAAAAGCAACAAGTAACTTACAATAATATTGATATGGCACTTGTGCCCTTGTCAATTGTCACAATACATGTAACACCCCACCACACAACCCTAGAGGAAGTTGCAAACAACTACTTAAACAGGCTAATTTTTTTTTGTTTAAGTATAATAACCATGCAAGTTCACTTCCCATAGCAAACCTCCCCTAAGGTTACGAGACTGAGATTACTTATTAACCCACAAACAACTTAAATGAATCCATAACATTATTCACTTAAGAAATTAAGAACGCATACATCCCATACAAGATAAATTACATCCACCATAATAGTTACAATATGATCAGAAATAACAATTATTTAATAAGGAGATTACATCTCTCCTTCCTCGAATGAGGCAAGTCCAAAGGATAATATTACAATTACAACCTTCCACCTCGATAACAAATCAGGGGTAAAATAATACAAGATCAACTGAAATGAAATAAAGCAAGAACTGATACTGAGCTCTCCAACTGGAAGTCTTGTAAACATGAACATGGAGAAAGAACCCAACGGATTTAGGTGCACGCCACCCAACCAAGTGGAACCCAAAGGCCCACCCCCTGTGCTAGGAGATAGTAACAAGGAATCCTAACCAAGACCATCTACCTCTAGACATAGGCCAACACAAAACAAAACCAAATTGAAACAACCAATCACATGTACCACACGAGTACAACACAAGTACATCACGAGTACATCGCAAGTACCACATAAGTACCATACACGTACAACTCTAACATGGTCACATTGCTTCCAGATATAAAGCAGATCAAGTATGTTAAGAAAACCATACATGTAATAATCAAATACCAACTATGGTCACATCAGGTATGTTAAGGAAACCATACCCATTAAATCGAATACCAACTATTGTCCTAAACAAAGTGTCATCACACAGCTCATCATGGGTTGTCCTTTGGGAATCTTCATAGGCTCGGACCCCTACTAAGGGTTATCTTGGTGACCTCTACCGAATCCCGGCCCCCATAACCACTCATGCGGAATCAAATACCTTTCGTACAAAAACTATAGATGACCTTGCCATTCCAGGCCTTCCCACTCATCCCAAGTCTAAACGAGCCCTTGTGTCTATGAGTGAGGCATAATTATCTTGATTAGTGAGAAGTACCACCAAATCTTCTAAGTTTTGTTTTAGTTATCACTTGATTAAACCACCTCTGAAGGTTATCTAGTTTACCTCTTTGGGCTCTAGCCCCTACAGAAGCCACTCTTCTACTTGACAACACATATACCATCCAAACACTAAGGGTACAAAGTGCAACACATAAGATAATACGACCACTCCTTTCTCAGGAGGTGACATAAAATGAACTCACTCCAAACACTGGAGGCAACAAATCACTTAACAAAGTCACTCCTTACAACGAGATGAGGATCCCATAATCCACTCCTTTCCTAGGAGACACAAAACATCCCCGTTCATGGAAACCGGGTGAACAATGACTAGACACCATGCACTACCCAAGGAACTCACAATAGGTTGACAAACATGATACGACAACCCACATAACGGAAAACCCCATCTGGAAGACTTATTAAACTTATAACTCAATTCCCCCAAACGAAGACGGAACCTGTTCACAATCACGACGAGCAAGAAGATGTGAATTAAATTCTACTTTGGATTTACTAAATCCATTTCTTCATTAACATTCAGTATTTCATCGCATTAATAAAACTGAATTAAATAACGACTCTTTGGACAAGGACAAAATTTGAATCCAATATCACATACTCTAATTGATTCTAATAAATATAAAATAACCATTTATTTCCCCCATTTAGAAAATAACGTTTTAAAGGAATAAATATTTCCTCTACTTTAATTCAAAACATGACGTTTTTTAAAAATGATTATTTCTCCTTCTAAATTGAATCATCTTAAAAATAATTAATATTGCTTATTAAAACATAATACCTCCAAATCCAATATTTGTTTTATGAAAATATGGTAAAATAAATACATTAATTTTGACTATATTATAATGGTCTAAAATTTTCTTCATTATAACATTTTAAAAATAAACTCAATACTTGACTATGAATACAATGATTTCATTTCCACAATTACACTTAAATCATGCCATTGGAAAGTCAATAATTTCCTATGCATATTTAATTTAAATCACCACTCTAAATATACAAATATTATTTAAATATAATATATATATATATAGTATTTTAATATTATAAATTATAATATAAAATATTATTAAATAATATTTTAATATTATAAAAATAATATATAAAATATCAATATTTATATATATTATTTATTTTATTTTTTAATTTTTCTTAAGTCTCCCATAAGGCCTCGAGCCGCGCACCATCCTTTAGGGTTGGGCCATGACTGCCTCGAGCCGCATGCATAGTGCTGGGCGTTGCTTAGGGCACTGACCACGGAATAACCAGGTGGCGGCGACGTTTAAAGAGGGCGGCGGTTAGGAAGGCACCGCCAGAGGCATTGGCGGCTGCGTACAAAGCCGGCCACCACCTCTGGTGGCGTTGTGCACAACACGGCTAACCACCGACGGTGGTGGTGGCAGTTGTGTAAACAGCCATCACGCCGACCGCGGTTAGCAGCTGCGGGGGTCACGCTGGGCCCAGCTCCCCCCATGCACTCCCATGGGGGTGCGGTGGGGGTGAGCCCCTAGCCCCCCCCAAACAATTTTTTTCAAAAATATTTTTATTTTACAAACAACATAAAACAAACAGCCTGTAGATTTTTTTAATCCAAATTTTATATAATAAAAAACAGGGTTTTTATTCTCCAACCCAAACAAAATGAAATAAATAAAATATATATATATGTATATATATATTTATATATATATTCACCAGGAATCTATAAAATTAATTGAGGAAATAAAATCTAAAAGACCATTTTCTGTCAAAAATTCCATTGATTTTCTTGAAGAAATATATTTCCAAGGAGGGATTTTTTTTTTGCAAACAAACTCAGATTTCAACATGGGTTTTCTATTTGCAATCCACAAACAAAATTTTAAATGATTTCCAACAGCATATTCAAACTATATAACTTTTCAAAATGAAACTATTAATTGAATGAACCTAATTTTTTTGAGCTTGAGGGAATCCAGAAATGGTGCTCAGCTTCCAACCTTGCTTCCAACTTCAGCTCCACAAATTTTCACAAGTTAAATCCAAAACCCACAAAATTGAAAAATCCTTCCCCTTTCCAATTCAATCCCTTCCAAAATTTTCATGATCCCCACTTGTGAAGAAAAAATTCAATAATAAAGAAATTCCAAAAATATCTCCAAAATATCAGTGCAACCACCCTCATCAATTTCAGAAAATAGAAATAGAAAATATCTCATTTTTCAAATTTTTGAATTCAAAATTTCTAATTTGACCTTTAAATATTTTCTTTAATTTTCAATTTCAACCAATATGCATAAATTTCCAAAATGAATAATTTAACTTACTTCAACAACATAAATTTAATTAATTAATAAAATAGATTTAATCAACGATTAAATTATTTATTAATCCAATTAAATTAATAATAAAATAAATTACATTTCAACATAAACTAGATAGGGTTAAATGACAATTTAACTACCACGCATATATTTAAACATTTTTCTAACTTGCAACTTTAAACTGAAATCAAAACCAAATGACAAAATTAAGGCAACTTAACCTGACTAACACCTGACGACACACTATGACTAGGGTGACGACTTGGCACAGAAAGCCTAGCTACTATCTCCCAATCGAATACCATTGGGCATGGACATGCTCAAACCTGTGAAACCAGGTGGAGTTGATGTCATGTACCTGTCAACCTGCAACCAAAGAGTATATCCACATGCAAATATATGTCATAATTAAAACACATCGTGAAGAGGAAATCTCGAGATCAAAGGGCGCTCGCAAGCGAGTGATGCAATCTCGTCCCCTTCACTAATACAGTATTGCTAACTAACGACTCTAACATCATTAATATGATAAAAAACATAACATCATTAATTCAATTATCCACTATGCTAATCCAAAGCATGCCATAAAGATAACATCAGAAAAATACACCATCACACCAAAATATAACATTCACATCGCTTTACAAATAGCGATCAAATAGCAACTGAGTTCTAAGTCAAAGTACAAACATAAAATAAGACATAACTGAACAAAAAACTGTTCGATCAAAAGAGTAAAATGGAGGGGTCTTACATCCTCCCCCCCTAGGGTCAGGCTTACTCCTAGAAGCTTGCAACTACCCCTCTTGCAAACTCCATACAATCACACATAACCAAGGGTTCCAAACTGAACCACTCCATACCTCAACACATAAACAATAGCAACCCGTGCCATATACAACCCAACCAAGTGCCCTACCAATCCAAACAAGACAACATGGTGAAGCAAACACCAACCAAGACCCCAAAACACATAACCAAGGGTTATCATCCATAATACACATATGTACCAATACATATCATCGAAAATCATCACAAGACTACACAAGGGTCCATCTGGACACCAGAAAACAACATACCAATCCATGATAGAAGAATCCATGAACCATAAGCAAATAACCAACTCAACTATATCTAACATCAACCTAGTGACTGGATGGTGTTAGGCCATACATAAGGTGAGACCATCCAAACAAGATCACAATGACCTATCTCTTGTTGAATAAGGTGATCAACCTCCAAGAGTTAGTCATCACTCTAGGGTGAGTAGTGGGTCCTAGCTACAAAACAACCTCACATAATTCAATCCTCAACGTTTCCTGCATCTACTTCCTCGTACACACTCACCAAGTCCGTCTCATATGTCCTTAGAGAGGAATCACAATACAACACATAGCCGACATTGAAAACAACAAAGATAACTAGCTTAGCCACCAAGTTCATAAAGAAGAGAAAATTTCAAGTTCAATTTCAACAATAAGGCAATAAATGTGTACAATTTCAACACTAAATCAAATATATAACCACTAGGGTTATAAAAAAATAAGATCACAAGTTGTGGCTAAACCTTCACAATCAAATACAGCCAAGTGTCGGCCCTCACAATTAACAGAAAAAAATTAAAATCATCAATAACCAAAAGAAAGTTCACAATCTTTAAAATTTTACTGTACAATGTTGTGTGACTTGTTACTAGCCACCAAAGAAGGAAGGAGGAAGCAACATCTGACTAGAATGATAATAACCCTCATGTGATGCGAAATGAACACACAATCCACATGACCCAGAGTATATCCATGACTCTCAAACAAGATACAATTACTGGTTTCTTACATTTACAGGGGTACAACTACATACATAATCCCATAGGAACATTCAATTCCATAACTCATGGGATACGTATCATAACATTCCATCCATAACCTTTTATCAGGTTACTTTCATGCTACCCTTTTCCACAGAGTACATCATACTAAAGTAAAAGCCATGAACACGTGATCACTTAACCATTCCACTAACAATTTGTAGGGACAACCCAGTGGGCACAAATGTACCCAGAGAACCCAGTGTTTAAACCTGGCTTTGATACCATGTGTAACACCCCGCCAAACAACCCTAGAGGAAGTTGCAAACAACTACTTAAATAGGCTATGTTTTTTTAGTTTAATTACAATAACTATGCAAGTTCACTTCCCATTGAAAACCTCCCCTAAGGTTACGAGACTGAGATTACTTATTAACCCACAAACAACTTAAATGAATCCATACCATTATTAACTTATGAAATTAAGAACGCATAAATCCCATACATGATAAATTACATCCACCATAATAGTTACAACATGATCAGAAATAACAATTATTTAATAAGGAGATTACATCTCTCATTCCCCGAATGAGGCAAGTCCAAAGGATAATATTACAATTACAACCTTTCACCTCGATAAGAAATCAGGGGTAAAATAATACAAGATCAACTGAAATGAAATAAAACAAGAACTGATACTGAATCCAATGAGCTCTTCAACTGGAAGTCTCGTCCACATGAACATGAAGAAAGAACCCAATGGATTTAGGTGCACGCCACCCAACCAAGTGGAACCAAAAGGCCCACCGCCCGTGCTAGGAGATAGTAACAAGGAATCCTAGCCAGGACCATCTACCTCTAGACATAGGCTAACACAAAACGGAACCAAACTGAAACAACCAATCACATGTACCACACAAGTACAACACAAGTACATCATGAGTACATCACAAGTACGACATAAGTACGATACAATTACAACTCTAACATGGTCATATTGCTTCTAGATATAAAGTAGATCAAGTATGTTAAGAGAACGATACACATAATAATCAAATACCAACTATGGTCACCTCAGGTATGTTAAGGAAACCATACCCATAAAATCGAATTCCAACTATGGTCACATCAGGTATGTTAAGCAAACCATACCCATAAAATCAAATACCAATTATTGTCCTAGACAAAGTGTCATCACGCAACTCGTCATGGGTTGTCCTCTGTGAATCTTCATAGGCTTGGACCCCCACTAAGGGTTATCCTAGTGACCTCTACTAAATTTCGGCCCCCATAATCACTCATACGGAATCAAATACCTTTTGTATAGACAAGATAGATGACCTTGCCATTCCAGGCCTTCCCACTCATCCCAAGTCTAAACGAGCCCTTGTGTCTATGAGTGAGGCATAATTATCTTGATTAGTGAGAAGTACCACCGAATCTTCTAAGTTTTGTTTTAGTTATCACTTGATTAAACCACCTCCGAAGGTTATCCAGTTTACCTCTTTGGGCTCTAGCCCCTACAGAAGCCACTCTTCTACTTGACAACACACATACCATCCAAACACCAAGGGTACAAAGTGCAACACACAAGATAATACGACCACTCCTTTCTTAGGAGGTGACATAAAATGAACTCACTCCAAACACTGGAGGCAACAAATTACTTAACAAAGTCACTCCTTACAAGGAGACGCGGATCCCATAATCCACTCCTTTCCTAGGAGACACAAAACATCCCCGTTCGTGGAAACCGGGTGAACGATGACTAGACACCATGCACTACCCAAGGAACTCACAATAGGTTGACAAACATGATACGACAACCCACATAACGGAAAACCCCATCTGGAAGACTTATTAAACTTATAACTCAATTCCCCCAAACGAAGACGGAACCCGTTCACAATCACGACGAGCAAGAAGATGTGAATTAAATTCTACTTTGGATTTACTAAATCCATTTCTTCATTAACATTCAGTATTCCATCGCATTAATAAAACTGAATTAAATAACGACTCTTTGGACAAGGATGAAATTTGAATCCAATATCACATACTCTAATTGATTCTAATAAACATAAAATAACCATTTATTTCCTCCATTCAGAAAATAACATTTTAAAGCAATAAATATTTCCTCTACTTTAATTCAAAACATGACGTTTTTTAAAAATCATTATTTCTCCTCGTAAATTGAATCATCTTAAAAACAATTAATCTTGCTTATTAAGACATAATACCTCCAAATCCAATATTTGTTTTATGAAAATATGGTAAAATAAATCCATTAATTTTGACTATAGCATAATGGTCTAAAATTTTCTTCATTATAACATTTTTAAAATAAACTCAATACTTGACTATGAATATGATGATTTCATTTCCACAATTACACTTAAATCATGCCATTGGAAAGTCAATAATTTCCTATGCATATTTAATTTAAATCACCACTCTAAATATACAAATATTATTTAAATATAATATATATATATATATATAATATTTTAATGTTATAAATTATAATATAAAATATTATTAAATAATATTTTAATATTATAAAAATAATATATAAAATATCAATATTAATATATATTATTTATTTTATTTTTTTATTTTTCTTAAGTCTCCCATAAGGCCTCGGGCCGCGCGCATAGCACTGGGCGCTGCTTAGGGTGTTGACTGCGGAATAACCAGGCGGTGGCGGCGTTTAAAGAGGGCGGAAGTTAGGAAGGCACTGCCGGTGGTAGTGGCGGCTACGTATACAGTCAGCCACCACCTCCGGTGGCACTGTGCACAACACAACTAATCATCGACGGTGGCGGTGACTGTGTAAACAATCACCGTGCCGACAATGGTTAGCAGCTGTGGGGGTCATGCTGGGCGCGGCTCCCCCACGCACTCCCATGGGGGTGTGGTGGGGGTGAGCCCCCAACCCCCCCAAATTTTTTTTTTTTAATTTTTAATTTATTTTACAAACAACATAGAACAAATGGCCTACGGATTTTTTTAATTCGAATTTTAAATAATAAAAAACAGGGTTTTTATTCTCCAACCCAAACAAAATGAAATAAATGAAATATAAATATATATATATATATATAAATATATATATATTTATATATGTTTTCACCAGGAATCTATAAAATTAATTGAGGAAATAAAATCTAAAAGACCATTTTCAATCAAAAACTCCATTGATTTTCTTGAAGAAATATATTTCCAAGGAGGGATTTTTTTTTTGCAAACAAACTCAGATTTCAACATGGGTTTTCTATTTGCAATCCATAAACAAAATTTTAAATGATTTCCAATAGCATATTCAAACTATATAACTTTTCAAAATGAAACTATTAATTGAATGAACCTAATTTTTTTGAGCTTGAGGGAATCCAGAAATGGTGCTCAGCTTCCAACCTTGCTTCCAACTTCAACTCCACAAATTTTCACAACTTAAATCCAAAACCCACAAAATTGAAAAATCCTTCCTCTTTCCAATTCAATCCCTTCCAAAATTTTCATGATCCCCACTTGTGAAGAAAAAAATTCAATAATAAAGAAATTCCAAAAATATCAGTGCAACCACCCTCATCAATTTCAGAAAATAGAAATAGAAAATATCTCATTTTTCAAATTTTTGAATTCAAAATTTCTAATTTGACCTTTAAATATTTTCTTTAATTTTCAATTTCAACCAATATGCATAAATTTCCAAAATGAATAATTTAACTTACTTCAACAACATAAATTTAATTAATTAATAAAATAGATTTAATCAACGATTAAATTATTTATTAATCCAATTAAATTAATAATAAAATAAATTACATTTCAACATAAACCAAATAGGGTTAAATGGCAATTTAACTACCAAGCATATATTTAATCATTTTTCTAACTTACAACTTTAAACTGAAATCAAAGCCAAATGACAAAATTAAGGCAACTTAACCCGACTAACATCTGATGACACACTATGACTAGGGTGACAACTTGGCATGAAAAACCTAGCTACTGTCTCCCAATCGAATACCGTTGGGCATGGACACGCTCAAACCTGTGAAACCAGGTGGAGTCGATGTCATGTACCTGTCAACCTACAACCAAAGAGTATATCCACATGCAAATATATGTCATAATTAAAACACATCGTGAAGAGGAAATCTTGGGATCGCAGGGCGCTCGCAAGCGAGTGATGCAATCTAGTCCCCTTCACCAATACAATATTGCTAACTGATGACTCTAACATCATTAATTCAATTATCCACTATGCTAATCCAAAGCATGCCATAAAGATAACATTAGAAAAATACACCATCACACCAAAATATAACATTGGCATCACTTTATAGATAGCGATCAAATAGCAACTGAGTTCTAAGTGAAAGTACAAACATAAATAAGACATAACCGAACAGAACACTGTTTGATCAAAAGAGTAAAATGGAGGGGTCTTACATCCTCCCCCTAGGGTCAGGCTTACTCCTGGAAGCCTGCAACTAACCCTAGTTGAAACTCCATACAATCACACATAACTAAGGGTTATCATCCATAATACACATATATACCAATACACATCATCGAAAATCATCACAAGACTACACAAGGGTCCATCTGGACACCAGAAAACAACATACCAATCCATGTTAGAAGAATCCATGAACCATAAGCAACTAACCAACTCAACTATATCTAACATCAACCTAGTGACTAGATGGTGTTAGGCCATACATAAGGTGAGACCATCCAAACAAGACCACAATGACCTATCTCTTGTTGAATAAGGTGATCAGCCTCCAAGAGTTAGTCATCACTCCAAGGTGAGTAGTGGGTCCTAGTTGCAAAACAACCTCAGATACTCCCATCCTCAACGTTTCCTGCATCTATTTCCTCATACAGATTCACCAAGTCCGTCTGATACGTCCTTAGAGAGGAATCACAATACAACACATAACCGACATTGAAAACAACAAAGATAACTAGCTTAGCCACCAAGTTCATAAAGAAGAGAAAATTTCAAGTTCAATTTCAACAATAAGGCAATAAATGTGCACAATTTCAACACTGAATCAAATATATAACTACTAGGGTTATAAAAAAATAAGATCACAAGCTGTGGCTAAACCTTCACAATCAAATACAGCCAAGTGTCGGCCCTCACAATTAACAAAAAAAAATAAAAATCATCAATAACCAAAAGAAATTTCACAATCTTTAAAATTTCACTGTACAATGTTGTGTGACTTGTTACTAGCCACCAAATGAGGAAGGAGGAAGCAATGTCCGACTAGAATGATAATAACCCTCATGTGATGCAGAATGAACACACAATCCACATGACCCAGAGTATATCCATGACTCTCAAACAAGATACAATTACTAGTTTCTTACATTTACAGGGGTACAACTACATACATAATCCCATAGGAACATTCAATTCCATAACTCATGGGATACCTATCATAACTTTCCAACCATAACCTTTTATCAGGTTACTTTCACACTACCCTTTTCCACATAGTACATCATACTAAAGTAAAAGCCATGAACACGTGATCACTTAACCATTCCACTAACAATTCGCAAGGACAACCCAGTGGGCACAAATGTACCCAGAGAACCCAGTGTTTAAACCTGGCTCTGATACCATGTGTAACACCCCGCCACGCAACCCTAGAGGAAGTTGCAAACAACTACTTAAAGAGGCTATGTTTTTTTTTTTAAAGTACAATAACCATGCAAGTTCACTTCCCATTGAAAACTTCCCCTAAGGTTACAAGACTGAGATTACTTATTAACCCACAAACAACTTAAATGAATCCATAACATTATTCACTTAAGAAATTAAGAACGCATACATCCCATACAAGATAAATTACATCCACCATAATAGTTACAATATGATCAGAAATAACAATTATTTAATAAGGAGATTACATCTCTCATTCCCCGAATGAAGAAAGTCCAAAGGATAATATTACAATTACAACCTTCCACCTCGATAACAAATGCGGGGTAAAATAATACAAGATCAACTGAAATGAAATAAAACAAGAACTGATACTGAATCCAATGAGCTCTCCAACTAGAAGTCTCGTCCACATGAACATGAAGAAAGAACCCAATGGATTTGGGTGCAAGCCACCCAACCAAGTGGAACCTAAAGGCCCAACCCCCATGCTAGGAGATAGTAACAAAGAATCCTAGCCAAGACCATCTACCTCTAGACACAGGCTAACACAAAACAGAACCAAACTGAAAGAAAGTGATAAATATAAACATTGATAAATATCAAGATATTTAGCCATGCAAAGAAATGGAGAGATAAGAGTAAGGAAAAAGTGAGAACACACTCAAAAATTGATTACAAATGCACAAAATTTAATCATAATTTCTAGACACTATTCAAACATAGTGGAGGAACGTTGTATTGTAATGACACCTACCACATAAAGATAGAAAATTGGTGAAGAAATAAATTACATACCTTTGAATACTATAGTTTTGTTTGCAAGTGCTCAGTCACATTCTTCCCATCTTGATGTCAATCCTTTGCTCCTCTCTTGTATTTATTAAAAATAAAATTATTATTGATTTTGTATTATTTTTTAAATTTTATCCTTTATTTGTTATTTCATTTTAAAAATAAATGAAACTATTTTAACATATAATTTCATGCAAAACACTAATATAAGGTTGAGTATAAATATCATTTTGAGAAACACTAATATAATTTTAGGCAAAACATTAATATAAGGTAGAAACACTAGCATGGTACATATCATAAAAATTTAAGCTCTTTCTAAGTGGCTATCAAATTTTCTTTAACATGAATCTCTGTTTTAGCTATACAGTCACCAAGTTTCTGGATTTGAATTTTTTTTCATATTGAGAGGTTGATTGTCTATTGTCGAAAACCATTCTATACTCAAAATTGACCAAGGCAGTTATGCTTTGTCTCATAGCTCAATATTACCGTAGTTGTGGGAAAGGTTCTTCTTGAGTTATTTTCTCTAATTTTCTATTCATATTTTTACAATTAAATTTCATGGGCTTTGTTAAGCTAGTTTTGAATATAAAGAGAATTTTACTTTTAGATACTATTCATAAATAAAATATTTGTTATATTTTTCTTAAAGATTTACACAACTTTCTATCCATCTTTAAATCAAAATTAACATTTACAATGAAAATACAAAGTGTTTTTCTTCATTTCTTAAGGATTCTCCTCTAATATAAAATGGCATGCTCTCATTTTAATTATTTATAATGTTGTCTTGATAGAAACATAAACAAGGTTGCACCAATAATATTTGAATATGCACTTGCAACACACACTCTAGAATAAGAAAGGTTTATAACTTTCACAAATCTGACATTTTTCAAATATATGACAACTTGTTTATAAGATAGCAAATACTATGGTATGGTTAAAGTCTTTGTCACTACTGTAGAAATCACTAGTTATGATTTGTAGTTCTTGATGGGAATTTATTTAGACCTAAATCATGAAATAAAATCCAAAATAATGAAAATGAATTATGTACATTTAAATTTGTATACAAGTAGTGAGAATGCTTGTTTTCAAACTATCAATGTAGGGGCCAAAGATAAATCCTCCTTGCTTTGCCAATAGGAAAGGAGAGAAATTCCTCAAAATCAATCGTATATGCCTTTGCTTGTCCATTGTATGAAAAGCTTTCCTGTTGCACATTACCTAGGATGGATAGACATTCTTTATTTGTCTGGTGAGGGCCCTCCTCTCTTTGAATCTAAGTTCATTACTGTATATTATTATGTGAATTTGACATTTTAGATTTTTAATTGGTGCAAGTGTCCTAATTTCAAGATAGGTAATTCCTAGAAAAAACCACATAACCAAATCCACCATGACAACTAGCTGAGAAACAAGTACCAACTCTACTTAAATCTCCATAATAGAAAGAGACAAAAAATTCATACTGCTCCACATACAAACAACAAGAAGGCCTAATAAACAAGGCATGCCCAACTTCATATCAGAAAACCATGTGACCCTGTTTTAAAGTTACACAATCCTGTATCACTTCATAATTGAAACCCCAAATCTTTAAACAAGAAACCATCTACATGAAAGGTAAAATCATATTTGAATGGCATGGTCCACATTTCTTCCATGAAAAAGAAAGAAATGATCACTTTTCAGAAAGATAAATGAAAAACTAAAAGCAAATGTGGTGGAAGGCATGATTAAATATATACGCTCAAAATAACCGTAGTTGGAATTGTATGAGTTTTTTTATTAAATCAATTACTTTTTTGTCCATTTATGGTTTTGAAGGAAGCGACCTATTCACTTGCATTTGATTATTGCCTTAATTTGCTTGGTATGCTTTGATAATTTGATTTAATGTTTTCATTTGGAGGTGAGTATAAAATGAATTTAATTATGCCATGGAGGGGATAGGGGAGATAGTCTTAAATAATATAAAATGATTTTTTACAATATTTGTAAGATATTTTTGAGTATTTTTTTTCTACTCTTTAGTATTTTATAAATATAAACTTAATATGGGTTTAGAATTATAATTGTTGATTTATTTGAATGTGTTCAAAGATTAAATGAGTGCATCAATGTTTATGTCATTCAATTTCAATCTTTATATTAAAAAAATGATAATATTTTTGTTAGAATAAAATGATCTACTGAGAGGGGGGTGAATCAATAGATATAAAAACTTTTGGAATTGAAAAACCTATTTGCAGATTCAACCTTACAAACTAGATGTGCAAATACATAAACCAATATAACAATCACATGCACATGAAAAAGCAACTCATACCACCAGATATACGTGGAAAACCCAAGATGGGAAAAACCACAGTGACAAAAGTTGCTTGAGTCTATTTCTTAAATCTAGCATCACAAATGAAATCTATGTTCCAAAGTTTAGGGATGCAACCCAAGGAAGCTTCAACTCCCTAATTTAGAAGCTACAACTTCAAGGATGCTACTACACCCTGTTTTAGGAGCCACAACTCCAAGGAGACTACAATCAGCTAATCTAAGCTACAACTCAGTTCAATGAGGCTATAAGCTCAACAAAATTACAAGTTTAAGTATGTATAAAACCGGTTCTGCAAAACCTATAATGCATCAATTTATTACATCACACTTCTCACTTTGTTCACTCTCACACCACTGTAATTAGATTCATGTATGTTCAAATTTTCTAATTTTTGTTACAGTTACCTCCTTCAACTTACATACACCCTTATATCTAATACTCCATTTTTATCATACATGTTGAAATCTATGTTAGGGTTTTCCCTTTTCTACCTTCTTCAACAAGTTACCAATTTACCTCGAGCCCTACAACATTAAATTTGGGTGCAAATAATTTTTGCCAAATTGAATCTTTCATCAGGTGCCAAAGTTGAATGCATTCAATGCATTCACTTGTCAATGTGATCAAATTCAATCTCGATCACCTCTGCAATCTATGTCGTCGACCTGTAGATCATATCACCTTAATTAATTTTTCACTGAGGCAATTGAGCAATTTTTTCATATGTCGGTTTTTAGAATGAAACCCTTATTCACACTTGTCATAGCCATTACAAATCTTTGCATTTGAATTTTGGTTGTCGATATTCTCCTTTCACACCTTGATCCTGTGATCCTTGTTCATTGTCATGTCTTAAAATCTCGACTGTTAGATAAGTGGTCATTCAAATATTCATCGTTGATCTATCACATCACTCAGTTAGAGAGAATGCTTTAAGGTCCTTTCGATACACCAATGTCACTCCGATATGAATTGCCTTTGAATAATTGGGCCCACATTCCATCTGTCTTTCATATCATTGCCACCTATTTTGCATCACTTTCTCCCCCTTTGACATCAATGGAAAAGGGTACAGTCCCCCTAAGGAAATACTCCAATTTTGATGAACTCTGTAACCATCAAGTCATTAGAAATGGTACAACAAGATCTTACATGACTTGATCACACTATTCTTAACTAGGTTAAGTACATGATCAATGAAGCTCCCCCTAGATATATGCCCTATCACTAATGTTTAGTGATATGTGTTGGGAGAAACTACTCCCAAATTCTACCTCAAGTATTCAAATTGTTTTGTAGGAAGAGGATTTGTAAATATATCAACCACTTGTTCCTTGGTAGGAACATACTCCATGTTGACTTCCTTATTTGTAACCTTTTCTTTGATGAAGTGATACTTGATTGATATATACTTGGTTCTGGAGTGCATCGTTGGATTCTTTGAGATATTAATGGCACTTGAATTATCACACATAATTGAGATAGGCTCATTGTACTCTACCTTGATGTCCTTTAATGTATGCTTCATTCATAGGACTTGAGTACAACACGTAGTTGTTGCAACATATTATTCTTCTGTTGTAGAAAGAGTGTCAGACTCTTGTTGTTTTGTCTCTACTCCCGTTCTATGAGGACCAAACTGGAGTATTCCCTTCCACATCTATGCAGATGCTTCTGACGATGCTATTGGTGCAGTTCTGGGACAAGAAGATGAGAATGGGGGAAAGTATGCCATATATTTCATTAGTAAAAATCTTACTCCTGCAGAAAGGAACTATACAACAACAGAAAATGAATTCTTGGTTGTTGTTCATGCCATAAAAAAGTTCCACCACTACATTACAGGGTATAAGGTCATAGTTTATATAGACCACTCAGCTGTGAAGTACCTAATGAATAAACCTGTAGTGAATGGCTGGATTATGAGGTGGTTATTACTCCTTCAGGAGTTTAATGCCACAATTCTTGACAAACTAGGGAAGTATAATGTAGTAGCATATTTTTTGTCATGAATCAAACATGAAGAAGGTGATAGTATTCCTGTATAGGATGAATTCCTAGATGAAAATCTGTTTGTAGTTTCTGTAAAATCACCCTGGTTCGCAGATATCACTAACTATTTAGCTGCTTCATAGATACTCCTAGATTCACGACTAAGCAAAAGAAGTGTCTAATCAGGGAAAGTGCCCCGTTCAAATGGATCAACAGAATGTTATTTCATTGTGGTCTTGATATGATTTTGAGGAGATGTGTAAGGGCAAATGAAACCTACAAAATTCGAAGGGCTTGTCACGATGATCCTTCGGGAGGACACTACTCTGTGAAGAGAACTTCACATAAAGTCTTAGGCGTCGGTTACTATTGGCCCTCAATGCATAAAGACATTAAGAACTATGTTCATCATTGTGATGAATGTTAGAGTAGGAAGACCAACTTCTTCTTCGGAAATACTGTTACTGCCACATGTAGTGCTAGAACCATTCGAGAAATGGGGTTTAGATTTTATTGGACCCATAGATCCTTCCTCTCAAGGGAAATAGTATATATTGGTTTGCACTAACTACTTGACGAAATGGGTTGAAGTTCAAGCCTTACGAATAGCTAGGGAAGAGCAAGTCACAAACTTCCTCTATAATAAAATATTCTTTAGATTTGGAGCTCCTTGAACGATCGTAACTGATCAGGGACCCCAATTTATGTCCAAAGTGCTCTTGGTATTTACCAATCATTTTTAGGTAAGCCATAGGAAGTCATCCTCTTATCACCCTCAAGTGAATGACCAAGTAGAAGTACCTAATAGAGAGCTCAAAAATATTTTGACGAAAACAATTTCTTCTGGAAGAAAAGACTGGGCCAAGAAACTCCCTGAAGCCGTATGGGCATACAACACAATCTAGAAATCTACAACTGGATTCAGTCCCTATGAGCTTGTTTTTGGAAAGAAACCACTTCTTCCCATTGAGTTTGAATTACAAACTCTGTGAATTGCTATGGAATTAGGTTTGGATTTAAATGAGCCCAAGTTGAACAAGTTCTACAACTAAGTGAATTAGATGAGCTTCGATTAGACGTCGTCCATCAAATTGAACTAATTCAACATCAACAGAAAGTGTGGCACGATAAAAATATTAAGGAGAGGGAGTTTCATAATGGAGATTGGGCCTTGTTATTTGATTCAAGATACAAGGATCATAAGGAAAAACTCAGGACTCATTGGTTGGGACCTTATGAGATTGATGAAGTCTTTTCAAATGGAACTGTTTGGTTGAAACCAATCGATGGTGACATGTGCACCCTCTTAGTTAATAGTCATCTCTTACGTGCCTACCATAAGCCGGTCAATAAGGAGGAATTCTCGAGAATGGTGGAAATGCAGGGCGAGGTCCAATGTGTTGAATTTGCCAAGGCATAGTCTATCTGGTAACAATGTTGTTTTATTATGTTTAAAAAAAAGGATATAAATTTAAAAATGTGCAATAAAAAGGACATGTATGCTAAGATATTTTTCTTATTTCTTCATTTTGGACTTAGCTAATTTTTGTTCCTTTTTGCAAGACTTCCTTAAAGTGGAAAGTAACTTCCGAAGCGCCCTCCAAAGATGCTCCGGAACGTTATGATCCTGGTGCCAGGTGCTCTGGAACTTGATGGTCTTCATGCCCGATGCTCCAGAACTTGTACAAAGCTCATCATGTCGTAGAGGTGTTCTGCACTAAGGTCCAAAGCTCTTGAAGTTCAAACTTCTTTATCATGTCACTCCACTTTCATTCTGTTGCTGCTCCGACTGCATCTTTCAACGATGCTCCAAAACTTTCATTCTGTTTCTCCTCCGGCTGCATCTTTTAGCGATGCTCCAGAACTTTCATTTCATTGCTGCTTTGGCTACATCTTTCAGTGATGCTCCAGAACTTTCATTCAGTTGTTGCTTCGACTGCATCTTTCAGCGATGCTCCATAACTTTCATTTTGTTGCTGCTTCAGCTGCATCTTTCAGCGATGCTCCAAAACTTTTATTTCGTTGCTGCTCCGATTGCATCTTTCAACGATGCTCCAGAACCTTCATTTTATTCATTTTTCAGCTCCATCTTTCAACGATGCTCTGGAACCTTCATTTCATTCCTTTTTCAACTGCCTCTTTCAGTGATGCTCCAAAACCTTCATTTTATTCATTTTTTGGCTGCATCTTTCAACAATGCTCCAAAACCTTCATTTCATTCCTTTTCGGCTGCATCTTTTAGCGATGCTCCAGAACCTTCATTTCATTCCACTTCAGTTGCACCTCACACTAATACTCCAAAACTTACGCACTAGTTTCAGGTGCAATGTCAAATAGCATGCTCTAGAACTTATCTGTTCATATTCTGCCACCTTTTTCAAAAATTCAAAAATTTTGTGATCCTTCAGTCAGTATATCTTGCACACCTGTCTGCCTATTTTTTATTTTTTTTCATAAATAAAGTCACCACGTACTACAATCATCATTGATGGCGCCGTCATCCATATAATTCCACATTCATATCATAATAAATCCACTATCACCTTAGCCAATTCCTTCACGTCATCCTATCAAATCTGTAAGGTACGAGGTCTTCGAACGATCACAAAACGCAAGTAAGTATTAATTTTTGCTTTATGTAGGTAGTTATTTTTGAATAAAGAATAATTAATTGACACAAAATTCACTCCCAATTCAGCAACTTGTGCCACTCAGTGATCAATTACTTGTACGGAAAAGCCTTTCGCATGTCTCCATGCAAATGGTGAATCATTGCATAGTAAGCTACAAACAAGACAAAAATTGAGTTCAGATGCAATATTTTCAAAAGTGTTGCATGAAAGAGTTTTTCCATAATTGAAATCTTTTGCAGAGTGGTAAATAAGGAAATGGGAGGTGGTAAGAGAAAATTAGAGTTGGATTCAGCAGAAAAACTGTTGGGGTTGAGTAATATCTCAAGGTTGTTCGAGGAAGCATGGTGGTTAAATTTTATTAGAAAATTTAAGGGCTACAATGAAAAGTTGGTGAGTTCTTTTGCAGAAAACTATAGAAATGGTGAGGTGGTACTTTAGGGGAAGCGATTTAAGGTAAGTCCCAAAATCATTTCTCACTTATCAGGATTAGATAATGCAGGCACAAAATAAAAGAAACCTCTCAAATTACGTACCAAAAATTATCTAAATTATTTGTTAGAGAGGGAGACCTGCACCCAATGGTAGTAATAAGTACCAGGGGACAAAATAAAGGGTTCCAGAGAACCTCCATATTAGAACCCGGGGGTACTGTCATTGCATGGATTATAAAGTATTTCACCTGTGAGGGTTAGCTAACTGTAGGTGTAGGACCTGCTTTCCGCATGTTGACCCATTTGTGTCACGGAAAGGAGGACCCTACTCTTAGAGTTAATATGCCTGAATTCTTGTGTGATTCCCTAAAAAATTCCATAGAAAGGTATAAAATAGTGACTAGGCCTTTGAAACATCATGGCTTGATTCGGTTGATCTGTAAGTACCACTTCTGTGAGAAACTAGAGGGAAAATGGGAGAAGTTTTTAAAGAAAATTGTGAAGCCTGCAATCGCAAGGACAATAGAATAAAGGGAACCATCCCACCAGACTATTCCACCATCCAAAGAAATTTCCCCTAAGGGATCTCCAGCTCCGGAAGCTCCTAATCCCACTACTCCTGGTGAGGATTTTCCAAACTCCTCTGGGGATGCATTTAAAACCCCAAACTTGCCATAATAGGTTGAGACCATTTATTCTGATTCAAGTAAACCCAGAAGAAAAAGAAAAGGGAACAATATAACACCTGTCACATTCCAAAATCTGCCTCCATTAAGAAGAAGTGTTTAGCTTTTGAATTCTCTGAAACCCCAATACAGGGTAAGGAGGGAAGTTCAACGAAAAAAAAGCCTAAGCGGCCACCTGAGCCCATAGAAATTTCAGAGTTTGCTAGTGAAGAGGAGGTACCCCTAAGTAAAGAAGACTTAGGCGAAGTATTTCTTTCCCACTCTGCACATGTGGAGGAAATCTTCACTAAGGAGATTCAGGAAAAAGAACCTGAGGGGGGTGACGGTGTGCCAGGAAAATTGTCCCCTATTGTTAATCAAATTGTTGAAACAATTGAGACAAGTAGTGCCACTGTAGAGTTAAAAAATTGTAAAATAGAAGTTGATGGTCTACAAAGACAATTGTCCAAAGGTAATGAATTGATAGAGTTGCAAAAAAAAGAATTGACTGTGCAGAAAGTTATAATAAATAAAAGAGATCAAAAAATATAGGGCTTGAAGCTTCAATTATAGGAAAAGGACTCAATAATCTATAAGTTACATGAACAAATGCAAGAACTAAATCAAAAGCATAAAAATTATAGTGTTGACATTGCAAACAAAGATACAAAAATTGAAAGAATAAAACAGAATTTTGTGTTGATGCTCACAGCCTTTGAAGAGGACAAGAAAACAAAAACTGAAGGAGTCATTTCAGAAGGCCTACAGAGGGAAGCAAGATGCATGTCAACTTGTCGATTTATTATTAAATTTTAGAAGACCATCAAAATTTTACTCCATGTTTTTGAATGAGCAAGGCTAAGATGTAAGTTGTTTAGGATCTACAATGATCAACCCTACGAGCCCAATGATAAAGAGTTTGTTAAAATATATGTAGAGTCAACCCCTGAAGACCAAGATCTAATTTGTGAATTCTTTTTGCATGAATTATTATTAGAAAGTCACACAGATTTATTTATCAACTTGTTTGTTGGAGAGGTAGAACTAAGAGAATTTCTCTCCACCATGAGGAATCAAATTCATTGGCAGGATTGGACAAGAGAGTTTGCATAGGCAGAAAATACAGTGGGTCTCCAAATAAGGTCCCCGAATTCTAGGCCTGATGGTTTCAAAGATACATTTTTGTCTCTCCTTGTTAATGATAAGATTAAGGAAAGATATGACAACAACCTCAAACTGTGTTATGATAATTTCATGGAAAATGGACAAAATTTTATTGGAAAAGCATGGCATGCTTGTGAAGAAAGATTCACCCCACTACTAGCTTACCTAAAGAAAAGAGAGGTCATTTAGAAGAGCATATGCCTTAGTTAAAATCCTGAGAACTCTTAGAACAAAATGGATGGGAATAAAATACAAACCTCCTTTGCTACTCAATCCGCCTCCAATCTTCAATATTTCAACATATCAGAATGACAGACTTTTCAATGAATGGAGGGAGAGTATGATATTTCACAGAGAGTTCATTTATGACCTTGTAGATTTTGATGCAACAACAAGAGAGGCACATGATCTCAGTGCCCTATATGAGGAATGGAATAGGACTCAGGGGTTTAACTATGGAGCAGGAGGACCTGCCAGAAATTAGGTAGGGGAGGAAATGATGAGGTAAAAATAACCTCATCATAATAAAATCTGGAAAGCTTACTTCTACCAACTCAATCCTAAGCCTGTGCCAATTTATTAAACTTAAGGAGAAATAATTTCTTATTTTAAGGAAAATTATGGTTTCTTTCTTTCTTTTGATCAATTGAGGAAATTCGCCAATGCAGGTTTAATGGGTTGATTTGAGTGCTTTTGTAGGAAATAGTCGATCATCAAGCAGTTGTTGCAAAATTTGAACCAACACATACCTCAAGTTTCGTAAAGAATATATGTTGTGAATCTACTCCTGAATATCAGGATGATGCACTGAGGATTTAATTTTGTTCTTTAAAATTTTGTTATTAAAACGTCATGGCTCTTCTCGAGCCTTCTATATGTTTATGAGCTTTAAAGACATAAAAGTTAGTTTTTAAGTTGTTGAAGACTTTTTCAATGGCTATCCACACCATATTAAATTTAGGATTTAGTTACAAGTTATCTATAAGAATGTAATTTCATAAGTGATGAATAAGATAAAAGAAGTATCGTTAT
Source organism: Sequoiadendron giganteum (assembly GCA_007115665.2). Lineage (NCBI taxonomy): Eukaryota > Viridiplantae > Streptophyta > Pinopsida > Cupressales > Cupressaceae > Sequoiadendron > Sequoiadendron giganteum. The sequence goes on along the minus strand of CM021100.1, from coordinate 835,470,268 downwards.
GCTGTTCATATGGTTTTCAAAATACTGTTGAAATGAGTTACTTGATTTCTATCTATTGGTGAACTATTGAATTATGAGTGATGATGGTTGTTCGTAATGGATAGACTTCAGAACTTGTAGCTTATGTGATTTAAAGATGAAGTATTAACCCGTGAGCTGGCCACTCGAGGGGATTTAGTTAGATAGATAAGTATTTTTTTTTTGTTTTGTTGTTCATTTGTTTAAAGTTAGATATCTGTTCAGTAGAAGGTAACTAAGTTTGTTAAGAGTTGAGTCTGAAGTTCTGTAGCACCATTTTTTAAAATTTGTATGAGTTATCTTTTGTAGTTGATAAAATCCTTTACTGTTTAAAAGATGTTTAATTGTCTATTCACTTATTTTTCTGCTTCCATAGTATATCAGTTGTTTAGTTTGCTTGTTTCTATGCTTTCTAGTTTAATTGTGTTGCTTTCTAAATTAGTTGTCTTATGCTTTTTAGTTTAGTATTTCCGGTTTTTCTTAGAATAAGATTATTTTCTAGTTAAATAGTAATGGCCTTAGGTTAAAATTGATTCCAATAGTTTAAAGTAAAAAAATAAATATAAAATGAGTTATCCAAATCATCTTCTTTTGCAAACTGCCTTAGACACTACTCTGTCAACTAATTGACATTCAATATTCTAAAGTAGTAGGACCTAACAACAACCTATTAGATATTATAAGTTTGAGAAAAATAAAACATGGTATTTAGTAGATCTTCAAATACCTAAAAAGATACTATTAGTGTAAAATTGATTTATAAAACTAGATATAATGAAAATGGTGAAATTGAAAGGCATAAAAAAAGATTGGATACAAAAGAATATTTGAAATAGAAAATAATTTATTATAATGAAACATTTTCACTTGTGGCAAGATTGGACACAATTAAAGAGAAATTTTAGCAATAGTAGCCCAACACAATTGGAAAGTGTATCAAATGGATATAAAGTCCATATTTTTTAAATTATGAGTTAGAAGAGGAGGTTTATGTTGAGTAGCCAATTGACTATGATATTTTTGGTTCAAGAGAATAAATTCTATAAGCTGAAAAATGTGTTATATAAGCACAAACAAGTAGGGAGGGGGTTGGTATAACTGCATAAATATGCATTTTAAGAAATGGTTTTGAAAAGAGTAGCATTGAACCCCACACTATCCACCAAGCTAGAAAAATAATGTGAAGTTTTATAATAGTTATTTTTTATATGTAGATGATTTAATTTTTACAAAAAATTGAAATTTGTTAATTGAAAATTATAGATTAGTATTGAAGAAATAATTTAAGATGATAGATTTAGGATTGATGAAATGTTTTCTTGTTATAGAAAATTAAATTAGTGGTGGATTTTTTATAACTTATATATGTATGCATTTATGATGTATTGAAGAGATCTAGAATGTTGAGAAGTAAACCAACTCATATGCACCATTTTAAATAGAGTTAAGAATAAGAAAAGATAATTGTAACAACAATGCTGATAAATATTCTATAAAATATTAGTTGTAAGTATGTTGTATTAGATAGCTACAAGTCCTAATATAATTTATGTAGTGCTTTTAATCCCCAAATGCATGGAAAAACTAAAATACATTCACTTGCAAGAAAGAAAAAGAATATTGAAAAATGCCAATGGCACTAAAAATCATGAATTTCTATATATTAAATTTTAAAATAATTTAAACTTAATTAGCTATAAGATAAATAAGAAGTAGCAGTGGTAATAGGAAGAGCACTTCAAAATATGTTTTCTATTTTAGTTTGGGAGTAGTATCATGGTATTCCAAATAACCCATTGTATTTCTCTTATGTTTTAGGCCAAGAATGTGGTTGCAATTTCAATATATTGCCAATAAATTTGAATGAGAAAAATATTATTAGACTTAATTGGATGATAAAATATTGTGAGAATATAATTGTTCCAAGTTATTATTTAAAAATCCCATATAACATGGTCAATCCAATTAGATTGATACCAAATATAATTTAACTAAATAAATAGCTACAAGTTGAAAAATTAATTTTTTTTTTTCTTGTGAAAGAAGCAATTCATAAATATTTTATAAATTTATTGGAGATAAATTATTTTGAGAATTTGAGATATAATTTGGGCATCACTAGATTGGAAATTCAAGCTTAAGGGAGTGAGTTGGAATCAAGCTTGATCTACCATCTCCAAAGATTGCTTGAGTGGTAGCTCCACCTAGACTATTCCTGGTGGATACTTAATTTTTAATTGTTTAGAGCTCAAGTTGACATAGAATGAGAACACCTCTATACTTTTTGCTACTATGCCAGACCAAAAAAATTAGATGACCAACCTACATTGAAATGAAAATATATGAAGTAAATTAACTAAAAATATGAGCCATCATCCATCACATCTTCCATTATTTCTATTTCATGTGAGGGTAGTTCATTCATCTACCCATTCATCGCTTTTGAATGTGGGCCATCCATCTAGAAGGGACACAAAAATAAAATTGATGAGTAAGGCCTTGATTTTATTGAAAATGATGAAAATGCACCCTCTCTCTAATAGGATTCTCCCACGTCCCATGTGAGAATATCATCACACAGTGTCCGACGATTTCACAACCAAGAAAAGGACATTTCACTATGAACTCGTGGACTTGCAAAATCCTTCATCTTTCACCGCATGGAAGCATTCTATGGAGCCTTGATGTTCTTGAAAAGGACATAACTGCCCCCTCTCTCCAACAGGGATCTTCCACGTTCCACATAAGAATATCATCACACGGTTTCCTTCCTTAGTTTCACAACCAAGAAAAGGACATTATATTATGGGCCCATGGACTTGCGAAATCCTTTATCTTCTACTACATAACGAACACAAAATAATAAAATTATAAAAAATTAAAGGTTTTGATTTTGATTCTATATCTGATTATATCAACAATATTATCAAACTAATTGAATAGAAACAAATAATTCATACATTCATAACATAAAAGGTGAAATTTGAACCAAATGATAATCCTTGATTATATTGATTCAAGAGTAATGAGTATAATAATGAAGAGAATGATAAGATTGATAGACACCATAAAGTATAATGCAATGAAAATTCAGGTCATCTATTGTTATTACAAAGAAAAAATTTACAACATTTCCTCTTTGAGCTTCAAAGGAATCAACTATACAACCTAAGACCTACACCAAGACATACACAAACTAAGAGGTAGAACCCCTTGAATGAGGCCCGAAATTCCCTTTTATAGACACAAGGGAAGCAACAAGAAAAAGGCCTCATTCAATTACCAAAATTAGTTCAAAATTTACAATGGACAAAGATGGTTCAAAAAACTAGCAACCACTCCAAAATTAGTTTTGAGGTCACCTACAACATTAAATTCAGTGTATGGTAGAAAATCTTCAAAATTCCTTCTTGTAGTAGATTGGACATCTCTGACATTCCTTGTATGAAAAACCCATGCAACAGTTATATCTGGTGGTTGGGAGTCGATTGAAACACAACTCAAGTTACATCATACTCTTCCATGTGTTCTACCTGCTCTGCTGAGGTGTCAATCCTTAGTGGAAAAAAGTTGTTGACCTCCTCCAAATGTGCCATGTAGTCATTTCAAATTAAAACTTGCACTAGGTGTTGAAAACCAATCAAACTATACTCCTATTTTTTGAGTGCATCCATACTGGCATTTAACTAGTTAGCATCAACCTCACCCTCCTTATTTATCTTACTATAAATGGGAGTGAGGAGGTTGGCAAACTTTGATCTCCATTATGCACATGCCACCATTTCCCCGTCATTGACCAAAATTGGAGGCATATGGAATTTGTCAAAGCCCTCAAAGGTATTAAGCTCCCTTTTCACTAAATCTATGCATCTATTATGATGACTCATCATGTCATCCAAACAATCTGACTCCTTCAATATTTCAAATATTGAGTTACCATAAAATTTTGAATTGCTAACTAGAAATATCAACAACTCTACTCCTCGGGACCACTTGAGTTTCATGCATTTCAATCTCATCCATATCTAGTTGTGATAAGAGAAAGAATCCTTAAATTTTGCATAACTATCCCACATGTTATCTACATGCGAGAGGATTTTAGAAAACCTATATCCCATAATTTTTTCCACCAAATAAAAGGTATTCTTTGTTGATGCTTCCTTTGTTGACCTAACCTCTAAGGTGCTCTATTTAAGCTTCTTCTTGAGTTCCTTTATCTCTACCTCCAATTTATTTCTATTATGTGAGGCTTGAGCATCCTATATTTCTTATGGAGGGTGAAATGACCCTCAAACTACGTTGAGCCTTTGTTGAAGGTTTTGATTTAGGGAGTTTTACCTATCTAGATTAGCTTGCAACTTCCTAATAGTTTCCTCAGTGGAAATAGTTGCATTGATTTTTAAAGAAGCTACCTATGTAGAACTTGTGTCTCCAACTCACCTGACAACAAGATTCCCTGTAAGCTCATTTGGGTTGGATATGACCCGTGGCTTATTATTCTTAGGAAAAATTAACTAGATAGTTAAGGTCTTATGTCTAGGGTGGAGTCCTGACCCAAAGTATAGATCTTCAACTTGTTCTTCTGACCTCAAAATTAGATCCTCACCCTGATGTTTCTTTATTACATAAAAATTAATAGATGAGTAAATATCATAGCATGGTATCAATAGACATCTTGCCTTCTTCACCAACTCCCTTCCTCTCTAAGGAGTCATTCCCTCCATCTCCCACTTTACCCTTTTCTAAAACTCCTCAATGGTGGCCTTTTGCTCCTGCTCAGAGAAGCTACCTATAGTGAGGGTTTCCAAATCTTGTCCCTTGTTCTTGAGGAATGTTAGGAATAAGGTGTCTCAACCTTGGATAATTCCTATTCTTATTATTTTTTTTGTAAAATGTATTTCTTGCAAATAATGTAATTAAGTGTGAGTGTACATGTCTAGTTTGCATGTTGATGTGTTACTCCACTTAATGTGTCGGCATCTTGAATTGTGTGTAAGGAGATCATGGCTGAAATGGTTATGACAGATTCCTATGACATGTAAGAGCTATGTCTGGAAGATTCAATGACAGGTGAAGACATGTGGCAACTGATAAAGTTGAGTACTGTACACTCTTCCACGATAGTGGGGTTCGAGTTCCTATTTTCTCGGAGAATGGAAAACATTAATAACATCATCTGGAATTGCTATGGGAGGGAAGTGTGATATATGATTTCTGAAATTGTAAGGGTTTGAATTTGAGAGATTTGTAGGAAGCTGTTTCCGCACCTGAGTTAGGTCCTTGTTATCATTAAATTTGTGGGCCTCTCAATTAGTTTATATTGGATCTTGATCAATAATCCATGGGATCCCTTATGTTGAGGAATGACCCTCTAAAGGATGGGTTATCCTTATTTTGATCCATAGCTCCCTTCTCTTGGTTTCCTAGCTCTCTAAGGAGCAGTTCCTCATTAGGTCTTCAATGCTATCATGTACATGATTATAGGCCAACAATTTGTAGACACTTCTCTCTTCGTTGATGAAACCTTCTGAATCAAATCTTCTAACTTTTTTTACCTTTAATTTGTAGGGGAGAAAATTCTCTAGGATCAACTCCATACCATCCCTATTCAGTGCCATGAAATCTAAAAATTCTACTGTAGCAAGAAGAAGTGCATTATTATTGTTCCAGAAAGGAATATTATCAAATTCATTTAGTTGGCACATGATCTCAAGAAAGGCCAATCTATCAGGGACATCCTTAGGAAGCACATGGGGTGTAACTAGGGTCCGAAAAACTTTGATCATTGTAGCATTTGAATAGAAGAACCAATCACCCCAGTTGTGATCAATATTATTCTTTGGGATGAGGTAAAGAAGCCTCAATAATCTTCTTACCTTCCATGACAAACCCCAATCAGTGGAGAGACTTAGCCCCTTCCTTAGAGGTTTGAAAAAAAAATCCTTAAAAGTTGCATAGTTGGAATGCCTATAGTCCTTAGCCCATAAGTATGTCCATTCTTGGATTGGTAACAACACATTCTTCTCCCCTATGGCCCTTATTTGTAACTATGATAGCCATAATTTTAATCCTACATATAATATCATATGCAGTAGAAGAGAATAATGCTTGATGCTTATAGGACCAGCGGGATCCCTCCTAATTGCACAAAGTGAAATATGCAATTGGTTATCAACATACCCCGTAAAGTCATAAGATCTGTTGATATCCCTAATTTTTGAATGTCTACTACCAAGACCATCACATTTATAGGGATCTAGATCCGGTTATCCATCCCTAAGACCTTCATCAATGAAAATTAGGTCTTCTAAAATTAGGTCTCAATATGTCATAGGAAAAAGGCTCCAAATAACCCTACCAAACCTCTGCAACTATTTTCTTGGCCCCTTTGGCCTGAAGCAGGGAAACCACCTAGTCCTATAACTATCTCTATTTCTCTCATACTCTTGGTTCAATGCATCTAGGTCAATTGACAGGCGTACATTAGGATCTAATTAAAATAATTTCCATACTTGGCCTCTATCCAATGACAATAGTCTTTGGCCATTGGTGGAAAATAATGACCTAAAATTGAAGTCATATGCCATGTCCAACTGCCTTATCAATTCTACATTCACAAAGACATTGGTCACCACTAGCTTGTCTAATCCAAGGTTCCCAATGTTGAAAATTGTCATGTTTGCATAGGGATTCTTGTATGTGTGCTTGAATCATGCGTATCCTTCATCTGGAATGATGTGTAATGCCCTACCACACAACCCTAGAGGAAGTTGCAATTAACTAGTTAAACAAACTATTTTTTATTTTTTATTTTTTTTAAGAATAATTAACATGCAAGTTCACTACCTAATGCCAACAACCTCTAAGGTTATGAGACAAAGGTTATATATTACCTCAACAAAAACAATGAATCTAAACCATGTCATTTATTTACTTAAGAAATTAAACACATACATTCCAAATAAGATAAATTACATCAAAGCATAAGAGATAACTTTCAATTTCATTTATCCATAATTAAACAATACAATTAGATCTCTCATTCCCCGAATGAGGAAAGTCCAATAAATAAGGTTACAATTACAAATTTCACCTCGAAACAAATGAGGGGTAATAAATCACAAGATCAACTGAAATAAAATAAGGCATGAAATGAAATTGGATCATACGAGCTCTCCAACTAGAAATCTTATCCACACAATCAAGAAGAAAAACCCAACGAAGTAAGGTACACACTCCACCCAACCAAGTGGAACCCAAAGGTCCACCCCTCGTGATAGGAGATAGTAACAAGGATTGCTAGTCAAGACCATCTATCTCAAGACATAGGCTAACACATAACCAAATTGAAATAAATACAATTACATCACTTAACAGGATGGCTACCATGCTTCCAGAATTACATAATCAATTGCATCACTAATGCAAACATACAGTTGACTTAGGAGAAGTGTCATCACAATGTTACATGGGTTATCCTAGTGAGGTTTCCTAGGCCTCGACCCCCATCTTGGGTTATCCTGGTAACCTCTAACGACTTTCGGCCCCTCATGTAATCTAATGTAGAATTAGTTATCTTTCGTAGAGACAAGATAACGATCTTTCCATTCCATGCCTTCTCGTCTCAACCTAAGTCTCTACAAGCCCTTGAGTCCATGAGCGCGGCATAATTATCTTATTAAGTGTTTGATATTATGTGATACTCTAATCAGTTAATTACGCTATCACTGGATTAACTAACTTGCAATGAGTTATCCTAGCACCACTTTGTGTGTCGACCCTCGTTGCAAGCCACTCCTCTAAGATAAAACGTGGAACAACTCACCAACCCAAGGGTACACAGGTGCGACCTAAGGATATCAAATCCCTATCCATGAAATACAATCAACACATTCTCATTCGTGATAACTGGACAACAAACTGGTTATAGTTAAACACACTACCCAAGGCAATCCAAAGGTTGACTAACACATTACAATAACCCACAAGATTGAAAACCCAACTGGAAGACTTGTCATACTCTATAACTCAAGTTTCCCCAAAAGATAACAGAATAGTTCACAATCAAGACGAGCAAGAGGGTGAGAATTAAATTCTACTTTGGATTCACTAAATCCATTTCCTCATTAACATTCAGTAATCTGTCGCATTAAATAAACTGAATTTAAATATGTCTTTTCAGACAAGGGAGAAATTAACACTAATTATTTAATTTCCCTATTTGCATTCAGATAATGATAAAATAATCAATTTATCATATAAATCAAAATCTATTGTTATAAAATAATTATTATCTCGTCATTTCACTACAACCATTTAAAAACAATTAACTTGTCTTAACCAAACATATAATTTAAAATCAAAACTACTTCTCCTTTAAAAATAATATTTTGAAATAGAACAATGATTTAATTAAAGTTAACATGTTTTCCCTTTTCTTAATTTAACTTAAGCCATACCCTCAACAAATCATTATTTTAATATAAATACATATACACATAATATATATATACACTTATGTGCTTATATATATATATATTTAATTAATTAATATATAAATATATCATATTATAATATTATACAATATAATATTAAATATTAATACGTATTACACAACCATAATATATATTAATAGTTTAATGTTATAAAATATAATACTAAAATATTAATATAAAAGTATATTATATTTTTTTTTGTCAAAATAAGGCAAACCCCATAATTTAGGGCACACTCCCCTTTGGACGTCGCATCATGCCAAACGGTGGTAGCGACTATATTCAAAACCAACGCCACTGTTGGTGGCACACACAACACCACCAACAATGGAGATGTTTGTGAATCACAGCACCGTGGGCTGTGGGGGCCCGCGCTAGGTGCAACTCGCCCCCACACGCCTCCCATGGGGGGGCGTGGTGGGGGTGAGCCCCCAACATTGCCTCCATTGTGTTTTTATTTTATTTTATTTATTTATTTTATTTTTTGGTTAAAGAAAAAAAAACAGCAGTTTTCAAATCCGCTATTTGGCTTGGGAAAGTAAAAATTTCCCAATTTTTTTGGCAGCATAACCGTACTATTCAAAAATTATAAAAAATATGTATATACATATATGTATATATATATATATATGTCAATATATATATCTATATATATATATGTGTGTGTATATATATATATTACATTTCTATAATTAAATTTACAAAAAAATATTGAGAAACCAGAATAGAAACAATCATTTACAACCATGAATCTCATTTTTTATTTTGAAGCAATTTATTTCGAATAGAGGTTTTCTTTTAAATTTTGAAAACAAGAATCAAACTAGGTTTGTTTTGCAAATCATATAGAAGATTTAAAAGCTTTTAACATGATTTTTCAACAGCAAAGCATATGCAAATATATTTTCAAAACAAATAAAATTGAAAAACATGAACCTAGTATGCAAGAGTTTGAGAAGATTCAGATGGTGCACAAATCCTTGCTTTGATTCCCTCTTCAAATCAACAATTTCCTTAGATTCAACCTTCCTTCCTCTCTTTTCAATTTTTCATACTTGTTGAGAAAAAAAAAACTTATGAAGAAAATTCACAAAATATCCATGTAACCACCCTCATAAATTTTCAAGAACAAAATAACAAATATCTTCTTTTTTTGAATTTTTCCATTTTTGAATTCCAAATTTCCTAAAATGCAATTTAAAACATTTTCTTTAATTTTTAATTTCAACAATATATCCATAACTTTAAAAAGAATAACTTAACTTATTTAGAAATCATCAATTTAATTTAATTAATTAAATTAATTTAATCCTTGATTAAATTATTTATTAATTAAATTAAATTAACTAATAAAATTAATTACATTACTAACATAATACCAGATCAATTTTAATCCCCAATTTTAATTACAGAAGCATTGATTTTCCTTTATAAAAAATGATCAAAATCACAGAGAAGGGACAATATTCAAAGTAACACAACCCGACTAAGACCCGACGATAGGCTATGACAAGGGTGAAGACTTGGCACATAAAACCTAGCTACTATCTCCCAATCGAATGTCATTGGGCAATGGACACACTCAAACCTGTGAACCCAGGTGGAGTCAATGTCCTGTACCTATCAACCTATGAACAAAGAGTATATCCACATGCATATATATGTCATAATTAAAACACACCATTAAGAGGAAATCACAGAATCACAGGGCGCTCACAAGAGAGTGATGTGATACCGTCCCCTTCACCAATATAATATTACTAACTGACGTAACTAACATATCACTTTAATCAAAAGCATAAAACATCATTAATTTGAATATCCACTTATGCTAATTCAAAATATGCCATCATAATAACATCAAAATACAGTATCATCACATCAAGATACATCATGATAAAATAGTGATCAACCGTAACCAAGTACATAGACAAAGAACAAACAAAAACTAAACCATAATAAAGGAGAACCACATTGTTCGCACAATACAACAAAACAAAGGGCTATTACATCCTCCCCCCCTAGGGTATGGCTTACTCTAGGAAGCCTACGAACAAATAGAGATAAAGTTCCCTCATTCTAGCTGCATCTTCCCATGTGGATGACATGTCATCCCTAGGATCCCACTGGATCCTAACCTGATCAATATATCACCCTCGAAGAGCGAGCATTCTATGCTCCATTATGACCACAAGCTCCAAAGCTAGCTGCCCGTCCTCTACCTGTAATGCATTCCAATCAAGGACATGAGAAATGTCTAGATGGTACGATCGAAGAACTGAAACATGAAAAAAATCATGAATGCACGAGAGACTGGGTGGTAAAGCAAGACAGTAAGCAACTAAACCAATCTTCTCTTGTATCTCAAAAGGTCTAACAAAGCGAGACGCCAACTTAGAACCCTTCCCATAATGGATGGGACTCTTTCGTGGATGCACCCGCAAGAAGACTCTATCGCCTACAACAAACTGATGATCCACTCTATGTGCATCCGCATATTTCTTCTACCTATCCTGCGCTACCACCAGTGCTCTCTACTCCTATCCACCTACTGCTCCATATCCTGCAACATCTCAGGATAATGGACACGCTCAAACCTGTGAACCCAGGTGGACTCGATGTCCTGTACTTGTCAACCTGCGAACAAAGAGTATATCCACATGCATATATATGTCATAATTAAAACACATCGTGAAGAGGAAATCACAGAATCATAGGGCACTCACAAGCAAGTGATGCGATATCATCCCCTTCACCAACACAGTATTACTAACTGACGTAACTCACATATCACTTTAATCAAAAGCATAAAACATCATTAATTTGAATATCCACTTATGCTAATTCAAAACATGCCATCATAATAACATCAAAATACAATATCGTCACATCAAGATACATCACGATAAAACAGTGATCAACCGTAACCAAGTACATAGAAAAAGTACAAACAAAAACTAAAGTATAATAAAGGAGAACCACTTGTTCGCACAAAAGAGCAAAACATAGGGGTATTACATAGACTTGAGTTATAGAGTCTGACAAGTCTTCCAGTTGGTTTTTCAATATTGTGGGTTGTCGTAATGTGTTAGTCAACCTTTGGATTGCCTTGGGTAGTGCGTTTAAATCTAACCAGTTTGTTGCTCAGTTATCATGAACGAGAATGTGTTGACTGTATGTCATGGATAGGGATTTGATATCCTTAGGTTGCACCTGTGTACCTTTGGGTTGTGGAGTTTTCCCATGTGTTATCTTAGAGGAGTGGCTTGCAACGAGGGCCAACACACAAAGTGGTGCTAGGATAACTCATTGCAAGTTAGTTAATCTAGCGATAACGTAATTAACTGATTAGAGTATCATGTAGTATCAAACACTTAATAAGATAATTATGCCTCGCTCATGGACACAAGGGCTCCTAGAGACTTGGGTTGAGACAAGAATTCCTAGAATGGCAAGATCGTTATCTTGTCTCTACAAAAGATAACTGATTCCACATTGGATTACATGAGGGGTCGGAAGTCGTTAGAGGTTACTAGGATAACCCGAGATGGGGGTCGAGGCCTAGGAAGACTCACCAGGATAACCCATGTAACATTGTGATGACACTTCTCCTAAGTCAACTGTATTATCACATCAGTGATGCAATTGATTATGTAATTCTGGAAGCATGCTAACCATCGTGTTAAGTGATGTAATTGTATTTATTTCAGTTTGATTATGTGTTAGCCTAAGTCTTGAGGTAGATGGTCTTGGCTAGAAATCCTTGTTACTATCTCCTAGCATGGGGGGTGGACCTTTGGGTTCCACTTGGTTGGGTGGAATGCACACCTTACTTTGTTGGGTTTTTCTTCTTGATCGTGCGGATGAGATTTCTAGTTGGAGAGCTCGTATGATCCAATTTTATTTCATGCCATATTTTATTTCAGTTGATTTTGTGATTTATTACCCCTCATTTGTTTCGAGGTGGAATTTGTAATTGTAACCTTATTTATTGGACTTGCCTCATTCAGGGAATGAGAGATGTAATTGTATTGTTCAATTATGAATAAGATGAAATTGAAAGTTATCTCTTATGCTTTGATGTAATTTATCTTATTTGGAATGTATGTGTTTAATTTCTTAAGTAAATAAATGACATGGTTTAGATTCATGTTTTTTGTTGAGGTTCTATATAACCTCTATCTTGTAACCTTAGAGGTTGTTGGCATTAGGTAGTGAACTTGCATGTTAATTATTCTTAAGAAAAAAATGAATAATTGTTATGTTTAAGAAGTTAATTGCAACTTACTCTAGGGTTGCGTGGTGGGACATTACACATGGTATCAAAGCCTAGGTTTAAATACTGGGTACTTTGGGATTATGATGGACCCATTAAGCTTTTAGTTGTTTGGGTTTTCGAGTTGTGTACCTTGCCTAATACCTTGATGTGTCTGTGCAGGATTATGCCTCCCAGACGCGAAAGAGGTAGAGGGCGTGGTCGTGGCCGTAGAGGGAATCAACATGAATCTCCTCCTCTTGTTCCTCTTATTCCAGACTAGGAAGAACACCAGGCATCTCAGAATGCACCAGGGGTCAGTGATCGTTAGCAGGATCCACCAGGGATTGAGGCTACACGTAGAGCGCTTGAGGAGGCTTTGGCACTCCTGGGTCAGAGGTAGGTAGAGGTTTAGGTTAATCCAGTTGTCAGGGAAGTTCCACCCCAGTGTGAGTCACACATGAGGGACCTACTCAAGGCACATCCTCCATTGTATGATGGATCAGCTACTGGTTTAGAGGCTAAGACTTGGCTTATAGACCTGGATAGGTGTTTTTCCATGCACCCGTATGGCAATAACACCAAAGCGCGTTACACTATAATGTAGCTGAGAGGGTTCCCATCCATATGGTGGAGACTAGAGGATAAGATGCTCCACATTGACATTCACTTAGTATCTTGGGATATCTTCTTAGAGAGATTCAAAGCTCGGTTCCTATCGGAGCATTGGCATTAGCGTCGAGGCGACGAGTTTCATGCCTTGCGCAAAATGGCCTTATCTGTTGAGCAATATGAGTGATGCTTTTATGAGCTCAAACAATTTGCAGGGATTGGTGATGATGAGAGTATGTTGGTGCACCATTTTATTAGGGGCTTAAAATCTCGTCTCAACGGTGGTGTGAGGGTTTTCAAACCCAAAACGATAGAGGTGGTAGTACAGAAAGAATGTCTTGTTGAGGAGAATTTGACCATGGCACTAGGAGGTCACATGAGTGTACAGATTGATAGTAGTTCAACAGCAGGGTCTAGTGCTAGAAGAGGCTAGCCTTAGGGAGGTGTACCTCCTAGATCTCAGCAAGGGCCATCTCAGGGTGGTCAGCAGTAGCAACAAGTATCGCAAGGGAAACGTAAAGGTTTCTAGTAGAGGTAGGGGGATAGAAACTAGAGGCGTGCGAAACAATTTAGCTATGATCAGCCAACACAGAGTTAATAGTCTAGTTTCAGGGGTAGTGCGCAACATTCTAGTGCACCATCTAGAGGTAGAGGTTATGGCAGAGGTACAAGGTATTTTTCTAGTGGCCAATAGGGTCATATAGCTAGAATGTGTCCCAACAAGGGCACATCTAGTTTTTCTCAGGGACCAGTGGCATCTGAGCCGACAGTTGGTGATGCAGGCAGAGGGCATCGGGTTTTTGCAGTGGTTGATAACCGCCAGGCAGAGCATCAGGGCACTATCATCGAGTCATATGGTATGTTGATGGGTAACCCAGTTACCATCTTATTTGATTATGGAGTGTCAGACTCCTTCATTTCTTCATCCGTTGTGATGCGATGTAGATTGGGTGCAGTAAGGAAAGTCGATAGGTGGTAGGTAGAGTTAGCCTCGGGTGTGAAAGTCACCTCGCATTCCCTTGTGCCAAAGTGTAGATTGGAGGTTGGACCTCTCCAGACTACGATGTACCTTTGAGTTATTCCTTTGGGTTCTTATTACATTGTCATAGGGATGGATTGGTTGGAGGCACATAGTGCGGTCATAGATTGTCGATGTAAGTCGATTCAATGCATTGAGGCATCTGGCAGAGAGGTAGAGATAGTAGGAGTCCAGAGGTTGATTTCTCTGAGGGTCATCTTAGCTATGCAGTTGAGAAGGTATGTGCATTAGGGTTGCCAGTTGTTTGTTGTTACAGTGGATGATTTGGATCTGGGAGGTGGAGAACATAAAGTCTCTTGATAGTCATCCCATTTTTTGGAGTATTCTAACGTCTTTCGAGATGAGATTCTAGGGATGCCACCTCAGAGCGACATAGACTTCAAGATTGGCCTTGTACCTAGATCAGAACCCATTTCTCGAGCTCCTTATTGTATGACCACCCAAGAGCTGAAAGAGCTTTGTTTGCAGCTTGAGGAGTTGTTAGAGAAGGGCTTCATTTGCCCTAGTGTTTCACCATGGGGAGCACCAGTTATCTTCGTAAAGAAGAAGGATGGTTCACTTTAGTTATGTATTGATTACTAAAAATTGAACAAAGTGACCATCAGGAATCGATATCCGCTTCCTAGGATTGATGATCTATTTGATTAGGTCAAGCATGCCACCATATTTTCAAAGATTTATCTTAAGTTAGGATATCATTAGCTTCAAATCTTTGACTCACACATCCATAAGACATCATTTCGAATGTAGTATGGTCACTATGAGTTCATAGTAGTACCATTCAGGTTGAGGAATGCACCCTTTGTGTTCATGAGTTTGATGAATGATGTATTTCATACATACCTAGAAAAATTTCTCCTTGTGTTCCTTGATGACATTCTGATATACTCTAGGACAATGGTAGAGCATGAGGAATATTTGCGGTAGGTATTGCAGTGCTTACAGGATAATCAATTGTTTGCTAACCTGTCAAAGTGTGAGTTCTTCAAGACTGAGGTTCAGTATCTTGGGCATGTGATCTCAGGGGAAGGTATCTCAGTGGATCTTGCAAAGATCAAAGCGATCTTAGATTGGCGTGCGCCCATGAATGTGGCAGAGATACGTAGCTTTATGGGGCTAGCAGGTTATTATAGATGCTTTGTGCAGGGTTTTTCGAGGATAGCTTATCCTATCACCACCCTTTAGAGGAAAGGGAAGACGTTCAAGTGGTCAAAGAAGTGTGAGGCAGTGTTTCAAAATCTAAAGGAGAAGATGACTAGTGATACAAGCGATACCGGATCCGACTGGGGAATTTGTAGTTTGTACAGATACATCCTTAGAGGGTCTAGGTGTAGTGTTCATGCAGGAAGGTCGAGTCATTGCATATGAGTCACAAAAACTCAAGGATCATGAGTTTAACTACCCCACACATGATCTTGAGCTAGCGACAGTTGTGCATGCATTGACGAGATGAAGGCATTTCCTTCTTGGCCATAGGTTTGAGTTGTACAATGATCACAAGAGACTTCAATACATCTTCACACAACCCAACCTTAATGCTAGGCAAAGAAGTTGGATGGAGTTTCTTTGTGAATATGAATTCGAGGTGAAGTTTATATAGGGAAAGGATAATGTCATAGTGGATGCACTCAGTAGACGGACACATGAGATATCCGAGTTGATTCTTGTTGTGGATTTATAGAGTTAGATTATTTTTGCCCTTCCAGCAAATAATTGGTATCAGGAGGTTAGGACAGTGATAGAGGCAAGAAGACCTCTTGAAGGTAGACATTCAGGATATTCTCTAGATTCAGATGAGATATTGAGACACATGGGACACATATATGTTCCTTCATGAGGTGATCATCGCACTTTGGTCATGACTGAGGGACATTGTGCACCTTATTCAGCCCATCCTGGGTTGAAGAAGATGCATGTAAATCTGTTTCAGTTGTATTTCTGGCCTGGGATGAAGCGCGATACCACAGATTATGTGTCACGATGTCTAGAGTGTCAGCGAGTTAAGGCTGAACACCAACATCCAACAGGGCTTTTGCAACCGCATTTAGTAGCAGAGTGGAAGTGGGATATAATCACATTGGATTTCATTGTTGGTTTCCCCAACTCTTTGAGATGACATGATGCGATTATAGTGATAGTTGATAAGTTGACGAAGGTGGCACACTTCTCACCTATGTGCTCATCCTATACCACGTCGTCTGTAGCTAGTGTTCATGGAGGACATAGTGAGGTTACATGGCATTCTGCGTCAGATTATTTCTGACAGGGATCCAGTGTTTACCTCAGCTCTTTGGACATCATTACAACATGCAATGGGGACATAGTTGAACTTTAGTTCAGCTTATCACCTTGAGACAGATGGATAGACTGAGAGGGTCAAGTAGGTCCTTGAGGATATGTTGTGTATGTAGGTGATGGACCAACAAACATGATGGGAGGATTACCTCTATTTGGTAGAGTTTGCTTATAATAATGGTTTCCAGAGTTCTATTGGCATGCCTCCATTCCAGGCATTGTATGGGAGACCATGTCAGACTCCCTTGAGTTGGGATCGACTTGAGGATAGGATAGTTTCGGGTCCTGAGATGTTGCAGGATATGGAGCAGTAGGTGGACAGGATTAGAGAGCACTTGGTGGGAGCGTAGGATAGGCAGAAGAAATATGCAGATGCGCATAGAGTGGATCATAAGTTTGCTATAGGCGATAGAGTCTTCTTGTGGGTGCATCCGTGAAAGAGTCCCATCCGTTATGGGAAGGGCTCTAAGTTGGCACCTTGCTTTGTCAGACCTTTCAAGATACTCAAGAAGATTGGTCCAGTTGCTTACCATCTTGCTTTACCGTCCAGTCTCTCGTACATTCACGATGTTTTTCATGTTTTTATTCTTCAGCCATAACATCTAAACATTTCTCATGTCCTTGATTGGAAGGCATTATAGGTAG
Source organism: Sequoiadendron giganteum (assembly GCA_007115665.2). Lineage (NCBI taxonomy): Eukaryota > Viridiplantae > Streptophyta > Pinopsida > Cupressales > Cupressaceae > Sequoiadendron > Sequoiadendron giganteum. Next base: position 835,452,909 of record CM021100.1, on the reverse strand, counting down.
AGGATGGGTAGCTGGCTTTGGAGCCCATGGCCATAATGGAGCGCATAACACTTGCTCTTTGAGGGAGAGATATTGACCAGGTTAGGATCTAGTGGGATCCTAGGGATGACACGTCATCCACATGGGAAGATGCAACTAGAATGAGGGAACTTTATCCCTATTTGTTCGCAGGCTTCCTGGAGTAAGCCTAACCCTAGGGGGGGAGGATGTAATACCCCTCCATTTTTCTCTATTGTGCGAACAATGTGGTTCTCCTTTATTATGCTTTAATTTCTATTTGTACTTTTTCTGTGTACTTGATTATGATTGATCACTATTTTATCGTGATGTATTTTGATGTGATGATACTGTATTTTGAAGTTATTGTGATGGCATGTTTTTAATTAGCATAAGTGGATATTTAAATTAATGATTTTTTATGCTTTTGATTAAAGTGATAGGTTAGTTACATCAATTAGTAATACTGTATTGGTGAAGGGAACAGTATTGCATCACTCGCTTGTGAGCACCCTGCGATTCCGTGATTTTCTCTTCACGGTGTGTTTTAATTATGACATATATATGCAAGTGGATATAATCTTTGTTCGTAGGTTGACAGGTACAAGACATCGAATCCACCTGGGTTCATAGGTTTGAGCATGTCCATTGCCCAATGACATTCGATTGGGAGATAGTAGCTAGGTTTTCCGTGCCAAGTCTTCACCCTTGTCATACCCTGTTGTTGGGTCTTAGTCAGGTTGTGTTGCTTTGAATATTGTCCCTTCTTTGTGATTTTGATCATTTGTTATAAAGGAAAATAATTTTTTCTGTAATTAAAATTGGGGATTAAAATTGATCTGGTATTATGTTAGTAATGTAATTAATTTCATTAGTTAATTTAATTTAATTAATAAATAATTTAATCAGGGATTGAATTAATTTTCTTAATTAAATTAAATTGATGATGTCTAAATAAGTTAAGTTATTCTTTTTAAAGTTATGGATACATTGTTGAAATTAAAAATTAAAGAAAATGTTTTAAATTGCATTTTAGGAAATTTTGAATTCAAAAATGGAAAAATTCAAAAAAAGAAGATATTTGTTATTTTGTTCTTGAAAATTTATGAGGGTGGTTGCATGGATATTTTGTGAATTTTCTTTATTATTTGAATTTTCTTCTTAAGTTTTTTTTTTCTCAACAAGTATGAAAAATTGAAAATAGAGGAAAGAAGGGATTTGTTGTTGTTTTGTGGGTTTGGATTGAATCTGAGGAAATTTCTGATTTGAAGAGGGAATCAAAACAAGGATCTGTGCACCATCTAGATCTTCTCAAACTCTTGCATACCAAGTTCATGTTTTTCAATTTTATTTGTTTTAAAAATATATTTACACATGTTTTGCTGTTGAAAAATCATGTTTAAATATTTTAAATCTTCTATATGATTTGCAAAACAAACCCAGTTTGATTCTTGTTTTCAAAATTTAGAAGAAAACCTCTGTTTGAAATAAATTGTTGCAAAATAAAAAATGAGATTCATGGTTGTAAATGATTGTTTCTATTTTGGTTTCTCAATTTGTTTTGTAAATTTAATTATAGAAATGTAATATACACACACACACACACACACACACACACATATATATATATACATATATGCATATATGTATATACATATTTTTTATAATTTTTGAATAGTAGGGTTATGCTGCCAAAAAATTTGGGAAATTTTTACTTTCCCAGGCCAAATCGCGGATTTGAAAATCGCTGCTTTTTTTCTTTAACCAAAAAAAAGAAAAGAAAAAAACACAATGGAGGTGGTGCTAGGGGCTCACCCCCACCACGCCCCCCATGGGAGGCGTGTGGGGGCTAGCCGCGCCCAACGCTACCCCCCACAACCCATGGCGTTGGGATTCACAGACGCTGCCATTGTTGGTGGTGTTGTGTGCGCCACCAAAAATGGTGTCGGCTGTGAATACAGCCACCACCAATGTTTGGCATAGTGCAGTGTCCAAAGGGGTGCGTGCCCTAAATTATGGTGTTTTTTTTTTTTAACAAAAAAAATATAATATATTTTTATATTAATATTTTAGTATTATATTTTATAACATTAAAATATTAATATATATTATGGTTGCATAATACGTATTGATATTATAATATGATATATTTATATATTAATTAATTAAATATAAATAAATAAATAAATATATATATATGTATTAATGACTTGTTGAGGGTATGGCTTAAGTTAAATTAAGAGAAGGGAAAACATGTTAACTTTAATTAAATCATTGTTCTATATTTTTAAAGGAGAAGTAGTTTTGATTTTAAATTATATGTTTGGTTAAGACAAGTTAATTGTTTTTAAATGGTTGTAGTGAAATGAGGAGGTAATAACTATTTTATAACAATGAATTTTGATTTATATGATAAATTGGTTATTTTATCATTATCTAAATGCAAATAGGGAAATTAAATCATTAGTGTTAATTTCTCCTTTATCTAAAAAGACGTATTTAAATTCAGTTTATTTAATGCGATAGCTTACTGAATGTTAATGAGGAAATAGATTTAGTGAATCCAAAGTAGAATTTAATTCTCACCCTCTTTCTCGTCTTGATTACGAACTGTTCTATTATCATTTGGGGAAACTTGAGTTATAGAGTATGCCAAGTCTTCCAGTTGGGTTTCCAATCTTGTGGGTTGTCGTAATGTGTTAGTCAACCTTTGGATTGCCTTGGGTAGTTCATTTAACTATAACCAGTTTGTTGCCTGGTTATCATGAATGGGAATGTGTTGACTGCATGTCATGGATAGGGATTTTATATCCTTAGGTCGCACCTATGTACCCTTGGGTTGTGGAGTTGTTCCATGTGTTGTCTTCGAGGAGTGGCTTGGAACGAGGGCCAACACACAAAGTGGTGCAAGAATAACTCATTGCAAGTTAGTTAATCTAGTGATAACGTAATTAACTAATTAGAGTATCATGTAGTATCAAACACTTAATAAGATAATTATGCCTTACTCATAGATGCGAGGGCTTGTAGAGATTTGGGTTGAGACGAGAAGGCATGAAATGGAAAGATCGTTATCTTGTCTCTATGAAAGATAACTGATTCCGCATTTGATTACATGAGGGGCCAAAAGTTGTTAGAGGTTACCAGGATAACCTGAGATGGGGGCCGGGGCCTAGGAAGACTCACCAAGATAACCCATGTAACATTGTGATGACACTTCTCCTGAGTCAACTGTATTATCGCATTAGTGATGCAATTGATTATGTAATTTTGGAAGCATAGTAACCATCATGTTAAGTGATGTAATTGAATTTATTTCAGTTTGGTTATGTGTTAGCCTATGTCTTAAGGTAGATGGTCTTGGCTAGCAATACATGTTACTATCTCCTAGCACGGGGGGTGGACCTTTGGGTTCCACTTGGTTGGGTGGAACGTGCACCTTACTCCGTTGGGTTTTTCTTCTTGATTGGGTGGACGAGATTTCCATTTGGAGAGTTCGTATGATCCAGTTTCATTTCATGCCTTATTTTATTTCAGTTGATCTTGTGACTTATTACCCCTCATTTGTTTTGAGGTGGAATTTGTAATTGTAACCTTATTTATTGGACTTGCCTCATTCGAGGAATGAGAGATGCAATCGTATTTGTTTAATTATGGATAAATGAAATTGAAAGTTATCTCTTATGCTTTGATGTAATTTATCTTATTTGGAATGTATGTGTTTAATTTCTTAAGTAAATAAATGACATGGTTTAGATTCATGTTTTTTGTTGAGGTTCTATAAAAAATTTGTCTCGTAACCTTAGAGGTTGTTGGCATTAGGTAGTTAGCTTGCATGTTAATTATTCTTTAAAAAAAAAATAAAAAAAATTAGTCTATTTAAGTAGTTAATTGCAACTTCCTCTAGGGTTGTGTGGCGGGGCATTACATGATGGGGTCTCTGTATCCACTACCCCGATCCATGAGCTTGTCTATAACACTACTAGACCCCGAATTAACCTTTAGTCTCTTCAATAACCCTAGTAGTAAATCTATTATCTCCTCCTCCAATGGTATTCTCTTCCTAGCTAAATTTCTAGCCATTTTGTAGAATTGCAGTGGGCTAGGGATTATACTGCTAAATAGGGTTTTATAAAATTTCTACCCAACTAAGGGTTTGAGAAAAAAAATAGCAATGTATATTCCTAATTATTCACTATTTTATGGTTCTGAACTAACAACAATCTTTCCTACCATCCTAAGTTTTTCTTGAATTTAATTGAAAAGGTTGATTTACTTGTTTGAAATGTCATAGAAAACCCTCATTAGCACCAAAAAGCCCTCGTTCGATTCAGAAAGATATTGTAGCTTGTTTGATTACCTTAGCATTTGTGAGAGAAATTAAGTTCAAAAATTAATTTATACTTAGCATCATGAGTTTATCAAATAAAAAATACAATCCGATTCGCCATTACTTTCTTTGCATGCTTGAATGCGCAACCAGTGAAATACTTTTTTTTGAGTTTGAATTTGGACCATAGATCTTCAGATCAATGGTCATTATGCTAGTTTTAATTTTCCTATGTGGAGTGACAACCTCCTTTTGTTTCCATGAAAACATGTGTCACTATTTATCTAAATCGTAAAGGGTGAATATGAAAAAAATGTGCCTCCAACGATAGAAGAGTTCACTGTGAAGTACCAAGATGTCGACACTCGTCATCATCTCACAAATTTACTAAAGAAATAAGATGGCCCCAAAAAGGCCTATTCCTTTGTGATAAAATTCAACACATGTTTTAATATGTGTCGACATTTTTCCATTTCATGGAGGAAAAGTTTTAGAATTTTCAAAACTCTACAAAGGCAAGAGATTCCATGAAATGCATGTGCTAAAATAACAACTTAAAGTGACTAGGGAATAGTGGGACCAACTTCAAATGAGACAAAAATACAATGACATGGGAATGAAACATTTGATAAAAAACATTAGCCCTCCTATGAAGTCACAACCTCCTTTTTTCATCATGCGGATAAATGTCACTATTTTGATCATTTGCAAAGGGAAACTACGAAAAAAATATGCCTCTGATGATAGAAGAGCTCAACATGAAGTACCAAGATTTTGATAATTTTCATCATCTCGTGACTTCTCTAATGCACAAATTCGGTCCCATCATGGCCCTATGAAGGCCTGTGCCTTTGTGATAGAATTTAGCACATGTTTTATGTGTCAATATTTCACCATTTTATAGAGGAAAAGTGTTAGAATTTTCAGAGCTCTACGAAGGCAAGAGCTTATGTGAAATGCGCATGCTAAAACATAACAACTTAAAGTGACTAGGGAATAGGGTGACTAACATCGAATGAGACAAAAAAAATCAGTGACATGGGAATAAAACATTTGATAAACAACATTAGCACTCATAAATATTTGGACACAAGTCATCATTTTGGGGTATCGCAGGGCTAGAAAATGACAAGACTGAGCACTCAACAATAAAATAGACAATGTGATATTATGACACGTGTCTAGGCTATCTCGAGAACACAAAAAAAATTAGGAAGGAAAATAATTAGAGCTTAACAAAATATTAAAGGGGCACTTCCTAACAAAAGGGGATATGAGACTCACGACATCGATACCCATAAGTCTTAACTTAAAGACTACTCAAAAAGTGAGTGATGTCAACAACAAAACATAAGAACACCAGGGTTTTAGGATAATAGGTTTTTAAAAATCCTTAGATTTTAGACGTAGCAACCCTAATTTAACTAGCTGAGGATTACCAAGAATTTTATATTTCAAACTGTAGTTGATATTTTATATTGTATTCCATGAAATTATACATCAGATTGAATAAATTAACATATTATTAATAATTTCATATTTTAATTGTGTTAAACATGTACTTAGTAATTCATCGCTCAACTCAATGCTTAATAACATATTAACAACAATAGCATATACAACAATGACCATCAACAATCATTTAATGTGTATCAGGTAGTTGAAACCAAAGTTTTTCTTCAATTGATAAAATAAATAACACAAATAATTGAACATCAACACATTATTTAATTTTAATTTTTTTTAATTTTCAAATGAAGGAATACATAGAGGAAATGCAAAATCTTGCTCAAAGAGTCAAGACAACTTTGCACAGAGCTGAGTTGGAACTTGAAAATCATATTATCAATATCAAATCATTCTATCAGCTTTTATAGAAAATTCCACTATTTAGGTGATGGAATTGTCATTTGTTCTAACTAATGCTATCTAACTTGAAAATTTGTTAACAATAAATGATTGAAATTGGAACTTGACTTGAATGTTTTAGTCAAAGTTACAATCAAAGTTATCAATGGTTGGAATCCAAATAGTTTTCCTCATCTAGGTTTTGAGGAAATTGGTCCAAATCAATCTTCCTTGCACCCTCCATCATCTTTTTGAAATCATCCTTTCTGGTGAATCACTCATTTGTGTCAAAAGCCTCTAGAAAACCAAGCTCTATCAAGTTCCTTACCTTTTCATCTAGCTGCTTCATCTTTTTGGCTACTAGATGCACAAATTCCTGTATTTCATGTATTCTCAAACACTTTTGAATGATAGATGACAACATCATTTAGACATCAATATAATTATTGATCCCTTTTGATTTTAATTCATTGTCACTAGCTTTGTAGGTTGTTTGTTAAACTTGATTTATAAATTTCTTTATTGTCAACAATTTTTTTTTGTCCATTAAATATTTATTGAGCTTCCTATAATGTAGTCTCATAGCATCAATCAATTGAAACAATTCACACAAATGATCAATCCTCTACATTATTTCCTCCTAGATATTTTGTTTCATATGCCTCATTTTTTCTTTACAAAATGTAGTTAACTTATTTTGACACGAGTTTATTTCATTTTCTACTTCCCTTAGCTCTCTTGCCAATCTTTCCCTTTCTCTCTCTTTCTCTAGTATTTATTCCCGCTGTTAATTTTCTTTCCCCAAGTTTTATTTTAATTTTTCTGAAGTGAAATTTTCCTCATCATATTTATTTTTCTCTCATCTAACCATTGCTTCAATTCATTCAATTCCACCTTTGTTTGTTTATCCTCTTTTTTTTTCTTATCCTCTTTTCTTGCAAATGTAGAGGTATATTTTTAATTTATTTTTTCTAATTCATTGGTCTTGTTATCTACTGCTTTCTTCTTTGCTTTCTTATTTTCCAGGTCTTCCTAAAACTTTTCTATTTGAATCTAAATTTTTTTCTCTCTTTCTTTAGCAATGATGTGTACACCAATTCATTGTTATTTTTTGATACATTAATTTTATCAAAAAAATTATTATTATAAAAATCCAATTGGAAATTTCTCACCTAAAATTCAATGCAATTCATCTGATTTGTTGGTTTATTTTGAACTGTGGGAACAATAAACATGTACTCCATTTTTTTTTTATTTGGGAAAAATGTGGGTAATACCCTAGTTGTTGTAGGATTTAAAGTTATAATAGACAAACTCTCTATTAGTTGTCTCCTTTATTTTTTATATAATTTTCTTTTCTTTTTTATACTCACCATTGTACTCAAAACCTAGGGACATAGAATTAATGGAGTTATTGAATGGTGAAGGACTATGGGTACTTGTAGTTGCTATTGCATCCATACTAACTGGAGGAGTCCCTGGAAGTAAATCCTTTGGGGTGGAATTTGTAGTTAGACTTGGACCTATCATAATCCTTTCCCTCTTCAATATGCCTTGATCATTGGGTGTTTGTGTGGTATCTTGTATTGTTGGAATCTTGTGTGTAATTTATTGTTTTAGCACATATTGATCACTACTAGTAGTACTACCCATACCATCGCCACTAGTGGAAGTGCCAACTACACTAGTTTCTCCACCATGGGAATGTCCTAGTTGTGATTGTGTCTGACCATGAGGATTAGGATTTGAAGCTTTAATGAATGATTTTTTTTACCTGTACTTGTATACTCTTGGTCTATGTTATCTACTTCAAGTCCTTATTTATCAACTAGTTTTCTAGGGTCTACATCTATTTCCGTCCAAACACCTTGTCCTTGGGAACCGAAAGGACCACCTTCACAACCCATTTTTTGGCTATGGTTGCTCCTAAAGTAAATGTTTGTTTTGTGGTCTCACTTAAAATAGATTTGCATTCGCTTGCATCATCAGTTTTTTGATCTTCACGTTCATTGGGATGCTCTATATTCCTGAAATCGCTAAACTCAAAATCTTATTCGATCTCTCCAAACTCTACACTAGTTTTTGGTTCACCTAGCTCCTTGCTCATAGACCAAAAGGTAGTAGTTTTTTATTACGAACAATTTTTTTTGTAACATCCTTATCTAGAGAATATGGCATTTTTACTCTATTAGATGGTTTACCACTTTTTCATAAAAAATGTCGTACCTCCTGATTTGGTTCTCTACTTCTATTTATTGGTGAAATTCCATAATTTATACTAACAATTGTTCAAAATAAATACCTTTCTTAGCAGCAATTTTCTCTACTGCTATTTTGACCTCATCCCAAGAATCTTTATTTCTCAAGTTTTCAAGAAAGGGTTTACTTTAATGTTGAATTCTACCTGCAAAATTCCTATTGGCCATAATATTTAATTTAATGGTGCAACATGGACCATACTACCAATGATAGAAAATATCAAATTTAAAAAAAATCAAAAGATCATGCGCCACACTAAATTCTTTTCTCTTGAATATGAACCCTCCACATGAACAAGGTAAAGAAGGAAAAAAGGTTTTCTTTTTCTAGCTGACAAAGTATAGTTCATTAGTACTCTCCATCTTCCTTATATATTCCAATGCAAAAACCCTTTCTATCAAATGTATTAGAAGTTTGTATGGCTCTACTCCTAATCCATAAAATTTTAGCATAGTATATTCTTTGATTAAGTACCAATCAACCAATTATATTTCTTTTCCTAGTTGAATGCAATTTATACAAGGCATAGGAAATCTAGGCATTGGAGTATTTGTAATTGCTTGATACAATGGAGCCAAAAAGTAGTCTACAAAATGATTGTAGTTCCTTCAAGAATCATTCATCCTTATCTTAGTGGTCTAATCATATACTGGAGCCATTTTCTTTTCCTCAACATTCATATAAGACTGAATCTGAAGCTTGTTGGTCTGAAACATTCCACTAAATTTGAATAGAAAAAAATAGCATAAGTAGGTTGTGAACCTAAATGTCTTAGTGGAACCTCCTTTAATCATTAAATTTTTTTTATGCATGGATTCTACAAAATGCTCAAGAAAGATATATTTGATAGGTCATCCATTATAATGGATATTAAATACGATTTTAAGGAGGCTTGCATTCACTTCTTGATTTCTATCTAGTTCGAGGTAAAATGCTAGTGTGGAAATAGTATCCTAAACCCATGGTCTAAAAATTAAAAAATCATAAGGATGCTTCTTATTACTTTTCAATAAGTTTCTTTGACAATCTAGAACTATTTTATTTAGAAAAGTATTTTTATCCCTTTCACCTACTACTTAATAATCACTAGAAAAATTTTCTAGGTCAATGTGGATGTTTCCAAATTATTTAGTTGTAAACCCCATCAAATTCCCAAATTCTTCTAAAAAAATGGATAGCATTTATTCTTTGCTATCTTTATATTAACAATTACTCTTTTTATATCATCATAATTGTGGACACAAACCATGATAAATTATAGTAAAGGAAAACCTCATGTGCCCTAATCCACTTACCCACGGTGCACTAAAAATATTATTTTTCATTTGGTTTGCAACCTTATTCTCACATGAAAATTTAAGTTTTGAGGTAAGCCTACCATAGATTTCAGGATCATAAATATCATGGTATTAATTAGTGAAACCTAGGGTTTTAAGCACTCCAGCATAATCTATTTTTTTATCTAATTTTTCTTTTCCTTTCCCAAAAACTTTGTCTAGTCTGCTAGTGGTGGTAGACATTCTTGTATAGTGTATATTCTCTATTAATTCCTCCTTAATTTTTCTTAAGTTTCTCAAATTCTCAACCCTAAACCCAAAGTTTGAAAAATAATATTTTAAGAAACGATGAAATGTGGCCATAGGAATTTTGTCTTTCACTTACTCAAATTTTGATTCTTAAAAAGATTAATATTGATAGGTGTGGAATGGATTTTTTGGAGCGCAAAATCTCCTTGATGCACTATAATGAGAAATCTGAAATCTCACTATGTGTTGACCCTCACTTAAAAAATAAAATCATTTAGGAGTAGAAAGTTCACTTATTATTATTTTTAAAAAAAATCCTGAATATTAAAGTGAATGAAACATCAACATGTTGTCTCCAAACTACACAATTAGTACACTGCATTTATGTACGGACACTTAAAAATAAATTCAACATTTGTCTTGCATTAATTACAAATTCTCAACCATTGATCTTTGTAAATCTAATGGTTATAGGGTAATTCTAAAGGTTTAAGTTTGCAAGCCTAGTGCCCTATGCATTTCATTCTAGAATGAAACTACAACCATCCTTCAAATGTTCATTGAATGGTTTAGTAATTTATGATATAAATAATAAACACGTGTTTTATTTATTTTGTAAACTTTAGTGTGCTAGGATACACAATCCTCATGATATTTTCCTTTGATAGAAAAATCATTGGAGACATTGAGATGAGTCCATGTGCCCATTCCATTATTTTTTGAGTCACATATAGATCTACTTGAAGCATCCTACAAACTCACAAAATCCCTTTAAGCTCAGAGTTATGGCTTAGGGGGAGCTTTAATGAATACCCTTTATCCCTTGCCAAAAAAGAGGTTTCGAAGCTACATCACAAAGATAAATGATGAAGAACAACATGCTAGATCTATTCGTGAAAACTATAGAAGAAAATATGCCAAAGCAGAGATTTTTTGAGCTTCAGAAGATGACTGTGCATATAGTTTTAGGGTTGCTAGATTTATGAATTGAAGTATTTATTATAGAATTAGGTCAAATCGAGGAGTTAAAAGAAAATTTATAAGGAAAATTCATTTCATAAAAATCATTCGAAGGAGAATAGAGCAGAGAAAATAAATTTTGGAGAGTTCAAGGTGATTCAAAGTTGTAGAGAATCAAAACCTTAATTCAGTGAGCAAGTTAAAATGGTATTTAGTAAATATTGCATCCCCTAGCTTTATGGAATTTGTGTTTGAAATTAGTTTGAATATATATTGCAATGGCTACTTCAAAAGTTGTTGAAGTGTATGAGAAAACCCAGCCAAAATTTAAGAGATACCCTATGAGAGCCATAGAAGATGACCCTTTAGGTTCCTTTTTGTGTATTCTATATGGGGTCCTACTTATAGAGAGAATTAGGGCATACATTCATGGAAGCATGGATGAGCATTATCTTAGAAAGTTTAGATATGTATCAACAAATGAGTTAGCTGATGAAAATGTTACCTTGAAGCCAGAATACAAAGCCCTAGCCGAGAAGAAATTGGATGTGTGGGGATGGCTCTCAAACTTTTTCTATGATAAAAAAGTAGATCAAAATGATACTAAGTAGAATCAGTGATTAGTTTGTTTGGATCATCATTCACCATATGATTGCACAAGAAGTGATTAGAGAAATCATTGGTTTATTCTCCATCCCACTAGTTCTAGTCTTAAAATCCATTAAAAACAAGGATGTGATGGAAAACAGAGGTGAAACATTTGACCAGAGAGCCCTCACTGTAAATCCTATCAGAAGCCCTGTTGTTAGATATGATTCTATGGTCACTGGATATAAAATCTACTACACCAATAGGGATAACTTAGTTTCTGCCACCACAATCCATGTGGCACAGGACATGATAGATGATGGAGTTGATTATGATGTCTATGAGTTTCTTAGGCAAAACATTATGTAAAACCTAAAAGAGATTAAGAAAAAGAAGTATGTATTTAAGCATGGCACACTAGTTATGTGCTTGCTTTTCTACTTAAGGAAGTGCCAATAATTGGGAAAGTTGATTGGATAACTAGAAGGCCTATGGCTCATCAAATAGTAGATTACATGAGGAGACTTTGAGACAAAAATACTCATGATTATGCACTTGCTACTTTCTTTGCAATATTTTAAAGAAGAATGCATGAGAGACATAGAATCCCTAAGGAAATTATGGAAAAGTATAAAAATTCCATCAATTCTCTAGTTTTCATAGACCATTGCATCATGGAGGTAGCAAAACCCACAACAGTTTGGGTTCCAAAATTAGGATATGAAGTTGCTGAGGTAGAACTAAATGGTTGTGTAGATGTTTTATTGAATAGTCTAAAGGATCCAATGAAGCCTAGGTATGGGACTTATGAAGAAAAGTCCATGGAAGTGAAAATAAAACAAAAGGAACCTAACATAAGGAAAAATATCAAAAAAATGGTGGATGTATATGCACAAGGCTTGGGTATTTCTAAGGAAAGAGTGTAAATTGCTTTAGAGAAAGCTAAAGTGGATAGGAGTACAACTGAAGCATTTGAGAGAACAAAAAAGTTTAGGTTGAATATTTACCACTCCCCCATTGGTTCAAAAGTCCTTTGGGGATTTACCTACTACTAGGGACAAAATAAAATCAACTTCTAATGCTTTGATAAGGGATAAATTCCCTCCTGTATTTCAGGCCACCATGGAAAAAGAGAAGAAGGCTGCCACCATGACACCTCTTTCTGCCCATACAAGAAGAGTCAAATAAAAAGCCACAAGAGAGAAGAGAATTGGCATAAATGTATCAAAAGAAGAAAAATAAATGGAAGAAGGAGGACCCATAGTTGGTTCAGAGAGACATGAAATATGCTTCACAAGGTGAATCCGACATAAATAAAAGAAAAATTGAAACAATAGACATAGATAGTGAAGAAGTTGAAAAAGAGAAAGCTAGATTTAACATTTAGAAGAGAGAAAAGGAGAAGAAATCCAAGAAGAATTCTCTAGAAAATAAGCAAATGGAGACAAGTCAAAGGAAGAAGTCTCCTTAGAAGGTAAAGAAGCAAAAACAACAAGAAATTCTTCACATCCCAATGAAGTTAGAAGCATTATTCAACAATATTGTGCAAAATGATATGTTGAAAGCCACTATAGAGCTATACAAGGAATCTAATGAATTAGACAAAGGTACCATCATAGAAGCCATATTCAAATACATTGTTGTATTTTAAGTTGATGTGAAGAATATTCAGAAGGATATTCTTAATGATGTTTGGGATATTTTTCTAAAAAGAAGAGAAGAATCTATAATGGAGTATGAAAGGCTAAAGGATGAAGCCTTGGAAATAGTTGGAACTCCGTTGACCAAAGTAGAGATAGAGCTACATTGGCTACCATTTATAGAAAGGAGATGATAACAAAACAAAAAGTTACCACTCTCATGGGAAAGGACAAAGATGACCATGAAAGAATATGGAAAGAGTGCAATGACAAAGTTGAGGAGATTGGGCACAAGTTGGGGTTGCTTCTAGTGACTAAGAATGAGATAAATGTTGATATTTTTTCTTTGAAAATAAATGTGGAAGGAGAAGTGCACACAGATTATGCTCAACATGAGCAAGATACCATTGATGATGTTGCACAACATAACACTCCTCTGGAAGTGAAGGATATGCCAAAACAAAATGAAGAGGAAGTGTTAAGAATATAAGATATTGCAAAGGGAAATGTTACATCTTCTTCTTTGATACAAAGTATTTTAATCCTTTGGTTAATCTGATAAATGTTGCAGAGGAAGAAAAAATAGAGGAAGTGAATACAAATGTGGATGCAGAGCATTAGGAAGAAAAAGTTGACGAGGAGAAAGAAAAAGAGCATGAATAAGAAAAGGACAAGGAAAATGATGTATTCAGAGATGTAGAGAAAGATAAATTAGATGACTTCGATACTACCTAGATAAAGAGAAGACTACAAAAAATACAAATTCTCTTGGTGAATCTTCCAGCTCCTTTGAAGTTTCTCTTAGAAATATGTTGAGTATTTAGCCTAAATTTCAACTGATTGTGTCCTCAGAACTATTGTAACTATCGATGAATTAGGGTAATACTGACTTGAACAAGATATCTCCTATTCAAAAGCTTTAGTTGGGATTCTTGTTCCACACAACCACTAGAAAGGAAATCATTGATACACATAAAAAGAGTAGAGAGGTAATGGATGATGAAATGAAGGTATTTCATGAGATTATACCTAGAGCAAACATAAACACATCTCTCTCAGGTATGGATAATCTCAAACTAATGATTGATTCCTTCAAGTCATATACATCTAGACTGGAGGAAGAGGTAGAGAAGAAAGTGGAAAAGAGGTTGAATGGCAAGAGAATGTTGGAGATCATAGAGAAATGTGTGGTTGCACATAAGAAGTTCTTTGAATTGATGAAGGATGTAGAAAAATTTGTAGATGAGGCTACGACATTATTGCAGCATGGGGTGAAGTGGCCTGGAGCCACACAAATTATAAGAAAACAAATAGAATACATCGAGTCTCAAATTAATATATCTTACAGTGCATATAACTGAGCTTCCAGCCTCACATTTATTATAAATGATCTCATAAAGGATCTTCATAAGAAGTTTTTTCAGTTACAGGCTCAGAAAGAAACTATTATTTTGCAATTTGGAGAAGTCAAGGATGCCATCAATCCCAAGCTCATAATCATTTCCAGAGAATTTCTCAATGTTAAAAATGTTAAAGATGAATTTGATACCTTCTACTCTAGAAGATGGAGAAGAAATCATACTAAAACTTGAAATGAAAAATAGGTTGCCTGTGTCTAGGCCAAGCAAGCATGGGGAAATGGTAGAAAAGCTTGTAAATACCAACTAAAGAATTTTCAAGTGTCAACCACCTATGGTTGAATTATATTTCATTATTTTATGTATTTTTCCATCTATTTTTAGATTTCTTGTACATATGTGGACATATAGAGTTGTATTTTTTCTTTGTTATATGACTCAGGGGGAGTTCCAATAATGAAATAAAATAGGTGTATATATGCACCCTTTACCATTGATTTCAAAGGGGGAGAAAAAGTAATAAAGGAAATATTTTTGAGAGTGTTGGAGAGCATGTTGCCATCAATGACAAAGGGAGAGATTATTGGAAGTGAGGAGATTGTCATTGATGACATAGTACTGGCAACATGAGTATGGTATATACATAATGTAGCATACAATGTTTTCATTGATGTCAAATTTTTTGTAGATTATCCTTAAATGTTCTAGAGGTATTGTGGAAGACATTTGTAGAAATTGAGTTGGTGTGGAAAGTGTCCGCACCACTCAAATAAAGAAGAAATGTATATGCGATCCTAACCTATTTTTTGTTGTCAGTAGAATATTCTAAATCCAAGATTTCATAGTTTTTGTGAAGTATTCTGAGAGATATGAATGACATAATTTTGTCTAGTATAATACAATCATTTTTTATATTGTGTGTTAGTGTGGGAGATTTTACACTCCTTGGTGGATGAATATTTTGTGTTGCAATGTTGAAGATAAGCTTCTAGGTGTTAGTTGAGTAGGAACTCCATATGGCATCATGTGTTGAGGTCCATGTATTATGAATTTTGTGTATAGATAAAGGTTTATTGGTTTAGGTCTTATTTGCAGCCAACCTAACATGTTTGATTTTTTGTGGAGAATGAATAAGTGTTTTAGTCTTATGTAAGATCTAATATAGGTCCATCCTGACCTATCTTAAGGTTATTTGAATTTTTCTTTATGGCATAGATTTTAGATAAAAAAAATTTGGGTTGATAAGTTTAATTTTGTGTGTTACATCAAATTAATCTAACCTAATTGATGTTACACTTTATGTGGATATATATAGTGGATTTATTTTGATGTTTTGATATAATGAGAGAATAAAAAGAGATATATGACATGTATGTTGTGCCACATAGATGTGTGTGATTTGAATTTAATTAGAGTTGTGTGAATTAAGTTACAAAGTGTGTGAATATAGATTAGAGTAGATAATTGATCCAAATTAGTGCAAAGACTGATATTATATTTCATTGGAATTGTAATCGAGCATATTGTAGATGAATTTGTATCAGTTAAAATAGGCTATGATCCATTCCTTCTTTCTTCTATCTTATTCTCTATGGGAAATGAGTCCACTAGATAGTGAGTCCACCTATAGTGAGCACTTATGTAATATACTATATTGTGAACACTGTGGTTTTTTCCATTTTGGGTTTTCCACTAAAAAATCTTGGTATTCATGTGTTATGTGTTATGTGATGTTGTGGATGTTTCATGCTTTCTTTGCTTATATCAGTTGAATGTGATTTTATAATTGGATGGATAATGTTAGAATGGTTTAATAGAACACTAATTCACCCCCATCTCAGTATTTAAGGTGTTCAACAAGGACCAAATTATGCTTTGGTGGCCAACTTGTTGAATTCATTGCTTATCTTATTCCTGTCCAACCTAATTGAAGTTTTAAAGTGTTGTAGTGGATATAAATGCAAGATATTTGTGGATGCAACAATTTGGACAAATGTACAAGTGTGAATAAGAAACTTTGGATTGTCTTTGAAGATCTTGTAGAAGTACAAAAGAGTGAAAGACAGGACCAGATGTGCTATAATGCCTCAATCAAAAAAATTATATATTGACAAATATTGTACTTTTTCTCTAAATCTTTGTATCCTACTATGAGATAGTCAATTTCATCAGGTCCTTGTATCTTTCTCTTGGAGTTGTGTTTTCTTAATTTCAACAAGTCCTTTGTACCTTACACCTAGGTTGTGCACCTTGGTTTGCATGTCCTTTTTGGCAGTGAGCCTTTATATTGTGAGTTAACTCTCTCCATGGTTTTTGTCTTATTAGGTTTTCCATGTAAATCTGGTGTTAGCTTATGCATGTGTGTTCTTTTCTTCATCTTGTTTTGTTGTTGATTTGGTTAGAATTAGAGTTTCTATATATTTTATTGCTAAGGATTACATAATTTTTTGAAGAATCAAACATCTCTATCCTTCACTGCTACTAATTTTTTAAAAGGTTTTGATCTATTAAAGAAGGTTGAATTATGTTGAAAGATTTGAGTTTCAAAAGGGCTTAAGTTTTTGAGTAGACTAATTCACCCCCATCTCAATATTTAGATTTGTTAAACAATTGGTATTAAAGCCAAGTTCCTCTGAAGAAAGCTTGGTCGTTTGAAGCAAAGATCTAGGATGGCACATGATGGTTTATACAAGGGTCCTAGGTTTGATGGGAAAAAATATGCTTTCTAGAAATTAAGAATGGAAGGAAACCTAAAATCCCTAGGGTTTAGTTTTTGGTAATCAGTCGAGGATGGATATGTTGCTTCTGCTACTCCTCTAACAAATCCAACTGCAATCATATTATATGAATGCAATGCCAAAGATAAGAACACTCTCTTGTGTGGATTGGCTGATTCAGATCATTTGAAAGTGATGAATTTTAATTCTACTAAAGATGTCTAGGAAAATCTTATCATCATCTATGAAGGATATACTAGAGTTCAGAAAGCCAAGATCCAGATTTTCAAGAGAAGTTTTGATACCTTGAGAATTTCATAAGATGAAGATATTACAAGTTATATGCTCCAAGTGCATGAAGTAGTTTTTGGCATCACTGATCTTGGTGGTATAGTAAAATAAGATGAGATTACAAAGAAGGTTATGAGATCACTTCCTAAAGATTACAGTCACAATGTGTTTGCTATTAAATAATCCAAGGATTTGGATAACTACTATGTAGATGATATTTTTTGTGCCCTCACAACTTTTGAAATGAGAGAATTTGGTAAAGATGTTTTAAAGAAGGAAGGAACATGCATAACTAGTAAAAATATAGAAGATAAAGTTGTTGATCAAGATAATGAATTTGATGAGATTGAAGCAAACATTGTGAGAATATTGAAGAAATACATCGAAAAATACTAAGGTAAGTTACCTTTCAATTGTTTCAATTATGGAAGAATTGGTCATTTATAATCTAAATGTCCTTAGAAGAATCTGAAAATAGTAACAAAACTAATAAGATTAGAAAGAGTTTCTATTCTATAGAAAGAAATTGTTCCTCATAGATGAGGATAATGATTTAGATGATGAAACACTTTTTATGGCTTTGGAAGTTTGTTGACAAAAAGTGTGATGTTGAGAATTGTAAGAAGTCTGAATCCTTGTGTGATGAAGATATGTTTTCATTTGAACTAGATCTAGAGTCAATGGAACCTGAACATCGGGACTTCAATCCAGATGATTGTGAAGTTGATTTTGAAGGATAAATTAAGTCTACTCTTGAAGATATGGATGAAGCAAGATTAAAAAATATCAAATATGAGTACATGCTAGAAAAATCAAAAGAGACAATTGAAAAATTAAAGGAAAAATCCAAATAAATCCAGTGTTCTCCCATGCATGTGTGTTATTTGCTTCATCTTTCTTTATTATTGATTTTGTTAGAAGTAGAAACATTGTTTCCTTCATTGCTAACGACTGTTGAAGTTGTTGAAGATTTAAACTACTATATCCTTCACTATTACTATTTTGTTTAAAGATTTTAATTTGATAAAGAAAGTTGGATTGTGTTGAAATATTTAAGATTTGGAAGGGCTTTATTTTTTTAGCAGACCAATTCACCCCCCTTCATTCCTTGGGTGTGTTCAATAGGTGTTGCATGTAGAGATTGAGAAGGAAAAAAATGAAAGAACCACCTCCCTAGAGAATAAAATAAAATTAATAAATGGGAATTTATAGAAAATTATATAGGTGAGTCAATACACCATAAGGAATAGCACTATGGGGATCAAAATTTTAATAGAGAAGCTAAAAGAGATTCAAGAGGGGAAAATCAAGTAAGACGTGAATGTTGATGATAGACCTATCACTAGGACAAGGGTGACCAAGAAAAAATCATTTGAATTTGAAAAAATGATCTCATCAACTTCATTAATCTCGAGTAATAATTTTATGTGTAGGAGCTTGAAGCACCTTTATGTTTTTTGCTTTGTATTGATTATTTTTTGGGTGTTGTCTTGTCTTTTCTATGGGTTTGCTTTGCAAAAATAAAAGTTCTTTAGATGAGAATTTATATTGTATGTTTTATTGTAATATGGTTTTAGTGGCCTTTCAAAGCATATTTACCTTAAATAAAATTTATCATTTATTCAATGATCAAGTAGTATAGTGTGTATAATTCTTGTTTCATCATTTCTACAATTTGTATAGTTGAGAGATTAGTTATTAAATTTAGTATCAAAGTAAATTGAAATCCCATGGGATTTTTGGAGCTACACAAAGGAAAATATTAGAATTGTAAGAAGGAAATAAGGTTAGGCTTTTATCACTTTTATGGGAATTTGATTGGTGCTCCAATATTTTTTGTAAATATAACAATATTCATGAGGTTTGATTATACCTCAAGAAAGTATATGTAGATATTTTACTTCTTGTTGTGTATAGAAAGTAGGAAGAAATTTGTAAATTTCAAACCCATAGCATCCATTGCAGCAATTTTTCTACAACACAATCTACCTCTTAGGCTTTCAACATGACCTGATACACACATAAATTTCACAATTTGGGGAGGATTTTTCCATTATTATAATGTTTTATGAGACTATAAATCTCTATAATAAGATAGGTGTGATATAAATGCATCCTTAAAAATATATTGTAATAAATTTTCATGTAAACAAGTTCAATAGTGCTTCATAGTTGTAATACATAAAGATGATGGTGTAGTTACACTAGTATCCAGGACAACAATTTAGGTATTCTAGTGTCTATCATATCCCCTAGGATTTGTTAATTTTCTTGTATAATCCCTAGCCCAAAGGTAATTTGGAATAGGGGTGGATTTATGACTACATTACGCTAAATAAAATTATTTATGTGTGTGATGATTATGTTTAGAACATGCTAGTCCTAATAAATATAATTATAACCTTTTCATGTTTTGGTGAAATCTAAATACATTTATTTTGTTTATACTGAATCAGAAAAATGAATTGGTTGGTGGAATTGTGTGAGAATTTTTATTTCTTGTCGGTACCTGGGGTGGAAGATAAGGTAGATTATGTGATACGATGATGAGAGCCAAATAAATAGTAATAAAAAATTTAGTGTTGAGACATTTTAGTAATTTTCACCCAAGCCATTTTTTGCCTAACTTGATATTTAGAATGTTGAGTGTGGTTAATGAACCATCATCTATAGTTTGATTATGCATGGGTTGCCTAATTTGTATGTAACATTGATTTTATAAAATTTCCATTACATTGTTCACTTGTATTGATTCAAAGGTAAAGGAAATGGTTGACTCATTAGATCCAAAAACTTAATCTAAGGGCTAGTATTAAGTCATTAAAATATAAATAAAAGTAAATAAAAATAAATAAATAATAGACAACCATAAAATATAAAATAACTATAAAATAATAAAATAAAGTAAAGACCCATATAATAGATATGTAATACCATTATCAAGAGGGTAATCAAATAAAATCATTGTGTAATTGACCTTGAACAAGGAAAAGGAAATGTGGAGAATGCTTGTCTTAAAGGATATACTACCATTCTTATGCAATCTCCCATCCCACAACTAGGAGATAACTATGAGTAAATGAGGAAGACCAGACATGGGAAAAGAGGGGCCATCATGCAATTATGAGGCATGACAACCCCAATTTTAATAGAAGACTAGCAAAATTTGACACAAAATGGTGCACTACTAAATACCCAACCACTTAACCCTTAAATCTACCATTTGGGTTTCCATTTTGTAGAAGAAAATTTGGGGAGAAGGAAAGAATAGTGGTGTGACTAAGGTGAGCAACATTGGATAAGATTCGGAGAGAAGAATAGGCAATAGATAAGGCGGATTTTATTATTACTTGAGATGCCATTACATTGGATGTAGTGATTCTTTTAGTGGGGAATATTTTTCAATTGGAAAATAGTTCTATTTGTCGAATTTAAAATTATTAAATACATTGAAAAAAATGAGGTGGCCAAATTGCTCAAATTTTATGAATTATCGATCCAATACATTTTAATTCACCATAAACTTATTTATGAGGCATATGTAATTAATAATTTTTTCATAATAAAATACACATTTCTAGTGGTCTAATTAATATTTTCTCCTAGAATCTCAGAAGCACGTATTAAATCACCCACATATTTTCCAATAGTATTAAAACAACACTATGTATTAGGGCATGCTTCACAAATATCATTAAATGTTCACTATGTGTGAGCACCCATTTTTCCAAAAAAAATTACAAATAATTATTTATGAAGACCCATTTCATCAATAACATTAAAAATAATTGTGTTTGAGGACACATTTTTCCAATTACATTAAAAGATAATTATGTATGAGGACCCATTTTTCCAATACTATGATAACTCCACGCTAATCGTTGGCCCATAATCAACATGAAAATTACAATGTATGTGTTCTTTTGAGGTTTGATTAGACCAAAATTTAAATGTATCGTTGTATAATCACATGGGATTCACCAATTTTTTACTATACTATTTAAAAATCTCATGGAATTCACCAAATATGGATTGATATAAATACAAGAAAAGAATTGATTTATTTTTACACATTTTTTTTAGTTTTGAACTTGTGATATCTTGATTTTAAATTTGGAACCTTGATCATAGGAAATTACAAACTTACAACTACATTTATTGTTGCATTAATGAATAGTTAGTGAAAACCAAAAGGTAAGTAATCATGTATTCATAGTGTTATAGGATTATTTATCTCTTTGTCATTATTGCTACAGTCTTAAAGAAGATATTGAGTAGGGAATAGGATTTTTATTCCATTTCCTTCTTAAACAAGAAGAAATTTGTTGGTAGCTTTTATTTCATGAGAAATCAAGATATCAAGCAAAAAGAAGAGTAAAATCCTCAAGGTGGTGAAGGGAGGCCATAAAAATTCCCAAAATGTAGAGTTACCATAAATTCATAATTTTCTAATGTTTTTGATCCATCAAATAAAGATGGACCTACATAATCAACTCTTGCACAAAATATTAATGAAGAATGCATTAGCAATACCTCACAAGAATCTCAGATTGAATTAATTAAGTCATATGAGGATGGCAATGCTACAAAATATGCTCCAAGGGATACCCAGGGTCACCAAAATAAGATAATTGACTTGGATAAAAAAAATTGGTGCCATAGATGATGTTGCTACAATTAAGAGGAAAAGAAAAGCCAAATAAAAAATGGGGTGAGATTGGGATATGATAAGGAATTTTCACATTGATTTGGTATCATAGTATTGATTCATTGAAATGGTGAAGAAAGAAAATATAGATGAACCTCCAATAAAATTAAAATATAATATTTATAGTTATAAATATAAAAGAGACAAGAAGTTGTAGATAAAGCTTGACACTATAAAAAACCATATCGGTAAATTTTATGAAAAATAAATCATAAATGAAAAGGAAAAATCAGTAGTAAAATAGAAATCCAAGGAAGAATGTCTTCATGTTAAGTATGCCTTGGAATATGATGAGAATTTAAAAAGAATGGTGAATTTTGTTGAATGTGGAGGTTTAGTTGAAGATCAACTTGGAAAGATAATGGAAGGAGCACAATTGGAAAAAACTATTCAATTGAGTTATTTTTTCATATTTTATCCAAAGGGCATCTTGTGATATATCACCTAGAATGTAATTATTTATTATCTTTTTTGGTGTTCCTAAATTTCCTAGCACACATTGGTCAATAAAATCTAGATGGTAATGGGCAAGTTGTCTTACTAGTGAAAAACAAGATTTACAAGAGAAATAAAGATTCAAACTTCATTGCATTATCTTTAGATGAAGTTATTGTGATAGATAATACTTCTTGGGTATTTATGCATGTTTATATTATACACAAACATGTTTTCCAAACTCATCTACTCCGTGTTCATAAAATAAATGATATTTTGACATTGCAAAATCTATTTGAACTAGTTAAAAAATATTTGAATGAAATTGGAGGTATGAATGACTTCACAGTTGCCAAAAAAATGGTTTGTGTAGGAGCTAATGGAGCTTTAGTAATGCAAGGTCAGAGAAATGGTCTTTCCATAAAGTTACAAACTAATTGTTCACCATACATGGTTACCATTCATTGCATGTCCCACAAAATGAATTTAGCATTTAAATTTATAAATAAGTTTTCTTTAGTATCAAGATTTGAAAATCTAGTCTATGAGCTCTACTTATACTTTTGTTGAAGTCCCAAAATGTTTGTGAAATTTGAAAATTTTACTGGGCAAATAATATCAGGAAATAAGATTTTTAAGGATGTTGATACCATATGGATCTCCTTGCATAGACTAGTGAATTGAGTTTTTAAGAATATTAATCGTTGATTAGGGTAATGAACGAACATCACCGCACAGTATACAAAACTTCTAACCTCTTACATAGGTTATGTGATATAGAGATACTCTTAAATTTATTAGGTATTATCCTCATGCTAGATGAAAGGAATTTTTTTATGAAAGGCCCAAGAAAGAACTATGTATATTAATGAATATACTAGAAAATACATAGAATGACATTCATGACCCTTGATAATCTATATTTATAAGATTATCCATTTCAAAGTGAAAAATTTATAGCCTAGCAGTTAATTACATATTTGAACAATCCTAAAAAAAATTGCAGTTTAATGCAAGTGAGGCATTATGTGTCTTTATACGTGGATTTGAGATACCAATGCACTATTATACGATGGTCATGTGCTCTACTAGAGGAGTACAGATTACAAAGGAATCTTTTACCAATATTGTTAAATTTATGTGGTATTTTAAAATCTTTGCAAGTTCTCTCTCCTTAGAGATTATAGAATGATTCCCTCAAGATGAAATACTTAAAGCCATGTATGTTGTTTATCCTCAATTTTGGGTCTCAAGACACCATCAACCAGAATTATTTTACATGAAAGTAACTACCTTGGCCATTTTTTTTTTGAAAATTTCATAATATAATGGATAAAAAATAGAAGGAAATATAAATGCAACTAATATTAGAGAACAAACTTCCTATTTTGTAATAACTACGATTGATCATTTTGACTCCATGGAGATTCACACACAATTGGGATCAATAATTGTAACGCCCCACCACACAAACCCTATAGGACAACTACAACAAATATAGAATAATTTTTTTTTTGAAAGTAACAAATACACAATGCAACATATAAAAATTTATACAACATAGATATAACATACATCATTAACCTAATCCTACAGGGTACATGGTGTGTTACTAAAGAGAACCCAACAATTAAATGATAAATGATACTAACTAAAGCATAAGAAAGAAATGAGAATAAAACATGATATACGTACAACAAGAATAATATATAAACTCATAAACATAAATCACATAATATTATATTCAACTTTAGAGTTCAAAGTTATAAATGTGGAATATATTTCCACATATACAACACAATATAAAATCAAAGTTACATTACAAGGCCACTTCCCTTATAATATTGCGAAGGGTAAAATCATAATACAAAAGTACAATAATGAAAGATAACTCTTCATAGGTACAATCTTCTCCATGCGAGCTTTGAGATCACTGCAACTGCATCCATGCCACGATCACAACTGGGGATGCAATGGGTGCATTGCGCGTTTCCACCCAATCGTGTGAACCCAAAGGAACGCCCCCCATGCAAGGAGTCGATAAGAAAGAACCCTCTGCCACAAAATCAAACATAAAGGACTCACATCACAAGACTTAAGCCCACAAAACAACATAAACACCAACAGTAAATAAACAACTAAAATAACTCCAGAGGCACAAGAAATAAGGGAAACAAAGGGGAACAATGGGAGAGTGTCATCACATGGCTTTCATGGATTCACCAGACTACCTATAATCCAGGAGCCGCGTCCATCTATGGTTAACCAAACATTGTGTTTCAAGTTGTCGTCCCATAGGGTGACTCATGCAAAGCCATCTACGTTTCATGAAGACAAGGTAGTGACGTTACCGACCAAGTCTTCCCACCCATCCTTAGCCTTTGGGAGTGCTAACGACAAGGGTGAGGTGTGTATTTTTATCTTGTTATGTGATAACTAACCCAACCCACTAGGTAAATTAATTAGGTTTTCACTTAATTATGGAAACTCTTTCAAGGGTGACTACTTGTACACTAGCCCCAAGAAGAGCCACTCTCCGCTATGGTTGCCCTAAAACCAAAACCAAGAAATCGGTACCACAATGTTCAACCAAAAGAATCATAACTCACAACATGCTACCACCCACAAATTCCCACATGGTATCAAACATAAGCCAAAAAGATGCAACCATAGAAAAGCATTCACACCTTCCCTAACCTCTAGAGATAACACTAAATCCACACAAGACACACTAAGATGTCGCATTCAATTAATTAACACCACATCATTAACTATAAGGCATTTAAATAATAAATCATCCAAGTCTCATTCACATGACCATTTTCATCTATTAAACTCAAAGTAAGGAAATTCATTAATATTTCAATTTAATCCAAAAATAATACTCAATTTAATAAATATCTTCCTACATTTAAATAATTCACTATTTAAATATCTAAGTTAACAAACTTGCTAAAAATTTGATTTAAGAACAACAATGACAATTCCATTATTTATTTTAACATAATAAAATAGACTTTAAAAATAAATAAAGATACTAACTTAATTTATCAAAAACCAATTATAAATCATTTACTAAATTCAAATTTTCAACTATATTTAATTTTCTGATTTTAATTCTTTTCCACACAGAATGTTCTAAATTCTAATTTTACTAAGATAATGGAAATCTAATCTTTATTTTAAAAATCAATTCAAAGTAAAAAGAAGATTTAAGATATTAATCTACTATGTCCAAAATCTGATTTATTTATTTTAAACAACTATTCTATATATCACAGTATTGTTTGACTGGAAAATAATGAAATCAAACTCTACAGTAATATTTAAAATACAATTATTTTTATGTTTCTTAATAGAGATTAAATTAAAAAGACATTTTCAAACAGATTTTAAAACAATAATATTTTTCCTCATTAGATATAAAAATTTTTAGAGAATAACTTATTTTATTCTTCATTATTTGCTCACATTTCCTATCTACACACTATATGCATATATATATATACATACTGGAATAAATATTTATCTATTCATCTATTGCTACTGAAGATCAAAAATCAGTAATAATAGAATATACCAATTTACAAAGTATATATATACACATAAATATATACATATGCATGCATATATATATATATATATTATATATTATATTTTTAATAAATAGTTGCATTAAAAATCAAAACCACATTATACATTGATAACAGACGGCGGAATTTCAAAGTACGTAGGCCTTAAATAAAATACAGAGGCACATATGAATTGGGGTAGGGGCAGTTGTACACAACTCTACCCCCTCTTCACTCCCCATCGACACATAAAGAGTGGGGAGGGTAGTGGAGGCTCTACCTCCACATCGTCGTCCCCATATGGGGGTGACGGTGGGAGCCGATGCCTCCCCCAACCAACCCCACAAGCAAACGATGAACCCCAACCAGGGAAAAAATATGCCCAGTGATTAACTAATTCATATTTCACCGAATGACGCCTAATAAAAACAATGATTTAATAAAATATTAGTAGAAATATATATATATATTATCCATCATGATTCAATGAAAACAATTACAGTATAATAAAGGAGATGTAAAAATTTCCAGAATAAATAAATTGGGGAAATGAAATACAGGGAACGAGAGGGTTCTCAGACGAGAGAGATTTTCAAAGGTTTAAAGTTGAGGATCGAGATTTCAACAAGAATTCCAAAGTGGAATACAAATAGGAAGGGGAAATCTATAGACAGGTAATTAAAATTACAAAGGAAGAGGATTTTCCCAAACATGCACAAAAAACACATTTTCTTTTCTTCTTTTTAATTTTATTTTATAGAGATCAGAAGATGAAATTCAAATTACCCAAAGTCCTACGCAAAGCTTGATTCGAAGATGAGTTGCACAATTCTAGCCAGATGAAATCTTCGAAAACCAGAGATTCGAACCCTAGCAACAATAGATTCGACAACAAAATCTAGTGCAAGCCAAAATCAAAACTTCTCAAATCAAATCAACGAAAAACCACAAAAATTAACTAATTCCTCAGAAAAAATTTCAACAATTTGAGTTGCAGACCATTTTTTCAGTTTTTTCATTTTCTCCCTCTTTCTTTTTCAAAAAAGAAATATTTGGAAATATACTTTTTCCAAAAGAACCAAATCAGAAGTTGTCATAAATTTTCCGATAGCTTTCCCATGCGAATTCCACTTAACACTCCATTTCTGCCATTTTCCAATTTTGGAAGAGAATCTTCCATAATTAATTTACACCAAAATATGCCCTTTTAAATATTTTAATTTCATTTTAATAAATTAACTTTTGGAAAATAAACAGTTAATTTATAATAATTCTAAACCATTTTTCACTTAATTATAATTTAAGTTTAAAATTTATTTTATTAAATCATCTTTTTCCAATAAAATCAAAT
Source organism: Sequoiadendron giganteum (assembly GCA_007115665.2). Classification (NCBI taxonomy): domain Eukaryota; kingdom Viridiplantae; phylum Streptophyta; class Pinopsida; order Cupressales; family Cupressaceae; genus Sequoiadendron; species Sequoiadendron giganteum. Next base: position 835,425,329 of record CM021100.1, on the reverse strand, counting down.
ATAATAATGATTTCCTTAACTTTATTTCTTTTAAAAATAATCCATAATAATTTATCTAACTATTTATTTAATTTAAAGGATAGCTTCACATTTTAAAATAACAATAAAAGTGCTAATGTACACCATAATTTTCCAAAGTACTAATATTAATAGCAACATTGGACATTTAATTAATTTAATATTTTGCACCATAGACTAGCACTTAATTTAAATCATAAAGCACTAGACCAAGCCATAAACACACTTATAAAACTCATGAAATAAAATGATTTAATTAACAACCATACCCACACAAACAAAGTATAGACATAACATGAACAATCCTTGGACCAACACATGGTAGAAAAGATGTCTAATAGAGTATCACATATGCATTAGAACATAACTAGAAATCACACTAAAGCAAACACACACACACCAAAGCAAAATCAGAGTATCAGAACATGAGAGGCACTACAATAACAAGGGTTTGGGAAACCTTTGGTCATAATGAAATATTACATGATTCATTAATGGAATATTTTAAAAATTGTTGATTTATGTCAAACAATGATATTGGGGTTGGTGGAGTATGAGAGAGATTTCAGTACACGGGGGATTTTGAAATCAAAGATAAGAAAAAAAACTAGAGAAGAATTTGGAAAATTGCTTGAGGATGTATACAACTAGGTACAATATCTAAAGTTTTCATTTTGAAAGGGCAATCACAATCTAGAAATCCATATATGAATGAAAAAGGTTGTGCAACACTTCAAATGTTAGTGGAAATGACACAAATGATAGTGACACAATGAATGTTGAACTTGGGATGTAGTTATGTGGATGCATGCAAGGCGAAGAAAATGAAGACTAGACTCAGAGTTAAGACAACTCTTAATCTCATCATCAGAGTATGGACCATGAGGTGAATTAAAAATGCAAGGGATTTAGCAGTTTTTAGGTATTTATATTACATTTCATGAATCAGATTCATATTCCAAACTATCGTTGATGATATTTTATATCATGAAATTATGAATTAAATTAAATAAATTAATGTACTATTATTTTCCATTGTTCCAAAATTCTAATATAGAATATATATTTTAAACATTATTTTCAAATTGATTAATTAGTTATTAAACATAATTTTTAATTTTTATTATTAATTAACATATTATTAATAGTTTTATATTATAATTTTTTCATAATGATAAGTTTTACATGTACTCAATTGTTCATCATTAATTTCAATGCTTAATATCATATTAGCAACAATAGCATATACAACATTAACGGTCATTCAATGTGTATCTAGTAGTAGAAACCAGAGTTTTTGTAATTGAGTGTAACGCCCCACCACGCAACCTTAGAGGAAGTTGCAAAGAACTACATAAACAGACTAATTTTTTTTTCTGTTGTTGTTTAAGTACAATTAATGAGTAAGTTCACTAACTAATGCCAACAACCTCTAAGGTTACGAGACAGAGGTTATATAGAACCTCAACAAAACAAACATTTAAACCATGCCAATTATTTAAATTATAAATAAACACATACATTCCAATTAAGATGATTTACATCAAGCATAAGAGATAACTTTCAAATTCCTTAATCCATTCATTAAACAATAAGGTTACAACACTCATTCCTCGAATGAGGCAAGTTCCAATAAATAAGGTTACAATTACAAATTCCACCTCGATAACAAATGAGGGGTGATACATCACAAGATCAACTGAAATAACAAGACATGAAATGAAACTAGAACATACGAGCTCTCCAACTAGAAGTCTCATCCACACGATCAAGAAGAAAACCCAACGAAGAAAGGTGCACATTCCACCCAACCAAGTGGAATCCAAAGGTCCACCCCCCATGCTAGGAGATTATAACAAGGATTTCTAACCAAGAACACCTACCTCAAGACATAGGCTAACACAACCGAACTAAAATAAATACAATGACATCACTAACACAATGGTTACATGCTTCTAGAATTTAACATAATCAACTGCATCATTGATGCAAACATACAGTCGACCTAGGAGAAGTGTCATCACAATGTTACATAGGTTATCCTGGTAAGTCTTCCTAGGCTCCGACCCCCAACTCGGGTTATCCTGGTAACCTCTAACGACTTTTGGCCCCTCATGTAATCCAATACGGAATTAGTTATCTTTCATAGAGACAAGATAATGATCTTGCCATTCCAGGCCTTCTCATCTCAACCCAAGTCTTTAAAAGCCCTTGAGTTCATGAGCGAGGCATAATTATCTTATTAAGTGTTTGATACTACGTGATACTCTAATCAGTAAATTAAGTTATCATTGGATTAACTAACTTACAATGAGTTATCTTGGCACCACTTTGTGTGTCGAACCTCATTACAAACCACTCCTCTAAGATGACATGTGGAACAACTCCACAACCCAAGGGTACACAAGTGCTACGCAAGGATATCACATCCCTAACCATGACATACAGTCAACACACTCCCGTTCGTGATAACCGGGAAACAAACTGGTTAAACACACTACCCAAGGAAATTTGAAGGTTGACTACACAGTATGACAACCCACAAACTTGAAAGCCCAACTAGAAGACTTGTCAATAGCTAAGACCCACATTTTCCAAATGACCATACAAACAAATCAAAACTAGGCAAGATTCAAATCTACTTTGGGTTCACTAAACCCATTTCCTCACTAACATTCAGTACTCAATGCATTAGATAAACTGAATTAAATATGCCATTTCCAAAAGGGAGGAATGATACTAAACATTTTATTTCCACGTTAGCATTTAAATACATGAAATATTAACTAGTATATCAACAATTCAAAAATCCCATGTTTAAATAAAATATTGTTTCCCATATTCAATAAAATCCATTTAAAAAAAAACATCCCCTTTTAAACAATATAATAATACAATGAAATTTCTTATTTAATATGTTAATATTAACACATTAGTATTATTATTATTTAAAAACCTCATAATAATATAAAGATCATAATATTATACAATTAAAAGCATTTTAATATTATAATAAATCATAATATTAAAATATAATAATAAATTGTAATATTAAAATATTATAACAATTATAATATTAAAATATTATAAAAATTATAATATTGAAATAAAATAAATTATTATTATTATTTTTTTATATTTTAAAAAGTCCAAGGGCATGTGCCTCGATTCGCGTGTCAACCCTTAGGGTTGAATCATGCGGCCTCGAGGAGCATGCATAAGGATGGGGCAGAGGTGGAAGGCATCAGCTGCAGATTTGCCCAGGCGGTGGTGATTTCTACAAGGGGCGGCCGCAGTGGGCGACGTCGATGAAGGTGGCCGCTGTAGGCGACACGGGTTGCAGGCAACGCTGGGCATTGTGGCGGTGTCAGTCGAAGATGGAGGGAGGTCAGGTGCAGGCGACGTTCGTGTAGCCGGCCACCACCAATGGTGGCATGGTTGTGCACTGCACAACTGACCACCATTGATGGTGGTCACGGCTATGCAGACCGTGCGGGCCAAGGGGGTTGCTGGGTGCAGCTCTCCCATGCCGCTTCCCATGGGGGCGGCAGTGGGGTGATCCCCCAACCCCCAAAACCAAAAGCTTTAAAAAAACACACAAGCTTCTAAAATTTTGAAATTTTATAATTTTTACCAGCATAACTTTACTAGGGTAAATATATAAAAAAACTATAACTATTAATATATGTATATATATATATATACTCATATCCATTTTCCAAATTGAAAACCAAACAAATTGAAGAACAAAAAATTTAAAATACTAATTTACATTCAAGTACCCATTTCAAATTTTGAAAGCAATCTAATCCAAACAGGGTTTTCTTTCAAATTGGAAACAAGAAACCAACTAGTTTATTTTGCAATCAAACAACAGATTCAAGCTTTTCAACATGATTTTCAACAACACACACAATTAAAATTCCAAAAGAATCTCATTTAAGAAACACATGAACTTGTTTTCTTGAAGTTTAGTGAAGATCTTGTTGATGCCTTGATTCCCTTTTAAGCTCCACAAATTCTTTGAGCTTTTTATCCAAACCCACAAAATTGAACAATTCCTTCCTCTTCTTTTCAATTTTCTCCAAAAAATTCCATGATCAAAAACTTGTGAAGAAATTCAATGATAATGAAATTTTTTCCCAAAAAATCCTACAACCACCCTCATTAATTCTCCAAAACAGAAAAATGCAAAAGTCTTTCTTTCAAATTTTTGAATTCAAAAATTGCTAAATTGAAATTTTAATACATTTTCTTTTATTTCCATTTTCAAACCAAATATACATGCAATTCCAAAATGAATGATCTTACCCATCTCAACATAAATAATTTGAATTAATTAATAAAGTAAATCTAACACATGATTAAATTATTAATTAATTAATATATTAAATCACTTTTCTAACATCTAACCAGATAAATTTACTCACTAACTTAACTATAAGGAAAATACTTGACATCCTTCTAACTTCCAAAATAAACCAAAACAAGGCAATTTATACAATATAAGACAATTGGACCACACTAGGACCGATGACACACTATGACCAGGGTGATGACTTGGCACGAAAATCCTAGCTACTATCACCCAATCGAATGTCATTGGGCCTTGGACATGCTCGAACCTGTGAAACTAGGTGGAGTCAATGTCCTGTACCTGTCAACCTGCGAACAAAGAATATATCCACATGCAATAATATGTCATAAACAAGGCACACTGTGAAGAGGAAATCACGAAATCACAAGGTACTCACAAGCAAGTGATGCGATACCGTCCTCTCCACCAATACAGTAGTATTAACTGATGCATCTAACATATCAACATAATCAAAAGTGTGAAACATCATAAATTTAAATATCCACATATTCTAATTCCAAACATGCCATAATAATCACATCAAAGTATAGTATCATCACAACAAGATACATCACGATAAAACAGTCATCAACTGTAACCAAGTACAATATCAAAGTACATCACAATACTAAAGCGTAAAAGGGGAAACAACATTGTTCGAACAATAGATCAAAATGGAGGGGTATTACATTGAGCAAATAAATAATACAAATAATTTGAGCATATTAATGAATTTGAGTTTTGTATAGATTTTTAAATGAAGGAATACATAAATCCTATGAAAAATCTTACTCAAAGACATCTCTACATAGAGGTGAGTTGGAAACTCATATTATCAAATTATTCTATTAGCTTTTATAACGTGCTTCACTATTTATTTGATGGAAGTGCAATTTGTTGTAACTAATAGTATTTGACTTTAAAAAAAATGACAATTCATAATTGAAATTGGAACTTGAATTGAATATTTCAATGAATATTGCATTCAAGGTTATTATCGGTTTAATAGAATCTAAGTAGTTCAACTCATCTAGGTTATGAGGAAATTGGTCCAAACAAATCTTCCTTATATCCACCATCTTATGTTTGAAATCATCCTTTCTAATGAATCATTTTGTTGTGTCAAAAGCCTTTGGAAAATCAAGCTCTATCAAGTTCCTTACCTTTTTATCCAAATTTTTCATCTTTTTTGTAGCCTAATTTAGAAATTCCTTTATTTCATGTATTCTCAAACACTTTCAATGATAAATTATGCCTTTATTGAGGCATCAATATGGTCATAAATTCATTTTGATTTCAATTCATTATCACTAGCTTTGTAGATTGTTTGAAAATTTTGATTTATAATTTTCTCTCTTGAAATCATATTTTTGTTGCTAGCTACATATTTCTTGAGCTTCCTATTGTATATTGCTAGATAATAAATCAATTGAAATAATTCACATAAACTATCAATCCTCTGTATCATTTCCTCCTAGATATTTTGTTTCATATGTATCATTATCCTTTGCTTCATTAGAATTCCTTTATCACTAGGTTTCTATGTATTATCTTCTAATGCTAGCCTCTTGTGTGTATTTTTTTGTTGTAGCACATGTTGACGACTACTAGTACTACTAACCATATCACCACAAGTGGAAATTCTAGTTGAACTACATTCTCCATCATGTCTTGGTTGTGATTGTATTTGGCCATGAGGATTTGAAGCTGTAACAAAATGAATTGTTGCACCTATCCTTTTATGCCCTTGAGATTTATTATCAGCTACAATCCATTGTGAATCACTAGGTTTTTTATGGCCTATCTCTATTAGTGCCCAAATGGTTTTTCCTTAGGACCCCAAACTGCCACCTTTGTAACCCATTTTCTAGTTATGCTACTCTTGAAGCATATTTTTATTTTGTGGTTTCACTTAAACCATGTTTGACTTTTCTTGCATATTTTATACTTTTTTCTTCCCTATCATCATCATTTTCTTGAACTTGAGAGGGATGCTCTTTATTTAAAAAATCACTAGTATCATAATCTTCTTAGATCTCTTGAAATGTTGCACTAGTTTTTGGTTCACCTAGATCCTTCCTCATAGACCAAAAGGCAATAATCTTTTAGTGTGTCCAAATTTGTTCTCTACAAGCCCTTCTTAGAGAATCTAGTATTTTTACTCTAGTAGACGGTAGACCAAAATTTTCATAAAAATTGTCATACCTCTTGATTTTATTCTCTACTTCTCTATATTTATGTTGGTGAAATGCCATTATTTTTGCTGACAATCATTCAAAATAAATACCTTTCTCAACAACACTTTCATCCATTACTTTTTTAACCTTATCCCAAGAATTCTTGTTTTCCAAAATTTGAAGCAAGATTTTACTTTGATGTTGAATTCCACTTGTAGAATTATAATTGGGCACAAGCCTATCTTTAATGATGTCACATGGATCATAGTACCAATGAGAGGGAATATCAAATTGAAAAAATTCTAAAAATCCATGTACCACACTAAATGTTTTTCTCTCGAATGTGAACCATCCACATGAAAGAGGTAAAGAAGGCAATATGATCTTTTGTTGACTAACAAAGTATAGCTTATCAATGCTCTCCATTTTTTATCACATGTATTGTAAGTTTTTATGGCTCTACTTTGATCTATAAAATCTTAACATAGTATATTCTTCCATGAAGTACCAATCAACCAATTGTATTTTTGATCCTAGTTGAATGCAATCTCTACAAGACATAGGCAATCTACGAATTGGAGTATTTGTAATTTCTTGATACAATGGAGCTAAAATGTATTCTAAAAAATTATTGTAGTTCCTTTGAATATCATACATCCTTATCTTAGTGGTCCAATCATATACTGAATCAATTTTATCCTTAGCATTTGTATAGGGCTGAATCTAGAGCTTGTTGGTCAGAAATATTCCACTAAATTTGAATAGAAAAATAGAACATGTAGGTTGTGAACATAAATTTCTTAGTGGAACCTCCTTTAATCATTAAAAAACTTTATGCATGGATTCTACAATGTGCTCAAAAAAGTTATATTTGATGGGTCAAGTAGCATAATGGATATAATATACCATTTCAAGGATGCTTGCACTTACTTCCTGATTCTTATCCAATCCAAGGAGAAATACTAGCATGGAAATAGTATCTTGAACCCATAGTTTAAATTTTTTAATTTATGAGGCTTTTGATTATTTTTGAATAAGTTACTATCCACAACTATTTTATTTAGAAAAGAATTTTTTCCCCTTGATCGACTGCTTCATAATTACTAGTAATATTTTCTAGGTCAAAGTGGATGTTTCTAAAATATTAGGCTGCAAAACCCAACACATTTCCAAATTCTTCTGTAGTAATGGATAAAATTTCTTCTTTTCTATATTTATTAACAATTACTTTTTTGTTATCATGATAATTCTAGGTAAGGAAAAACCTCATGGAACATCTACCCCAATCTAACTATTCATAGTGTAGTGATAGTATTAATTGGTATTATTTTACTATTCATGATTCTCATTTTCTTTGTATCCTTATTCTCACATAAAAATCTAAGTTATGAGGTAGGCCTACCATAGATTATAGGATCATATACCATGGTATTCATCTTTGAAACCTAGGGTTTTAAGCACTCTAACATAATCTATTTTTATATTTGATTTTTCTTTGCCTTTCCCAATATTTGGTCTGGAAGCGGTGGTAGACATGCTTTTATAGTGTGAGATCTCAAGTTCTCAGTCCTAAAACATAAGATTGAAAAATCAAGAAATGATGAAATATAGGATTATATCTTTTCACTTACCCAAAAATTGATTCTTGAAAAGATGAATATAGAGAAACTGATAGGCATAGACCTGTGTTTGAACCCAAAATCTTTGTAGTACACTACAATGAGCAATCTCCCTATGTCCTCACCCTCTCACTTCAAAATAAAATCACTTAGTAGTAGAAATTTTAAATTTTTTATTATTTTTTCTTGAATATTAAAGTGAATGAAACATGTTACATCTAGACTACACAATTACTACATTACAATTCTATATTGACTTAGAATTAAATTCAATAGTTATCTTGAATTTCTGTAACTTCTATTAATTGATCACTTTCAGTGAGAGGTGGTTTCATTCCAATGTTCCATGTCAAATAAATTCTCAACCCTTGATCTTTATAAATCTAATTGTTATAAAGTGATTTTGGAGGTTTTAATTTGCAAGCCTAGCACTTTGTGCATTTAATTCAAAAATTAAACTACAACCATCCATAAAATTTTAATTGAACACTCGAGTAACTTATGATATAAACATGTATTTTATAGTTGTTTTAAACTTTAAAGTATGCTAGGATACAAAATTAGTAAGCAATAAAAGAGTCCAGTTTGAAAATAGAATAAAATCCATGAACAAACACTTAAGTGATTGGGATACTTCTCACAATTTTGCAACTTAAAGATGGACCCACTATGAAGAGCTTGGGACTCATAGAATCTTCATGAGATTGTTCCATGTGTCATTATTTCGTTGCTCAAAATCCTAGTCTTCAATAGAAAACCCATTTGAAACATTTAGATTTTGTCATGTATCATCGTTCTATTGCTCACAATCCTAGCCTTTGATGAAAAACCCATTTGAGACATTGATATGAGTAAATGTGTCCTTATTCTATGGTTTTGTGACTCACATATAGGTCTTCTTAAATCATCTCATGGACCTGCAAAATCCCTTTAAAAATCATGGTATTGAAAATTATCCCCTTTTTGTGGTTCTTCAACAATTAACTTAACCTTTATAAAACTATCTATAAACTCACACAATCATGCCAAAAGGATGCCACGAGTACCATATTCCATGATTTCATAGCTACATATTTTTTAATTTAGTAACATACCCTTTGTGGACTAGAAGAAACCACTAAAAAGCAGATAAGTGTCAACCCTTTTGTAGTTCTGTGGGTGTTCCCTTTCTTGATAAAATACTTCGTGTGGATAAGCAGAACCATATATTAAGTGTGGGCTCACTTATGTCTTTTAATTAAGCACATACAAAATCTTCTTCTTAAGTGAGTGCTAAGATAGGATAAAAGGGTTGGTAACTTCAAATTGCAAAGGACTATAATGACATTATTTTTCCTACAAGCTCAACAAAGGATTAATAATACCTGCATGTTAATAAAAACATCAAACAATGAAATACATTAGAAAATAAGGGAAAAACGAATGAAACTGGAATAGCCTCACCCAATCTTCTCTCCATGGTTCACTTTCATTGTACCTCCTCAAGCTTTGGTATGATAAATGATGCCCTCAGATTGTGTGTGAGAAACACTCTAAAATGTCTAGTCTTGACAAAGCCTTTTGAAGGATTTAATAAAATAAACTATATGAAAACTAGAATTCAATCCTAATGTGCAAGTAAAAATGGAAGCCTAACATGATATGGCAATAATGTAATTGCTAGATAATAATTATTCATTTTTTTTTAAAATGAGATCAAGATTGTCATTTTATAGAAAATGCAATCTTGAATGGACAGATTAGATGAAAGATTGAGAGATGCCCTAGAATCAATGGTTAAGATTCAAAGTGACAACTGTCAATTAGAGATAGGGTAAAGATCCCCAAATGTGTGGACAAGATTTAATTTAAGAAATTAAATCAATGGTAGAGAATAAACGTGACATTGAGATGAAATTAGTAAAAATCAAAAGATAAAGATTGAACAAGAAGAAGATATTTAGAAAATCAAGTTATTTTAGAAATAACTTACTTTGTGGAGAGAAATGCTATTTTGAAATTAATATTTTAAATTAATTCCAAAATGATGAATTCATGTGATAGTAAATAATAATAATTTAAAATTATTTACTTGGAAAGAGGGAAGTTGCCAATTTAAATAAAATGCTTTTATTTAAATTTAGAAAGAAAATCAATAAGACAATTAAATAATTAAACTTATTCAATTGTAGAGGAGAATTAGAAAGTGGGTGATTTTAAATAAATGATTTTATTTAAAATTAGAAAGAAAGTTGGAGAGGTTAATAATTAAATAAATAATAAGAATTTATTTAATTATGAGAAGACATAAATAATTAATGACGTATTAAATAAATAAATAAGATCTATTTATTTAATAATCATGAAGAAGTAATAATTAAATAAATTTAGGAATTTATTTAATTATAGAGTGACATAAGCAATTAGCGACTTATTTAAATAATAAATGTAATTTATTTATTTAAATAGCCAAGAGGAATAAAAGACATGAATTAATTAAATAATTAAGAATTATTTAATTAATAGTTGACATTAGATTATAGGACATAATTAAATATTTTAATTATGTTGAGATGAAGCATGATATAGAAGAATGTGGTTTGTGGGTCTAGGCCATTTCTATGTGTGTACAAGGACTTAATAAGATGACTAATGATGTCGGGAATTGAGGGAGCAAGTTAAAGAAAAATTAGAAATAAAGTGTAGGGTAGAGAAAATTAGGTAAGGTTTCTTAGGGCTTTTGAACTTAAATTCACATATAAAGCAACATTTTAGCAAAACCTAGCAAGAGTGACAATATTTTTTAGCTTAGGACTAGAGTAAAGATTGAGAGCCCTAAAAATGTGAAAATGTACTACCACTAAGAATTTTACAAGTATTACCAAATTGTGAGTTTCTTGAGACAGTATCATTGATTGCGGATATCTAATAAGTAATAACATTAATTCTAATTACTTTTAATTTTAATGGACACTAAACAAAAAAAATTCTTTACTATAAAAAATAAAAAAGAATAATATAACCATTTATTTTATTACAATTGAATAATAAATTTACAATGTTACATAGCTTTTTAAAGATGAGTAGAGCATGCATGATCTTGTATAAATGACACATGTCTCTTTACATCAAACACAATTCATGCCAAGCTAGTACTAGTAGTCTAGTAGTGGTGTTATGGAATGTAGATCATATTCTCAAACCATGGGGTTTTCCAACCATGATTGAAACCTTGGTATTTCAAATCACAGCTCTAAGCCACCAAGATAGCCTGGAATTGCTTTAAAAATCCATAAGGATTTCCAATAATTTTGGGGAAGTGAGAACTATGAATATATAAAATGTACCTACCTTGGTTATCGATTGGAATTATATAGAAGATAAGGGGTAGTAAATATACTACCACCCTCTTCAAGTAGATCCAAGCCTCTAGAATAACACATAATGAATTTTAAAGTCCATATTTCCTCTTTGAGGGCCTCTATCAAAATGGAGTATGAAAAATTGATGAGTTTCAATGCAAATAAGATTAAAATACTTATGTGGCTGCACACTCTATGAAATCACTTATCTCCATCAGATCTCTTCATCTTGGTTCAAAACTTGGCCTTAAGGGCCAAATGAACCAGATCAACTTTTTTCTAATTCTACCCATTCTGAACTTGAAGGAAATTGGTCTCTTTTACTTTGTAACTACATATCTAGAGGAAAGAGAATTTAGAGCACCCTCAATAATATCACATCATCTTATTACTTATTAACCTCACAAAATGAAAACCCTTATCATAATTTTGAACATTACACTCAAAACCATTTTATGGACTTAAGCATGATTTCAATTGAACTCACCATCTCTATTTATGGAATTTACTAATTTTACTCATGATAATTTATTTCTTACTTGTGCGATGTATAATAATTATTTTTTGTGGAAGCATCATCAACACATGAGAGAGGTAATACAAATTTTGATTTGATTGGAATCTAGCTTCATGCAAACCATACTTTAGACATTTCCTCGAGCATACAATGATATGAAATCTATTGTAAATATTATTTTAATTGTAAATATTAAAGATATCTCATTTTCAAAGATGCAATCATAGCACAACAACATGTAACATAACTTACAACAAAAGAACACTTTCAATACTACAAACATCGTCAATCTTAGAAGTTAAGGAAATTTATATTAGGAATGATCTCTTAAGGAAAAAGCACTTCAAAATTAAATAAGATAATATTTTTATTTATTATAAAATAGAGTTTACATATGAAGTGACCCTTTAGGGAATCATTGTAATAAAAAATGAGTTTACAATTTTATAACTCATCACCTTATTTCTCATGAAAGCCACACAAGGTTGAGCCAAAAAACCTGCTTTAAACGCACAAAAAAATTATCTACAACATTTTTTAATACTACATACAACTCAATTGAACATTTGCATTTCCATGGCTGTAAAAAAAATTCTCCGACCCACACCCAATATCTAATTGGTTCTAGTAGAAGATATCTCCTTATAAAATTGAAACCATTTTCTGCATAAGTCTTATTCCAAGCCAAAGCCTCCCCACTTGAGCTGAGAAAAAAGGGAAGAAACTCCACCAAGGCCACCTCTAGAAGAATAAGAAACCATGAGAAATCTCTCAGACTTGGAACCCCTACATCTAGATGCTCCACTACAAGTATTTCATCAACACTCCCAAGTATTTTAGTTTTATAATAAGCGTTGTAATCGCTAGAACCATGTATTTTGACACATTCAAGTCTATCAATGATGCCGCAAGCTAATAGAAAATATTTGTGTTAAGCTAATAGAGTTCATTAGAAATTATTTATTCTCCTAATACTAGTTTAATTTCTTCCAAAATTAAACTCCCTTCCAACAACACCATAAAAAATTAATGCAACCTAAGATTTGTAAGACCCCTCCGTTTTGGCTCTTTTGATCGAATAGTGTTTTGTTGGTTATGTCTTGTTTTCTATTAGTACCTTGTCTATGGTACTCGGTTACCGTTAATCTCTATCTTTATCGTGATTTGGTGTGATATTTTGTTGTGATGGTATTTGGTCTTGATGTTATCTGTAATACCCCTCCATTTTGCTTCTTGTTTGTTTTGTTTTATGCTATGTTTGGGATGCAGCTACTATTATACTAGACACACCTTGTTCTATGTGTTTTGATCGCTACTATTGAGCAACATTGATTATTGTGTGATGTGGATTATCTGACTATTGTTTCACATGCATTATGGATTATTGATGTTAGTAGAGTTAGCATGAGATATTGTATTACATGATTTCTGATTATGATGTAATGTCAGTCTTTGATGAGTGGATTGGTGAAGAGGACAGTTTCGCATCACTCACCTGTGAGTGCCCTGTGAATCCGTGATTTCTTCCTCATGGTGTGTATTATATACTGGATATACTATATTATGTTGTTTACTTGGTTTCAAGTTGTAGGTACATGACATCGAGTCCACCTTGTTTCACAGGTTTGAGCATGTCGATCCAACGGTTAAGTTGAAAGGGAGATAGTAACTAGGTGACATGTGTCAGGTCTACGCCCTAGCCTTAGTATGTCGTTAGTCCTGATTAGTGAGTTGTGTTTATTTGGTTTAATGTTACATGATTTTATTAGATGCATTATTATTTGTTTAAAGTTTAGAATAATTGCATTGTATAAAATAGTGATTATTTTAATATTAAATTAAAATTATGCTTTGGTGTTTATTTAAAAGTTTTAATAAAATTTAATTTAATTAAATTTTAATCTCAAAAGGGTTAAATTTAGTTATTAAATAATTAAAATTGATTAATTAAGTTTATTAAATTAAATTAAATTAATTAAATCATGAGAAATTGAAAAGAAATGAAAATTATATTTTAATTCAATGTTATATTTTTGAAAAGGAGAAAAGAAGAGAAATATCTAATTCTCTACTTTGCATGCAAAAGAGAATTAGGGTTAGATTAGATATTTTTAGTTTAATGTGAATGCATGTTTCAATTTTTGGGAGAGAGAAGTTCTTGGAAGGATTGGTATTTTCAGAGAAATTTGGGGTTGCATGGCGGGGCATTACACATGGTATTAGAGCCAAGGTTTAAACACTGGGTGCTCTGGGATTATGATGTACCCATTAAACTTAGTTGCATAGGTTTTTAAGTGTACCTTGTCTAATACCATTTTGTGTCTGTGTAGGAGTATGCCTCCTAGACACGAATGAGGGAGAGGACGTGGATGTGGCCAGGTAGATGGTCGAGGGGAGAGTCAGCATGACTCGCCACCTCATGTGTCACGTATACTAGGGCAGGAGGAGCATCAAGCTTCACAGAATGATCCAGGAGGTGGTGGTAGACAGTTAGATCCTATTAGGGTTGAAGCTGCACGCAGAGCCTTCGAGGAGGCTATGGCATTATTAGGACCATGACAGGAGGTACCTGTAGGTAACCCTGTGGTTGGGACAGTTACATCTCAGTCTGATATGTTAGCAGTGAACTATATGAGGGACTTGATTCGATCACAACCACTTCGATTTGATGGAGTGGGTACCGGTCTTGAGGCTGAAACTTGGTTGATAGGTCTTGACCGATGTTTCTCCATGCACCTTTTTGATAGTAACACCAAAGCGCGGTGCACTGTTATTCATCTTCGGGGTTTTGCAGCCACTTGGTGGAAGGTAGAGGAGCAGAAGCTCCATTTAGACATGAGTGCAGTATCTAGGGAGATCTTTCTTTAGAGATTCAGAGCCCACTTTCTCTCCATTCATTGGCATTAGCATAGAGGCAATGAGTTCCATGCCATACATCAACTAGCCATGACAGTTGATCAGTATGAGAGGTGATTTTATGAACTTAAATAGTTTGCAGGGATAGGGGACGATGAGGGAATGCTAGTGAAGCATTTTATCAGGGGCTTAAACACCCGTATCAGTAGAGGTGTTCAGGTCTTTGAACCCAAGTCTATGGAGATAGCTGTGGAGAAGGCATGACTGGTAGAGGAGAACCGAACTATGGCACTGGGAGGTCATACAGGTGTTAGTATTGGTGGTGGTACAGGAGCTGGGACTAGTGCTCGAGGGGGACAGACACAGGGAGTTGTGCCTCCTAAGACTCAATAGGTATCAGTGTAATACCCCTTCATTTTGTTTCCTGTTCAACTTGCTTTATGCTATGTTTGGTTGTAGTTACTTTGATACTAGATATATTTTGTTATGATGTTTTGATCACTACTATTGAGCGACAACTATTATTGTGTGATGTGTTGATCTAATTATTGTTTCACATGCATTATGGATTAATGATGTTGTAGAGTTAACATGAGATGTTATTATGAGATTATTGGATTATGATGGAAGTGTCAGTTTCGATGAGTGTATTGGTGAAGAAGACGAGTTCACATCACTCACTTGCGAGTGCCCTACGAATCTGTGATTTCTTCTTCATGGTGTGTATTATATGTTGGATATATTATATGATGTTGTTTACTTGGTTGCAGGATTGCAGGTACATGACACCGACTCCACCTGGTTTCACAGGTTTGAGCATGTCGATCCAATGGTTAAGTTGAACGGGAGATAGTAGCTAGGAAACATGTGTCAAGTTTACACCCTAGTCTTAGTGTGTCATCAGTTGTGTGTGTCGAGTCATTGTCTGTCTTGCTTTAATGTTATTTAATTCTGAAGAATTCTTGATTTGGAAATAGATATTTAGAATAATTGCATTTAAATCATGTTGATGGTTATTTAATTTAAATAATACAATGTGGATAAAAGTTTATATTTAAATTAATTAATTATATTTAATTTATTTAATTAATTAAATTTAATCCATAGGGGTTGAATTTAGTTATTAAATAATTAAATTAATTAATTAAATGTGATACAAGAGAATGAAAGGAAATAAAAGAATTAAAATTAATTTTGAAATTTAATTTCAACGTGTGGGAATTAAATTAGAAATTGTAATTAAATGTTTATTTGGGAAATTAGTTGCAACTTTGGAAATTAATTTATTATTTCAAATTGCATTTTAAATTGAAAGTGGGTTTTCGAAAATTGGAATTGAAATTGAAATTGAAATTAATATCTAATTTGCATGCAATGTGAATTAGGGTTGTAAAAATTGAAATTGAAATTGAAATATCTAATTTGCATGTAATGTGAATTAGGGTTGAATTAGGTATTTTTGATTTATAAGGAATACATGTTTTAATTTTAGGGCAGAAAAGTCTTTAGGAAAATTCATTTTTTACAGCAAAGAAGAAATTTTGGAAAAATTTGCACAAAGAAGGGTTTGAAGAAAGTTTTGATTGTTGAATTGATTGGAGGAAAGATTGTTTGCATTTGTTGAGTTTTGGATTGGATTCATTGGAGGATTGAAGAAAATTCAGGAAATCTTTGGAGGAGGCTTGCATCAGAAATTCATCTCTTCCTGTAGCTTCTTGTACCAGGTTTTCCTCTTTGTGTTTTATTGTTCTTGATTGTTTTTTTTTAAATAGTAGTGATTAAAGATTTGTTTGTTAAATCTGTTTTAGAAAACAAATTTGATATTAGAAGAAAAGAATTAAATAAATTTACAGCCTTTGCTTGTGAAAATTCTTGAGTGAAAATTGTGAAAACCTCAGTTGAATTTAAATTTTTTGGGGAAATCGATTATGTTGTTATTGAAATCAAACATAGAGATTGAACAATGCATTTAGAAAATAAAACCCTCTGTTTATTATTAAAAATCAGATTTTAGAATCTACAGGATAGTTATATTTTCATGGTAAAATGGTCTGGTTGCGTCGCCTATAACTCCACTTACACAAACTAGGTTGTCAGGAAATTTAAAGGGTTTTTGCATTTTGAAATTTTCTTATCCCTATCAAAAAATCACAAATACTCAGATCGTAGTTTTTGAGTTATGCTTGAAACATGAGACTGCTGTTAAGTTATTTTCCCATGGCTGCTCTGAAAATAAAATAATAATAAATTGATATTTATAAATATTAATATTTTATGTATTGTTATTATAATATTAAAATATTATTTAATAATATTTTATATTATAATTTATAATACTAAAGTATTATATTTATTTATATTATTTTAAATAAAATTTGTATATTAGATTAGTGGAATTAAAATTATAAACATATGGGAAATTATTGTTTATTTTAAAATGGCATGTTAAAGTTTAATTGAAAGAGTTAAATATTTGATTTAAAGAATGCATAATTTAAAATTTAATTGTGGAATTTAAATTCATGTGTAAAAGGTCCAATTATTAATTTGGTTTAATTGGAAAAATATATATATATATATTTTGGAAAATTAATGATAAGGGATATTTTATTTTGAATTAAACAATTTGATATTCTGTAAAGAATAGAAGATATGTTAATAATTAAATATATTTAAATATATTAATTTATATTTAGTATATATATATTGAAGGTATATATATCCATTTGAGAGAATAAATAATATTTTATCTTATTTTATTCTGTTATTTGCAAATTGGGTATTATTAGTGTTCTAAAAAAAATGATTAGTATGTGTAGAAAATGTATAAAGAAAGATATTTTTTTAATAGAAGTAATTACTTGATTTAAAAGGAAATATTTATTTTGTTAATATGATTGAAGAAAATATATTGAGATGTATATATATATCCATGAGTATTTTCAATAAGTATTTACCTTGTTTTATTTAAGTGTGTGTAATTTAGCTTTGCATGAAGAGTTTAAAAGATAAGTTTTGAATGTATGGTCAAAATTGATAAAGAAAAAGAGATTTAAATATATTGAAAAATTATAGAAATATTTATATTTAAATGTTTGTTTTAATTAATGAGATTTAATTAGAAACAACATGAATGCGTGGTCAAATAAATAAGCCAAAAGATATTTTTATACATTGATGAAATTGCATATTTTTAAATGGATAGTTAAAGAGACATAGACTCCAGATAGAAAATTGAAAAGATTGTTTGCAATAGTGTTAGATTGCATTAGAAGTAAATTTAGGAACTAACTATATTGAAAAAGGCAAATAGTTATTATGTCTTATTTAGTTCCATAGAGTAATCTAGTCATTGTGAATGGAATATTAAAGAATATATGTAATTAAATTTATTAATATATATATTTGGTGTCTATATAATATGGAACATATAAAAATATGTTAAGGGTAAATTCATTATCGTATTTCGTTTTAATAAGATGTATGCAATATATTATTGAATAGAGATTTAAAATGGATTGATTAGTGTATATGGGTAAATGGGTAGAGAAACGATATTTTATTATATTAAAGTGATTGCATATTCTAAATAAGAAATTGAATGAAATGTAAGATTTGGTTAGGAAATGGAAAGAGTTTACTTACATGGATTTGTGTCGATTTAAAAGTAAATTAAGAAGTTTTTTTATTGATGAGGCAATCAATTATGTTATTTATTAATTTCTATTTAGATTAATTGAATCATTGTGATTGGATTATGAAAGAGATATGGATTTAGTATATCCAAAAGTAGTATCTTCCTCATGATTATCTTAAAGGATTTAATTCTCTGTATTCAGTAAAGGGAAGTAAGTTTAATTGTTTAGATTTCCAATAATGAAAAGGGAAATAGGGGTTATGATTATTTTAGATGATCTAGTTATCATGTCTTTGACTTTGTCAACACTACCTATTGAATGAGTATGGATTTAGGAAATCCAAATATTAGATTTGATTGATGACTTGAATGCTTTTGTTGCTATGTCGTCAAGTTGCATTGTTGGTTTTGGGATTTAGTGTTAGTCCTAAATTATAAGTCTTCCAGAAGAACTTAGATGATAAGGGTTGTTGAATATTTATGCCATCTAGTTGTTTTCCCTTGGGTAGTGCATGGCATCTTTTCAATTTTACCCATGAACGGGGATGTTTTGTATCTCTTGTGAAAGGAGTGGACTATGTGTTGTTGCCTCCAAGATGTTTGGAGTGAGTTCTTTTATTTATTTCCTCCTATGAAAGGAGTGGACTATGTGTTGTTGCCTCCAAGATGTTTGAAGTGAGTTCTTTTATTTATTTCCTCCTGTGAAAGGAGTGGACTATGTGTTGCTGCCTCCAAGATGTTTGGAGTGAGTTCTTTTATTTGTTTCCTCTTGTGAAAGGAGTGGACTATGTGTTGTTGCCTCCAAGATGTTTGGAGTGATTTCTTTTATTTGTATCCTCCTTGTGTTGGAGTGGTTATGATGCCTAGTTTGTATGCACTTGTTTTTCCCTTGGTGATTGGTTGTGAGTGCGTTGTCCATTAGAAGAGTGGCTTTTGATAGGGGTCGGAGCCCAAAGTGGTAAACTAGGTAACCTTCAGAAGTGAGATAATCAAGTGATAATTAAATTAATGTACTTAGATGATTATGATGTAGTTCACACTAATCAAGATAATTTAATCCTCACTCATAGACACAAGGGCTTGTTTAGACTTGGGATGAGTGAGAAGGCCTGGAATGGCAAGATCAACTATCTTGTCCTTATGAGAGGTAGTTGATTCTGCATGAGTGAGTATGAGTGCCGGGATTTGGTTGAGGCCACTAGGATTACTTGTGTCGGAGCCTATGAAGAATACCCAGAGGAGATCTCATGACAAACCTTGTGATGACACTCTATCTAGGACAATGGTTGTTAATTGTTTTATGTGTATGGTTCGGTGAACATATTTGATTATTATTATGTCTGGAAGCAATGTGACCTATGTCAGTAATGTGAATGTTGTACTTGATTTGTACTTGTATTGTACTTGATTTGTACTTGTATGGTGAATGAGTTGTACTTGTTAATTCATTTGGTTGGTGATAACAATATGAGTTAGTATGAGTTTTCCTTTGGTTAGAGGTAGTAGAATCTTGGTCCATGTTACTTTGTTACTATCTCCTAGTATGGGGGGTGGGCCTTCGGGTACCACATTGGTTGGGTGGAACATGCACCAAAACCGTTGGGTCTCCATCTATCTGCAGTACTTGGTGGTGAGACATCCAGATGGACAACTCACAGTTCTTGTTGTAATCTCTTGCATTATAATATTTTATTTTGTATAAGTTATTCTATCTCTCTTATGTTTATGAGGTGGAGTTCTATAATTGTAAACTTTTGTACTATTGTCTCATTCTGGGAATGAGTGATGTAACTATTGGATTAAGTTAATGTTTATGAAATTATATTTTGGATGTTCATCTTATTATGTTATGTGGTATTTTTATGATGAATGATGTTTATTTCATAAAGTTCATAATGCTATGGTTATTTGTAATATGTATGTGTGGGTTTAGGTAATCCTAACCTTGTAGCCTTAGGGGTTGTTGTTAATTAGTAAGTGAATGTGTATGTTAAATACACTTTATAAAAAAAAATTGGTTCGCTTACGATGTTAATTGCAACTTCCTTTAAGGTCACTTGGCGGGGCATTACAATCAATATAGGGTAGTCAACATCAGTCATTTTAGGGGAAACGGAAAGGTTTCCAGCAGGGACAGGGTAATAGGAACTGGAGGCGCATGAAGCGTATCAATGCTGAGCAACCCGCTCAGAGTGCCTAGTCTACTTTTGGAGGCAGTGTACAATAGTCTAGTGCACTAACAGGAGGTAGAGGTTATGGTAGAGGCACAGGTTGCTTCTCTTGTGGTCAGCAGGGCCATATTGCTAGGATGTGTCCTAATAAGAGCACGTCAGGATTTACATAGAGATCAGTGGCATCAGAGCTGACAGTGGGAGATGCTGGCAGAGGACATTGTGTGTTTGCAGCGGGTGATAACCGCCAGGCAGAGCACTAGGGTACCATAGTAGAGACCTATGGTATGTTACTGGGTAACCCTATTACTATTTTTTTTGATTTAGGAGCATCTGATTCTTTCATTTCATCATCAATCATGTCACGTTGCAGACTGGGTTCCGTAAGGCAAGCTGATAGGTGGTAGGTAGAGTTAGCATCTGGTGCAAAGGTTGCATCGCATTCTGTAGTACCTGACTGTAGGTTGGAGATTGGACCACTTTTCACTACCTTAGATCTTCGGGTTATACCATTGGGATCCTATGATGTTGTTATAGGTATGGATTGGTTAGAGGCTCACCGAGCAGTTATTGATTGTCGACATAAGTCAATTTGGTGCATTAATGTATTTGGTGGAGATGTGGATATTATAGGAGTTCAAAGATCGATATCTTTGAGGATCATCTCAGCTATGCAGTTGAGGAGATGTGTTCATCGTGGATGTCAGTTGTTTGCAGTTACAGTTGAGGATTTGGGTTTAGGAGATGGAGAGGAGAATGTAACTCTTGATAGTCATCATGTTCTTCAGGAGTTCACTGATGTCTTTCCTGATGACATACCAGGGATGCCACCGAGGAGAGATATAGATTTTAAGATTGATTTAGTACCTGGATTGGAGCCTATTTCATGAGCACCTTACTGTATGACTACTTAGGAGCTGAAAGAGCTTCGCTTGCAGTTGGAGGAGTTATTAGAGAAGGGATTTATTCATCCTAGTGTTTCTCCTTGGGGAGCACCTATCATCTTTGTGAAGAAGAAGGACGGTTCACTTCGGTTGTGCATTGATTACTGGCAGTTGAACAAGGTAACGATCAAGAATCGTTATCCACTTCCCAGGATAGATGACTTGTTTGACCAATTCAGAGGTGCTACCATCTTTTTGAAGATAGACCTTAAGTCGGGATATCATCAGCTTCATATTTTTGATGCAGATAGCTTCATATTTTTGACGCAGATATACATAAGACAGCATTTCGGACATGGTATGGTCACTACGAGTTCACTGTGGTACCATTCGGGTTGATGAATGCACCATCTGTGTTCATGAGTTTGATGAATGGAGTATTCTGCACGTACCTTGATAGGTTTGTTCTTGTGTTTCTTGATGATATATTGATATATTCCAAAATGGTAGAGGAACATGAGGAGCATTTGTGACAGGTTCTACAGTGTTTGTGAGAAAACCAACTTTACGCCAACTTGTCGAAATGCGAGTTCTTTAAGTCTAAGATCAAGTATCTTGGTCATGTGATCTAAGGAGAGGGAATATCTATGGATCCTTCAAAGATTCAAGCTATTCTAGATTGGCCTGCACCCACGAATGTGGCAGAGATCCGTAGTTTTATGGGGCTTGCAGGATATTACAAAAGGTTTGTGCAGAGTTTTTCCAGGATAGGTCATCCTATCACTTCTCTTCAAAGGTTTGGATGGTTAGAGCAGTGTGAGTCGAATTTTTAGATTCTTAAGGATAAGCTGACTAGTGCACCCATTTTAGCAATATCTGATCCCACAGGAGACTTTGTGGTATGTACAGATGCATCTTTAGAGGGCTTAGGTGCAGTCCTGATGTAGGAGGGACGAGTGATAGCTTATGATTCATGTAAACTTAAGGATCATGAAATTAATTATCCCACACATGACCTTGAGTTAGTGGCATTAGTCCATGCATTGACTAGATGGAGACACTTCTTACTTGGGCACGAGTTTGAGTTACATAGTGATCATAGGAGTCTGCAGTATATTTTTACTCAGCTGAATCTTAATGCTAGACAGAGGCGTTGGATGGAGTTCCTTTGTGAATATGACTTTGAGGTGAAGTATATTCAGGGGAAAGAGAATGTTGTAGCTGATGCACTCAGCAGACGTAGGCATGAGATTTTTGAGATGACTCTTATGGTAGATTTACGGAGTCAAATCCTTGCTACTCTTCCAGCAGATAGTTGGTACCAAGATGTGAGAATAGAGATTGAGGTAGGTAAACCTCTTGAGGGTAGATTTATAGGATATTCACTTGAGTTAGATGAGTTACTTAGGCATTCAAAGCATATTTACATTTCTTCAATAGGTGACCTTCGATCTTTTATTTTGATCAAGGCTCATCATTCGCCTTATTCAGCCCATCCTGGGGTGAAGAAGATGCACATAGATCTACGCCAGTTGTATTTCTGGCCAGGGATGAAGAGGGATATTACAGATTTCATAGCGTGGTGTTTGGAGTGTCAGGGGGTGAAGGCTGAACACCAACATCCAACAAGGCTACTTCAGCCACACCTTGTACCTGAGTGGAAGTGGGATATTATCTCATTGGACTTCATTGTTGGTTTACCCAACTCCTCGCGACGACATGATGCCATTATGGTGATGGTCGATAGGTTGACGAAGGTAGCACACTTCTCGCCTATGCATGCTTCCTATAATGCATCATCAGTTGCTAGAGTGTTCATGGAGGATATTCCGCATCGGATTATTTCTGATAGGGATCTAGTGTTTACTTCAGCTTTGTGGACATCATTACAGCATGCTATGGGGACATAGTTGAGCTTTAGTTTAGCATATCACCCTGAGATAGATGGACAGACAGAGAGGGTTAATCAAATCCTCGAAGATATGTTACGCATGTATGTCATGGATCAATAGACACGATGGGAGGATTATCTTTATTTAGTGGAGTTTGCTTATAATAATAGCTACCAGAGTTCCATAGGCATGACACCTTTTCAGGCCTTGTATGGACGTCCTTATCATACTCCTCTTAGTTGGGATCGATTGGAGGACAGAGTGTTATTAGGACTTGAGATGTTACAGGATATGGAGCAGCAGGTGGATCGGATTAGGGAGCACTTGGTGGCAGCACAGGATAGGCAGAAGAAGTATGCGGATGCGTATAGGGTGGATCGTCAGTTTTCTGTTGGCAATAGAGTATTTTTGTGGGTGCGTCCGTGAAAGAGTCCTATCCGATATGGAAAGGGTTCTA